>JAJJWX010002638.1:0-600000 GCA_023529315.1 Papaver bracteatum | reverse complement strand
AACAGTATGCGTATTGGAGGCTTAAATCAAAATCTACCAGGCACGAGGCCTAAGCCAAATAACTGATAACAACATCACCTTCCATGAATTTAAACATACCAGTGATACCACAGATTCCTATGAACTTTCGGTTTCATTTTTTCCAGTAAAGTATTAATACCCCATCCCAAACTTGAGCATTTACATGTTGATTTTGTAACTTCCTTGTCTGTGAATACGATATGGATAATTGATTTGTGCCGGTTTTCAATCCTTGATCAAGCCACATAATGTCCCACAGTCCATGTAGAATTTTTCTACATTTCTATGCAAATGAGTGCAGTTTGTTACTTTGTTTGCAACATTCACTGGAAACAATTGCTACCGTAGCCCTGTCGGTCGTCGACAACAGTTAGCTAGTTAAACATGTAATATCCAAAAATGCATGTGGTCCAAAAATCTGATTTAAGACTCTGGTAGGGCTAGTGCCCCATTCAACTGTACTGGATAATGATCTGGTCCTATCACTTCCTAAAACACGCATGGATGCTAATGGGAGGCACTTTTTTGCTTGGGGGTGTACTGATCCTATGATAAATATGTTTTGTCATAAATGAATTTGTAAATAAATTTTGGTGCATCCCAAACAAAATGATACCCCTATTAACATTACTCAAAACATGGTACGAGATATTTTTGCTTTTTAGGTCGACATAACACGGATAGAATCATCTGTACAATATTGAAAACATGGTATGAGATATTTTGCATTTTAGGTCGACATAAGAGTCATATGTAGATATTCTTCCATTATTGTATTTATTTAATTTAATTTAACATGACGTGTTATTAGAAAATCAACAAACATTTCAACCGCAAAGCAATTATTAAAATCTATAAATAGCCATGCAATAAGAAGAGAGACTAAGATAACAGGAAAAGAAAACAGTCTCTTCATCTTAATTAATCGTATTACACAGTTGAATAAACTTATAGTTTCCTTTCATTTTAAGAGTGCGAAGATGTTTAAGAAGACTCCGGCTCAATCAGCTAAGAGCACAGCTCACAAAGTTGTGGAAAATGTTGCCAATGCAGCTCATTCTGTAACCAACGCTGCCCAACCTAAAAACAAAGGTCACCATACTCACCACCATCAACAGGTAAATAAATTATTAGGGTCATGTTAACGTTCAACAACTTAATGTAATTTCTTATTGACTGATTTTGATTTGTTGAGAATGGATTATATAACTAATATATACGGTGTAAATATTGCGCAGACTGGAACAACGACAGCGGCGCACACAGCAAAAGATGCAGTGAAGACTGTGAAGAAAGCAGTGGGAATGAAGTGATTGTTAATCTAAACAATCCATCCATTTCCGCCTGCCAATAAGAAAAAAAAAATACAATACATATGTTGTACTTTTCTCTCGGTATATCTTTCCTTCATCTCTCTATGAATTTGTGTTAAGTTTGCGAAGTATTTCGAATTGTATGTCTTCTGTTATATACCTTTCCCCCTCATATCTTATGTTATTGTGATAAATGAAATATGTTTAATTAGATCAGATCAATTACTCTTGTAACTTCAGTTTTTTTTTTTTTTTTCACATTTTCATAACCAACTATTTCATAATCCGGATCTTAGTTAACAACTGAACTCATAATTCACGAACAAACGTGAAACAGCCACATTCAATATTTGACTCTTGCAGATTATTGAAACCCGGATTTTAAAACAGGATATTTTGGACTAACTATTTATTCTCGGCTCTCGCGAATGTTCCTAAAGTTCCGTACAAAATTCTTTGGGTTAGTTATTATTTCGGAAAATGGGTTATTTGTCTAAATAATTTTAAAACATGGTTTAAATGGACGAATAAAAATTAGTATGTGTGAAATGGGCATAAAAAAAATAGCAAGGATGAAATTGGATTCATCCTGACTTAAACTTAAAAAATAGTAAGGATGAAACTGGATGCATTTTTTACAATTTCGTCCATTTAAACAGTATCAAAATCTAAATATCCTTTTCACCCGGGAATTGTTAAAATTGTTGATTTTGGTCCTTTTAACCAATTTTGTGTTATTATTTTATATAGAAATTTCCATAAAAATTGTTCCTCTTTTTCTTATAAGTAAATTGTTATACGAAATCAATATTTTTCTTTATTTTTGGGATCTTTAAACTATTCCACAAATTTATAATTTTATATACAATTTTTCATGAACCAAATTCATTGGGGTATTAAGTAATCTTTTGGAGATGTTTGTTAGGATGAAGAGGCATCTCTAATGGGTATGAATCGTCCTATAAGTTGTGAGGATGTTCTCCAATTCAAACACATAAAAATCTTATGGCTCTCTTTCTCTTATATAACTTCGACATACTCTCCTAAAAAGTGTTTCATGGTCGATCAAAAAAAGTACAATCCTTGAATACAATTACAGATTCATTGAATCCCGAAGGCATAATTTGTTGACCTATTATACTCGCGATACTCGAAAAGGTCGAATTATTGTCTTGGTAGATCAAGGATGTACAATCTTTGAATACGATTACGGATTCATTGAATCCCGAAGACATAATTTGTTGACATATTGTACTCACAATCTGGAAAAGGTCGAACAGAAAAGTCCTTGAAGTCAGAGCTCCACTATTTTATGTGTGTTTCTCATTCTCCGATTAACCTAGTTCTCTAACATATAATGCGCCGATCTTTTTTTGTCCCGAAATGAGATAAGAAAAACGCATTAAACACGAATCTACGTATTCCTCTTTTTTCTGAATCCCGAATAATGAGCTGAATAGTTATCCAAATTTACATTTCACCTGACCGGTTATTGCGCTCAATTCCCAAACCAATATTTGTCACTCGCCGAATTGCTTACTAGATAAGCAACTCTAAATAACAAAATATAATCGATTGAAACATAAAGAAAACAGCAAAAATTACGCGTCATGGACAAAACCGTCAAAACAAGATTAAAGTTTTGGAGCCGACCTTTACCTGGATAAGGTACACTTCACAACCCTTGGAAAGACTGAAAACCGTCACCTAAAACTCTCACTCACAAGCATCTTTCGCAGAGAATATAGATGATGTAAATCCGAAGTTAATTTAAGAGATAATTCCTCGCCCAAAAAAAAAAAGAGACTTTAGCAAATATTTATAATTATTATACTTTAGCAAATTCATGACTTTTAATTACATACTTTAGCAAAGGATTTTTTTTTTTTTTTTTGCTTTATTACTTTTTCCTACTTTTCAAAGTTTTATGTTGTTTTTCAGTTATATATTATGATTTTTTCATAATCCTTTTTTGTCTTAAGAAAGAAAATACAGCCGCAAAACACAACCCCTTCGCATGTTCGTGGCTTAATTGGATTGTGATGCCATAAGGTTTTTTTTGTGAGGTTGAATATTGTGCTGATTTTTCATCTCTGAAATTAGCATTTACAGGGTCGGCACGGTATTCATCCTTATACCTTGCCGATTATAGTTTAGTCGGCAGGTTATGAAACTAATACTTTGCCGAGTAGTCATGCATTTGTAACACCTTTCTCTGTATGTCAAAAATCCTACAGCCGGCATGGTATTTTTTATCGACCTTGCCGGCTATAAGATGGTCGGCAAGGTAAGAAATCAATAAGATGCCGACTAGTGAAGCATTTACAACAGTCTCCTGTGTGTCAAAAATAATAAAGTCGACATCTTCTTCATTCGTCGACCTTGCCGGTCAAAGATAGTCGGCATGTTCTTCATTCGTCGACCTTGCCGGCCAAAGTTAGTCGGCATCTTCTTCATTCGTTGACCCTGCCGACGTTTCATAGTTTCGGAACCGAAAGTGTTGATTTCTTCTTTAGTTTTGAGTATGATTTCACACCCAACTTTGCATTTATCTTTTTAGGAGTGTTTGGGTAGTATGCTTTCATTTCCGTTGAAAAAAATATTCTCGAAAGAAAAAAAAAATCATTAAAAATCTTCCCACATGAGTTCAATCAAAAAATAAAATAATTCATAACTTAAATTCATAATTTCAAAAGTTCTAAACTCAATTTATTAAGCTAATCATTTTTTTAGTGTTAATTAAACATGGGTATAATAGCCATTTTGAAAATATATGGTTAAGGGGTGACCTCTTTTATTTCAAAATGACCCTATTTTGTCTTATTAGGTATACCCCAATCAAGCCAGGTATTTAAAGTTAAAAATTAAAAAGTATATAAAATTAAAAAACTATGAATAAGAATATTATTATTATTTATATTTATTTAAATAATATTCAAAATAAAAAAGAAATATTTTATTATTAATAGATGTAATTTAAAAAGAATTTTTAAACCATGTCTATTTTCGTCATTAGTCACATCATAAGCACTTCAACATGATAACTTACCAAACAGAATTTACAGTTTGTTGGTTCCACAACACTTTACATATTATAGTTTACAAAACGTTTGACTACTTTGTTTTTAAAGCACAACACAACAACGCATAACACAGCACAACAGAAAAACACTTTTGTAAAACTCACAACAATACCAAACTAGGCTTTATCTGAATAAAATCACATGAGATTATAAACTCTGTTTTTAACTTCCAATCCTTGATCATGCTATAGAATTTCCACTATCAATTAAGAATTGATCTATTTTATTGCAAGATGGTGTAGTTAATTTGCAATGTTCATAAGAAATTATCAGGCCCAATTCTTTGTTTCATCGACCTAAAGCGAGTCTCTATTTGTTGGCCCTAATTTCCTAAAGCACCTGATTTCTTTTGTTGAAGCTTAATTAGATGCAGGAAACTTTGATAAAAAATTTTTTTGTAAAAGATTAGGAAAAGACAAATCTTACACCAATCTTTTTTCTTCTAATTGTGTTAATGTTAGTAAAGTAATAACTTTTGAAAACTCTAACGCAATGCTAACAATTGATTCTTTAACTGGACAGGTAAATTGTCTTCCAGGTATAAAGAATGTACAAATAAAATCGTCAATGATAAATAAAAAAGTAGATATGTGAACTTTTTTTATTTTTCTTAAATGGGTTAAAAGTCAAAAGGTTATATCATATTATCTACAAACGCAGGTAGTTATGGAAAAAAAAAAAAAGAAAGAAAGGAAAACTACTAGTAGATCTCAGGCTACTGGATCTTGATCCAAGTCTGACAAGTTTCTAGCTCAGGTTACGATATCATCATCCGACGATGTTACTGCTATACCACCGTCATATGGATTGAATTAAGAGTAATGAAACATGTAAAACTGATAAATGTGTGACATAAAAATAATGAAATTCATGTGTTATTGTTAAGCGTCCCTAATTAAAATTGGGCGTTGCCTGCCCTAGCAAAGGGCCGCCCAAAACGGCACTTCCGCTGCTTTATGGCCATGGAAACAATTGCCTCCCGGCCCGGACCGGCCGACAACAGCGAACTAAAAAAATATCCTCAAATGCCTGTGGTCCCAAAATTATCCAACTATATTAGATATTCATCTCTTCCTCGGATATTATTTTCTGTTTAGGTCGACATGGTCATATAGATAGAAAATCATCCAACTGTATTAGATAATGAGCCAACTACCCTTCCATTTTTGTTTTGTTTTTACCACGACGTGTTACACGAAAATCAACAAACATTTCAACCACAAAGCAATCGACATGTGTTACCATAATAAAATCTATAAATACCCATACGATAAGGGATAAAAGATAACAAGAAAATAACACACACTATATCTCTACTACCAGTTCGAAGTTCAAATATCTCTCATTTAGTAAACTCATTTTAAGAGTTCGAAGATGTCTGCTGATCAGAGTCCCAACACAGACAGTTGGGTTCAATCAGCTAAGAACACAGCTAACGCAGCTGGGGGACATATTGGGAATGCAGCTCAAGCAACTAGAGACTTCGTAACCGGTGCTGGCCAGCCGAAAAAGGAAGAAACCCCTGGATTCCTTGAATCAGCTAAGAACACAGCTAACACAGCTGGGGGACATGTCGCCGGTGCAGCTCAAGCAACCAAAGACTATGTAGTCGGTGCACCGAAAAAGGAAGAGACCCCTGGATTCCTTCAACAGGTAAATTAGGGTCATGTTAACAAGTTGATTAATTTATGTGTATTGTATTCTTGTTGATTGATTTGATTTTTGGTAAATATTACGCAGACTGGAACAAATGTGAAGAACACGGCTCAAGGTGCAGCTGATACTGTGACGAAATCAGCACAAGGTGCAGTGGAGGCTGTGAAGAACACAATGGGAATGAATGATGAAAAGAAATGATGAAGTAATTTTTAATTTCATTTTTTTGTGTTCCTTCGGAAAAGCGAATGCATCTTGCTTAATTATATTTTTTCATGATGTTTTTGTTGGTTATCTTATTCCTCTCATATCTTTTATGAGGTTGTAATAAATGATTCTCTATATTGCATACTGTCGATTACTCTTGTCACTTCCGCATTTCCACGTTTACATAACATCGATTCAACTGTTTCATCATAGTCTAGGTGGATATAATTAATCAACACTAAACAACAGCGTAGTCTAAGTTGTTTTCTTCTACTTATCTTATCTCTAGTAAGTTTTTTACCTTTACCAATAAAAAAGATTTTTTTTTTATTGGAAGAGAGAATTTTATTAAGAAAAAAAAAGAATGTACAAAATACTACGAGAAGTAGTAAAAAGAAAAAAAAGTAAAAATTACATAAAAACAAGATTCCAATTATACACCATGCTAGCAAAATTCAGGTGCATCCTATTTCCAAAAGCCGCTTCCCATCTAAGCACTAAAGTTTTTGCTTCAGTGCATAGCTCTTCATCCGTTTTGTAAGAGTAATTTCCTTCGAAAATTCTGTAGTAACGCTCCTTCCAAAGAACCCAAACTACAACTGCCGGGATGAGCTTCCAAACCAGCTGACCATTTCCAGAGAAATGGTTATTGTACCATGTTTTAGCAAGGCTCAACATAGAGTCTGAAAAAACCCAAGACCAGTTTCCATTAGGAGTGAGTGAAGATCAAACCTTTTGCGCCACCTTACAATGGATGAATAAATGATCTTGCGTTTCTGAACAATCTCCACAAAGGATGCAACTTAGCAAGGCTGCAACTTATCTTATCTCTAGTAAGTTTTTTACCTTTACCGATAAAAAAGATAAATCATCCGTCATTCTTTGTTATGGATAACAGTTACGGGCGTGGACAAAAACCAGATATAAGTTTTGGACCCTAGTTCTACGTGGACAGTGTCACTGCCTAGTTTTCTTTTCTTTTTAGTAGGCTGTATATAATTCAAGTTTTCAAAAAATAAAATAAAATAAATAATAATAATTTTAATTTAAAAAAAAACTCTTGTTTCTTCTTTTTTAATATCAAATGTAATCATATAGAGCTTTTAGTTGGTAACCTAGCAATAGGCTCTAACTCCCCAAAAACCTAATTAGACAAAATGAATCTATTAATCTCTGACCAATCATCCAAAAACTAAAACCTAATTAGACATATTGAATTTATTAAACTCTTGACCAATCATGAGCAGTTTAGCCGTTACATAAAATATGTACATGAGTGGCACCTAAATATCTAGTTATATTTCATTATTTTAGTATTTTCCAATTTGTGTGGTATATCCAATTGCGGGTTTTAGAGAAAAAGTAGCTCATAACATACATTGATAAGATGAAAAAATAACGTGAAAATTTCTAAAGAACCCAAATTTGATTCTTCTCTCTTCCAAGAACCCATCATTAAAATAGTATACATGTGTAGCCCTAAACATAAAATCTACGGTTAAGATTAGCTGTTTTAGATTGAATTTATTTTTTTTCCTAATCTTTTAGAAACAAATTTATATTTTTAGGTTAGAAACAAATTTATATTTTAGAAAAAGATGGCCATATTTTACGGTCAATTGGGTTATAAAGTTATTTGTCATTTTTACCGAAGAAAATCAGGAGTGGTCTACGGTATTAGTTTATAGCACAAATTTTTTTTTTTTTGGTACATAAAAAGGGAAAACAGGAGAGACTAAGTTGTTACATTACAAAGAGTAACAACATCAGGGGGTAAATCATTACTAGTCCATCTACCTTGGACTTTGTGAGACATAGCATAGGAAGCTAGCTTGTGAGCATCAGTATTGTTTTTCTTTGACACGTAGCTGAAGGAGCTATTACTGCTTAGGTTGACCATCAGCCTGTGAGTATCCGCATACAGTTTCCGAATTCTCCAAGGGATAATGCTTAATTTACCTGAAAGGCAATTAACCACTACTTGGTTATCTCCTTCAATGATGATGGAATTGAAATTCAGCCAGGTAGCCAATTCTGCTGCAAGGAGGAAACCATCGGCCTCAGCATAGACTATTGAGTCTGACGTCCCAATTCGCGTTGCTGCACCACAACAGACACTATCTCCGTCTCTATCTATGGCAGCACAGGCGTAGGAGCCGTCTTTCCAACTAGCGTCCACATTCACTTTAATGAAAGAGGCTTGAGGGGGAGTCCAAACATCCATTACATTATGCCTGGAAGTAGAAATACATGTATGTTCAGCTTCAGTTTCCTCTTCTCCCGTAAAATTGTAGTACATGTTGAACCAGTACATTGCCATGGCTAGGGTCCCTTAAATATTGATGTTTTTTCTTTCGAAAACCTTAGCGTTACGTGTCTTCAAGATGGCCTAGCAAACTGCCATTCCCATGGCCAAACAGTATTCTTTGTCATTGTTCCTGATCCAAGTTTCCACCAGGCTTTGTAAAGTTAACTGAGTATCTTCTTGAAGTCTCAGTCCAAGAGGAGAGGCAAACCAAACTGCTTTGGCGAAGTTGCAATGTATTAGCAAGTGGTCCACAGTTTCTGCTGAGTTATAACATACGTTACACTCTGTGGAGACATCTTCAATGTGTTTTCCTATTCTCTCAGCGACAGCAATACCTTTATGAATAGCTCTCCAAGTAAAAGTTTTTATCTTTGGTGCGACTTTCTTAGCTGCCCAAAACCTTTTCCAAGGGAAAGGATTATTTCTTAGACAAGAAGATTCTCCTCGTTGTTCCTGCAACAATTTCTGAAAGGATTGAGGTGTGAATTCACCATGTTCAGTAAGCTTCCATATGAGTTTGTCTAGTGAAACCGCGTTGATTGGAATCTGGAGAATATGACTAGCCGCGAAAGAATCGACATTTTGATGGATGGTACTGATGTCCCACTGTCCTGTATTACTGCAAATAAGTTGATAAACCTTGACAACCTCTAGATTACCGTCTCTCTCTGACCGGAATAGCACCTGGGATTGAAGGTACCCAAGGTTCTGAGAAAATATTTATGTTTTGACCATTGCCAACAAGCCATAAACAACCCTTTTAAAGATTTTCTCTGCTCTTTAACATCGCAGACCAAGTATTGGAACAAGAACTCTTTTTGTTGACTTCCCAGAAAGAAGAATTTCTAAGATATTTTGCGTTCAAGAGTTGAGCCCATAAAGAGTCTTGGTCTTGCAGGAATCTCCAGGCGAGTTTTGCCACTAACGCTCGATTGAGATCAACTAATGAACGAAACCCCAGTCCGCCTTTTTCTTTTGGTAATTTAAACCATTCCCACTTTAAGAAATGCATCTTTCTCTTGTTGCTGATGTGTCCCCACCAGAAATATCGAATTATACGAGTGAGTTTGCCGAGAATATCTTTCGGAATGATGGAAGTTGCCATATAGTAAACTGGAATTAAAGCTAGGACTGATTGGATGAGGACCAGTCTGCCTGCATGGGATAATGTAGTTCTCCTCCATCCCGTTAGCTTCTCTTCAAATTTTTCAATAAGAAAGATGAAGTTAGAGATTCTGCTACCTTGTTGGAGAATCTTTACACCTAAGTATTTCTCCTCTTTTCCCATTCTCCTCACCCCAAGCTGTTGAATTAATTCGTCAGAATAGGACTTCGGAACCTTTTTGCTAAAGTGGATCGATGACTTTGAGTAGTTGACAAGTTGCCCAGACACGTTGTAATCTTTGCTGCAGATTGAAGTAATGAGAATTGATAGTCTTTCGTATCTGTATTGCCAAATAATAGGACATCATCTGCAAACATTGTATGGGATACGCTTGGAGCCCATCTGTTAATTTTGTAGCCACTGTAGGCACCATCATCTTCCATTTTCTTAATAATACCAGACAGAGTGTGAGCACATATGATGAAAAAATAGGGGGAAAGAGGACAACCTTGTCGTATTACTCGTTTTCCTGTGAAAGCCTTCTGGTTGACCATTTAGCAGAATCGAGTAGGAAGTTGTTTTCACACAACTCATGATAAGGGCATGAGCTCTATCAGTGATTCCTATATTGGTCAGGGCTTGACTGAGGAAGTTCCAGTCTACTCTGTCGTAGGCTTTACTCATGTCAAGTTTAAGTACGAAAGAACTTTAAGTAGTGTTGGACTGCTGCATAGAATGTATAAGCTCCTTGGAAATAACGATGTTGTCTAAGATCTGTCTACCCGGGACAAATGCAGATTGATTTGTCTCTATAAGAATATCAAGAAAAGGTCTTAGTCTGTTGGTGATGATCTTAGTCACTACTTTGTATAGCACATTGCAGAGGGCTATAGGTTTGTAGTCCACTGCACTTTCTGCATGCTTTTTATTTGGAATCAAGGCAAGATAAGTATGGTTGAGGCCAAGTGGAATAGATGAGTATCTAAAGCAATCTTGGATTAGATGAACTACCTCTGGTCCAACGACTTCCCAACACTTCTTGTAGAAGAGGGCCGGATAACCATCTGGTCCTGGAGACTTCAAGGAACCCATCTTCTTAATCACATTGAAAATTTCTTCAGCGCTTAGGATAGATGAGAGGTACCTGCAATCGCCTTCATTTAGTTTGTTAGCATTATCAAGTGATATAGAATTTGGGTCCACATTATCATATTTAGAGAACATGCTCTGGAAGTGATCAACATGGGTATTTTTTATTTGATCATGGTCAGAAATCCAATCGCCATTTGAGTTTTTAAGTGCGAATATCTTGTTTTTGCTTCTCTGGTGGATAACTCACACATGAAAAGACTGTGTATTCTTGTCAGTTGTTGGGACCCACTTTGATTTGTTGCGATGTTGCCAAAACATCCTGTCCCTTCTTTCCATCTCCATAATCTTGTCGCAAATAGCTTTCTCACTTTCTTTAGTTTCCGATGAATGTGCTGATGCCTGCAAGTCAACCAACTTATTCTTCTCACCTTCTATCTCCATTCTTGTGTCGCCGAAAGTTTTTCTGCTCCATTTCCAAAGTCCCTGACCCAAAGCTTGAAGTTTAGCCATTGTATTTCCCGTAGAACTCTCCCAACTTGACTGCATAATGTCTTTAAACTGAGGGTGATCCGTCCAGTAAAATTCAAACTTATAGTTTGGTTTACATTTGGGTGGCTTTCTCATGGTGTTGAGAATGATAGGGGAATGATCACTCTCGATTCTTGGAAGGTGGAGAACTGCAGCGTCTGGAAATAAAAGTCTCCAGTCTATATTGCAAACTTCCCTGTCAAGTCGTTCGAAGATTGGAATATTTTGAGAAGCATTGTTTGTCCAAGTAAAGGCCGGGCCTGCATAACCAAGATCAATGATGTCTCTTTCTCTAACTAGCCTTCTGAATTCATTTCAACTTATATCCGAATTTGGAAAACCACCTTGTTTTTCAAATTGGTGCATTAGAACGTTTAAGTCTCCAATCATGCACCAGGCTCCTTCTGTGTTTTCCATACGTTCATTCATATGGCTCCAAAAAAATTTTTTTTGAGGATGTGCTGGTGGACCGTCGACGCAGAAGAGATTCCACTCAGGAGTGCATAGTTTAGCTTTGATGATACAATGCACTAGATTTTGAGACTTAGAGATTACTTCCAGATCAACATTGTCTTGCCAGAGAATGGAAAGTCCTCCACTTCTCCCATTAGCAGCTACATAGTCGAAATGTCTGAAATTTAGGGAGTTGCATACTCTTCTACTGTTGTGTTTGTTTAGTCTCGTCTCTGATAGGAAAAGGATGGAAGGTTTGCAACTCCGTAGGAACGAGTTTAGGGCCAGAACTGTCATCTCGTTCCCAAGACCACGACAGTTCCAAGATTGTACTAACATTGTTTCTGCGACTTTTCAGGGCAAGTCGCCACAGCCACTTCTAAGTTATTACAGTGTTGCTTGAGGGGGGTATCACAATCCATGGGTTCGGCAGATCTTTTGTTTCCAATCTTCAAAGTAGTATTTGGGTTATCCGGTTCCTGATACGATCTAGCTTGTCGTTTCCATTGTCTTGGTTTTCTTGATACTTCATGAGCAGCTTCAGGGGTGGGTTGGGGGGGGGGGGGGTTAGATGTTTGGGAAATGGGGTGATTGGTGATACTAGGTGTACGGAGGACTTTTGATGTTGATGTTTTTTCTGTGGTGGGGGTAGTTTGGTTGTTTGCAGGTGGGGAAGTGTGGTGGATAGTAGGAAGCTATTTGGGTAATTTCTGTTGGGTATTTGACTCAGAGACTAGAAAAGTAATGGGTTTTGGGTATATTTTGGGATCTGTATTTGTTGAATATTTTTCTCCAGTGTTACCTAGTTTAGGGTTTGAGTTGTTATTTGACTGATTCAGAGTATAATTCTCCTTTGAAAAGTCATTGGATTTATTTACGGTAATTCCCGGGTCTGCATGAGGATTGGTAACAGATATGGAAAGCGGGGTAGATTCCGGTGGATTTGATATGGTTGAAGATTTTTTGTTGGATCTAAAAAAGGTATGGTTTTCGATGAGCTGGGTTGTAGGATGAGCTGTATGGGCTGTTCCTCTTTCTTCGTCATCGCCATTGTTAATTTTTGGACCTTCTGAATGTGTTCTTCCTGCTTGCCTTGTCTGGAGGACTCTAGGTTTATAGTTAGCATTAATTTTCTCAGTAAGCCTAGCAAGCTTCATATCTTGCATCTTCTCCATAAAGGTTTTTGGTGAAAAGAGACCTAGTTTCTCACATTCTTTTGCTAACTCTGGACATTGCTTCATGATGTGCCCGAATCTACCACAGAAAAAACTGACCCTTGGAAGTCTTTCGTACCTTAAACTGACCGTGCACTTCTTCTTAGAAGGTAATGTAAAGGTTAACTCCTTCCTGATAGGTTTTGTAATATCAATCCTGACTCTAACTCTTGCAAAGCTTCCCCATTTGGCTTGTTCTGCAGCCTTTATGGGATATGGAGTGCCAATATTTGAAGCAATGAACTCCACCATTTTTATCTTTTGATAACTCATCGGGAGACCGTGGATTTGTACTGTAAAATCTGTAAATTTGAAGTCGTATTCATGCGGTAGCTTTTCTGGATCGCATATCTCTAGGATTAGCAGATCATCATTAAGAGCCCAAGGAGACCTCGTAATGATTGTGTTATAGTCGCACCCTAATTCAAAGTGTATTAGGTATATAGCTTTACCAAAACTCTGAATCTCAATGTTTCCAGATGGCCTCCAGGATCTTTGGAGCATATTGTAGAGGATGTTGATTCCATATTCACGTCCAGTGATGGTGGTGATGACTAAACTGTATTTATGTTCTGTAGTGGGTTCTACCAGATCCTCTGGGACTTCAAATATTTCTTCTTCTTCTTGTAGTAGTGATGCCATCTTGTTAGCCAGATCTTCATAATCTGTGTCTGTAGAACGAGATGTAGATTCTTCCATGACAGAAAACTTCTAGAAAACTCCACGAGAAGGAAACAAAAAACCCCAAGGAGACGCAAGAAGAGAACTAGAAGGTGAGAGAGCAAAGAACTTGATTAACCTGCAGAAGAAACAACACAGAGAAAAGAAAGTAAGTTAGAAGATAAGTGAAAATCGTCCTTCGACGAGAAAAAATCATCCCATAGATGAGAGGAAAATAATCCTTTAGATGAGAGCTTTGTTAATATATCATTTTTGTTAATTAACGCTGAAACCAATTATTATCAGTTGTATGATTGAATCAAGAGTTAAATTATGGTCGGCTATTTCTCAATTACATTAAAGGGCTATTTTGACGTACTTCTAACCACCAAAACTCATAAGACTGGTAATTAATATTAGTTTATAGCACAATTAGTGGACGGCAATTAGGTTTCATCTTTTTCTTTCTTTTGTTCTAAAAAAAACCATCATCACTTTCAAAATACCGTCTACCAAACGTGGATGTTTACCCTCATCCTTCCAGTTATTGCAAGCTTGGTGATTTTGACTAGTATCCCTTTAATATAGAAGGTTATTTTGGGGACCATGGTTTTTTTGGGGACCATGAATTTTTTTTCCTAGCAAAAGGTTCGGTTGGGAAATATTTTTTGCAACTAACCGAACTATTGTTCGGTTGGTTAATTTTTTTGCAACTAACCGAACTAACCAGTTCGGTTGGTAAATGTTTATTGCAACTAACCGAACTAACCAGTTCGAATGGAAAACATTTTTAGCAACTAACCGAACTAACCAGTTCGGTTGGTAAATGTTTTTGCAACTAACCGAACATAAGTTCGGTTGGGAAAAATATGTTTTACAACTAACCGAACTTATGCCAAAAAAACCATGGTCCCTAAAATAACCGTAGACTAGTATGAGGGATTTCTTGGGTTTCTACCGTAGACAAGTATGAGGGATTTCTTGGGATTCTACCATACTAGTCAAAATACCATAGACTAGTATGAGGGATTTCTTGGGAATCTACAACAAGTATATACCAGATGAATTGCTTCAAAATTCCTAAGGCTATCTGCAAGGAGATCAATGCCATTCAAAGAGATTTCTTCTGAAATAAAGAACAAGACAAATCCAAAGGTGTTTATTACTTTACTTGGGAAGCAGTTAACAAACCTAAAGAGCGGGTAGGTCTGGGATTCAAGAATATGGAAATTTTCAACATGGCTATGCTTACTAAGATTGCTTGGAGATTAATCTCAGAACCGGACTCCCTATGGAGCAGCACTATGAAGGCTTCTCATTACCCCAACACTGAGGTCATAAGAATAGCTACAAAACCAAAACATACTGACACTTGGATCTGGAAAGGAATTCTGTAAGGCATAGCCCTGATACAGAAGTATTACACTTGGAAGGTGGGCAATGGTCGGGAAATTCACATTTGGGAAGACATCTGGATTACCAATCATCATGAAAGACTTAATAAACCCAACCTATGTCCAGAAAACCTCATAACTGTCAACAAACTCTTCAACGCCTATGGGGAGTGGGACATAAAAATTCTAAACCAATGGTTCACAACTGAAATCCAAAGCCTTATACTTCAAACACCCCACTCCCAAAATGAACAGGATGAAGTCATTTGACCCCTCACCTCCAATAACAAATTCTATGTCAAATCTCTCTATATGACAGTAAGATTCAAGATAAATATGCAATGGAAATTCTAATAGCCCCTTGGAGTAAAATCTGGGATCTTGATACCAACCCTGCAATCCATCTATTCATCTGGAAATATGCACATGGCATTCTACCAACCAATGCCAAGACAGCTAGCATCCTGACCTACATTGATCCCATATACTCTCACTGCAGAAATGGAATATAGGATATAACACATGTTCTTCTATCCTACCCTGCTGCTTCTGAAGTGTGGAGGAAGCTTTTTGGAGAACAACAACAACACTTCATCAACTTCACCTCTTTTCATGATTGGCTCAACAACTGGTTCCAGGCAGATAACATAAATGCTAGGTGGAATGAAACCTTTGCCACCATATGCTGGCATATATGGAAAGCAAGATGAGACTGGGTTTTTAGAAAGATCACTCCAACAACCTATGCCACTGCTCAAGCTATTACCCAATACTTATGCAATCATTCCAGGATTCACCAGAAACCAGGGCATATTCTAAATAATCTTTACTATTAGTCCAGCAACAATAACTCTCCACATGAGAATTATAGTCAACACAGACAAGCTTCTGACAAATATGGAATCACTATTAGCATGCATGTTGATCCAGTTGATATCCATCAGGCTACTAGTGATTCTCAATCTTATACTAACTCAGCAGAGCAGAACGGTCAAGCCGAGGAGCTCAACTAGCCCCGACCTGGGGAAAAACTATGCAGCAAGCTAAAATCACCTTTGCTGCTGAGTCTGAGGATACTCTCACTACGGGAAAAATATACTTTGACAACCCCACACAAGTGTCATAGTAGATCTACGACGACATTTTTCGATAGGTTGTGGAAGGAGGGGGGGGGGGGGTTGTAGAAGATCCCCGATTTACTGCAACTTCTAGCTAAGAGTCGTAAACGTAGTTGTGGTTCAAGTTTGGACTACCTTGTGGTTCAGTTGTGATTTTCTTTCGATTTAATTTTGAAAGCCTACCACAACTCTTATTTATATTGTAAGACTTGATTTCACAACATTTAATATGTATAGTAAAAATCTATAACACAACTTCTTTAATTGTTGTGAATAACACTATTACTACACTTGTTAAGGTGGTTGAATAATATCACACAACTCTTATTTATATTGTTACACTTTCATTCACAACCTTTGTCTAGTGTAGTGTTAATCTCCAATACAACGTCCTTAACGGTTGTAATATTTGAAATAACAACTTCTTTTTTCAGTAGATGAATGTGCAACTACAACTTTTGTTTGAAGTTGTGTGCATAAAACTATGTTGGAAAAAAAATAGGGCTGAAGCCGAATTGCCAAATGTAATCCACATTCACATTAACCTGCCAATGTAACCAAAAGTAAAGTTTCCTGAACACCCTCCAAACTAACTACAGTCAAGTCAGAAATTGTAAAGGTTTCAAAAAGTCGGTTATCATTGTCTGTTTCTTTGCTTGCCCTTTCTTCCTTGGTGATACTGCAGCTGTAGGCTTTGTTGCTGCCTTCTTCTTCCAACCTTTTAGCTGCAGGTGGCTCAAACTCATCATCTGATCCTTTCTCCTCTGGAATAGTGTTCACCTGCTCATCATCAAACTAATCACAAAAGTAGTCTTTCTCTAGGGTGCAGAGGCTCGTTTGGGTACCGCATCCTTCTCCGTTTCTATATAATGGGAATGAAACAGATGAAATTAATTAAGATGGCTCAAAAGAATTATGGGAATCAAAACCTTAAGAATTTGGACACATCAACTCCATTAAAATTCAAACAGCTAAATGAAACAGGGAGTAAAACCAACTGAAGAATTTCTTTCGATTGATGGCAATAGATAAATAGAAAACTTCATTAACATTCTTAGAAAGTTGAAATACCTTTTTGTTAGGTGCAAGTTTTGGGGGATCCAAGATGACCAAGTCCCTTGATTCACGCCAAGAAGCAGTCCCCTTCATAAAAGCAAAAGCATCTTCTCTTACAAACACTATTCTTCCTGGATCTAGATTATTAAGAAGTATATTTTGTTTTGCAAGCACCAAGGAAGGCAACGAACTATCAACACCTGGAGAAATATAGAAGGGAGATAATTCATTAGTAGTTAAATTACACTACGGTTAAAGGAACTAAAATCTCTACAATATAACTATTGTGATGCATAGACTACTGATGTCACCCGTAGTTGTGATCTTTTAAAGTAATCAGTAAGTATCCAAGAGCAAAGGAAGCTCAACTCACAGTTATTAAAAAATAAAAAACTAAGTGTATACTATCTTATGAACTGACCAACGCTCTCTTAAGCTTTCACATAATATCGGTTATAGGAAATTGGGATCTTTTTAATCAATTTTCTTGTAATTTTTTTCCATATCTATGATATGATAAACCATAAGTGCATTCAGAGTTTACCTATGATATTTGTTGCACCGCCAACTGCTGCATTTAGAGCAAACCCACCACTATGGCAGCAAATGTCAAGAACATTTTTACCCTGTGAAATTGATGATAATAATTTACGGTTCTCGTGTTGGTCAGCATAGAATCCAGTTTTATTAACTTCCAATGAGATTGAGTATGAAATACCATTTTCCATAACCTGATGGAGTCAAATAATTTCATGCTTACGTGCCAACTTGTGATAGCTATGCAATGTAGACAAGAGAACTCAATTCCCCTGAAGGATTTTCCATAACCTGCAGAAGTTTGTAACTTTTATGAGATGAAGTTAATGATCTCAATCTAAACATAATAGGATAAGTTATAGGCATGTACCATTGCACATAGACCCCAGAACAAAAGGGAAAGTATCCTCCTTAAATCTCAACATCATCACGGATCCTGCAGTTCAGTTTGCTTTTTGTACTAATAATTGTGTTTTTATATTTTTAGGTATTTTGGAAATAAATATTTTTTTGAAAAAATTAAACTCGATACAATTCTTCGAGAACAAAAGAGCTTAAAAAACAAAAACTGAAACCATGCTCCAGATTCCAAGTCTCTAAATCAGACCATGTCTACTATCATCGAATTCCATAGCCTGTTCAACATTACAAAGTTAAATAAGAGATGATGAAAATTCCAGAGAAAGGGAAACTAGTGATGGCCATTTGCAACCAGATCATTGAATACCTTTATATGACTTTTGTTATTTTTAATTGCATTTTGCAGAATAGGGACTAGGCATGAGATAACTGTCATCATCCGGTGACAAGTTGTATATATTTATATCAACTAGGAGAAACTTCTTGGCGATAAAATCATCAATACCTTTTGGTGAATATTTAAAGACTTGGGCTATTATATGCATACCATGGCTTGAACATTCTTTTATTTTTAAACCCTGCGAGGTCGAAACCCCTCGGGTTATTACATGACATAGCTAGAAGTGAACCGCTATAAGTCGAAAAACTTGGTAAGAACGATGAATCCATCCGTTTACATGTAAGATTCCTTCGGCATATTCCAATTGATTCGAAAAAGATAACATAGACCTGTATCCTCCTCCTTAATTAATAGATTCTGATTATTTTTTATTTGTTACTTTAACTTTATTACTTACGTCAAATCATCATCATCGGATCATTTTGGTTGTAAAGTTGAAATACTAGAGATCTATAAGTCTGTTGAAAATTCTAGAGGAGTGATTAGGTGGGGCTCACGATTCAAAGTTAAACTGAAATAGCAAAAAAAAAAAAATTGAGACACAGTTCAGAAACAATTCTTCGATAAAATTTTGACCTAGGATCAATCACCTTTATATGAATTTTTAGTATATGAACAAAAGAGCTAGAATAAATTTGTACGGACTAGCTAATAAAACTAACTTATTTTTTGGTTCTTGTGAAAGGACATTTGATGAAACCATCAATTCACCTCGTCCAAATCAGACCATGAAAACGAAGGGGAGCTCTATTATAATGCCTGTGCTCACATTACAAAGTTAAATAATTTCTTGAGATGATTATTCTTGCTCCAAAATTCCAAGAACTATGGAGTGATTGGGAGCTAGATGGCGCAACCAGATCATTAAACCTGGCATTTTGCAGAATAGGGTGTTTGCAACAGTTATAATGAGATAACTTCTTTGTAAACATTTTGAGCAATGAAAAACCAAAACTTGAAGTTTCGACTTTTGCAAAATCATCAATTTAGATAATCTATGCAAGCAACCAATAAGAACGATCCTTAGTCCACCGTCTCTCCATCAGGTGAAACCTTATTTTAGTTTTATTAAGTCTAGAACTCCTTTGCCTCCTTCGTTTACAAAACTTGTTTTGCAAATAGAACGATTCATCTTTATGCATACCATGGCTCAGAGATTCTTGACATATTCCATCGGATCCATGGCATAAATTTAAACAAACCCTATTTTGGCATATGTTATGCATAAATTGGCTCCGAGATTGAAACCTGGCCCTGAGTGGACCATTATAAGCCGGAAACTTGGTAAGAACGATGAATCTATCCATTTACAGGTCAGATTCCTTCGGAATATTCCCCGAAACCTTAAACAAACTCTATTTTGGCATATTGTATGCATACCCTGGGTTTGAGGTCGAAACCTGGCCACGAGTGGACTACTATAAGTCGAAATCTTGGTAAGAACGATGAATCCATCCATTTACATGTAAGATTCCTTCGGAATATTCCCCAAAAAATTAAACAAACCCTATTCTGGCATCCGAGGTCGAAACTTTGCCGAGAGTGGACGACTATAAGTCGGAAACTTGGTAAGAACGATGAATCCATCCATTTACATGTAAGATTCCTTCGAAATATTTCCCAAAAATTTAAACAAACCCTATTCTGGCATATTGTATGCATAACCTGGCTCCGAGGTTGAAACCTGGCTAGGAGTGGACTACTATAAGTCGAAAACTTGGTAATAACGATGAATCCATCCATTTATATGTAAGATTCCTTCGGGATATTCCCCGAAAATATAAACAAACCCTATTCTGGCATATTGTATGCATAACATGGCTCCGAGATTGAAACCTGGCCCTGAGTGGACGATTCTAAGCCGGAAACTTCGTAAGAACGATGAATCTATCCATTTACCGGTAAGATTCCTTTGGAATATTCCATAAAACCTTAAACGATATCTATTTTGGCATATTATATGCATACCCTGGCTCCGAGGCCGAAACCTGACTAGAAGTGAACTGCTATAAGTCGAAAACTTGGTAAGAACGATGAATCCATCCGTTTACATGTATGATTCCTTTGGAATATTCCTCGAAAATGTAAACAAATCCTATTCTGGCATATTGTAAGCATACCCTGGCTCCGAGGTTGTGAATAGTGATGACAATTTTTTTTTTATCAGAAGTGAGAAAAATTTAACAGAAGTGAGAATTTTTTTGCGGAAGTGAATAAAATTTAGCAGAAGTGATAAAAATTTAGCAGAAGTGTTTGTACCTCTACAAAAACTCTTGTAAAGGTTGTCAATAGTGATGACAAAAAAAAAATAGCAGAAGTGAGAAATTTTTTGCAGAAATGAGTAAAATTTAGCAGAAGTGAGAAAAAATTAGCAAAGTGGGAATTTTTTTGCAGAAGTGAATAAAATTTAGCGTAAGTGATAAAAACTTAGCAGAAGTGTTTATACATCTACGACAACTCTTATAAAGGTTGTGAATAGTGATGAAAAAAAAGCACAAAACGACCAATATTGTGAATCCGGAAGGATGGTTGATGACTTGTTCTAACACAAAGTAGACTTCGATACTAAACCTGGCTCGGAAATTTTCGTCGTAAAATTTTGCAGAAGTGAAAAAGTTTAACCATTTTTTAAAAAATTTAACAGAAGTGCATTGTCCTGGTAGAATGTCTGTGAATGTTTACAGAGAAGGCTTCGCGTTGTTTGCGGCTCAGGTGACTGAGCCTTATTTTTGAACATCATATTTTGTTATTACAACTCTTATAAAGGTCGTCAAAGGTTGACATGAAGTTAGTACATAAAAAAACCCACAAACCTTACAGAATTGTGATAGTGTAGGCATGGTTGATGGGTTAGACTAACGCATAGTAGGTTCATGTTCGAATCCCCTCAACGCTATTTTTTATTTTCATATTTTGGTTGTCTTCAACAACTCTTATAAAGGTTGTTGTACATTTTCATACAAAAATAACACAAAAATCTATAAAATCTCAATACCAATGGGAAGTTCAACAAAGATTCAAAGGAAGAAACACACAACAACATGGCAACACCACCAACAAACACACAATTGATTTTGTCCTAGTGAAGCTCTCTAAAGTGACTACTCAACAAAACTATGCAGCAGTCAACCTAGCCAGACTGGCCAAACAATCTTCTCTTTTCACCAACTCTTCTTGGAGAGGAACGAACTTATTTACCATCATGCATGCTCTAAACATTCCTCCTAATACTTTTGATATGAATTATTGTAATAACAAGATCTATATTTTGAGAGATGACCATGTTGCTAGATTTAGCGCAGACATCACTTTGGATGTAACCGGAAGTAGGCATCCTTTTTAGATGTCTCGACTTCTATTTTTCGTATAAAAAAAAAGAGTAGCATTTTTTAATTGGGGTTTGTACTTTGTACTTACTATTTCCTCAATATTAAAACTTTATTTACCGATATAAAAAAAATGATCATGCTCTTTTTTTCTTCAAGGATTGTGCAGTTCTCGAGTCATGGGCTTAAAGCTAGGCAACACTAAGCTTCTCATACGGAAACAAGTGACTTTTTTTGTTAAACCATTATCTGTGTTTTATCTTTTACTAGCCCTTAACCCGTGACGTAATGGTACGGGCCATGATGTTGGTTCATTTTTAATATATCGTATAATTTGTGTCCCAAATACTTATCAAATCCTTATGATTTAATATGTATTTGTCATAAAAATAGTTGAGATTTTCCTCTCTTTTTTTCTTTGTTTTTTCCTTTAATATTTTACCGCCGGAGATTTGCTCAAACGAAAGAAATATAATCTTAACTTCCAGATACTTTTTTATTTAGGTTCATTGCTTATAATGAGATAATGCTCTACATGAACATGGAAGTTTAAATATTTTTTAGAAATATGTCGTCAGCAACGCTCATCTCAGTGAAATCAACTAATCAATATCGTCTATAAAAGTCTCCACATGCTCCTATTTCTCTCCAGCTGACTCATCTATCATGGTCATGATGTTGATCCTCCAAATAGGCAGAGAATAGTTTTTTTTTTTTCATCGACCGAATGATACAAACTATCCAATGTGACATGATTTTCCTGTAATTTTTCAACACCCATTAGATGATAATGTTTAAAATGTGTATCCATTACCTTTTCGAAGGGATTGTATATATTCGAACCTTTGCCATTAAATCTTCAACAAAGTATTGTGCCCAGCAATTCGTCTTAACGAAGGCTTTGGTAACTTCAAAAGTCTTGGACATTTTGTCACTTCCGTATGTTCCTACCTTCACTTGGAATACAATCTGGCGACACATTACCTCATAAAGAACCTTGAACACATATTGTACTCCCTGATCTTATTTCAAATTAATAGATTATCAATAGATCATTTACCAAAAGTTGACATATTCTACATTGTATATTTATAAAAAAAAAAATTATGTTTTTGTGGATCGTTGCTTTCTAAGACTGTATTTTTCAAAATTGGCCTCTTCAAATCCCATGGCTTTCTAAGTTTATATATCTTGTTTGTTTTTAACATTTTAGTTAGCCATATTATGTTTGTTACTAACTTTAAACTTGATGTCATCTTCTACAATGAACTTTATGTTATTTCATAATCGAAATAATTATACATTTTCGTTCGTATCAAGTAATCCGTTGTATATCCCAACAATTCTTCAACAAAAATTCCTTTCTTTTGCCGTTTCCGGACCATCAGTAGCCATTATTGTCAAACATAGTCTATCTAATTTTTGTTGATGTTATGTATTTTCAATGTTCATTTATCTTAAATAAATAGATTGTGGAAAAACTACAAAAATAAAAAAGAACATAAGTATTACATCAGGTCTAAGTTACTATATCAAAAATACTCCGGACACTGCTTCTGGTTCCTTGTTTCCTCAAATTCCTCTTTGCATTCTAGACAATACATGCAACACCAATCATTTGAAAAGTGAGCTATTTGTGCAAGTGTGGTCAATGTAAATGTATCCCTTTCCTGTAATAATAATAACAACACGTCAAATTTTTTCAAGGCATCCAGTTGTAAATGGTATGAATCTAATAGATTTGAATTATACCTCAATCTTAGATATCACCTTCTTCTCACATAACATAGCAATTGAGGAAAGACAAATCTTGACCACTCTTTACATAGGCAGAGTTATCCAAACTATGTTTTGCAATTGTCTTATGTGAAAATTATTATTAATCCATATTTTAGTCAGCTCCTATCAAAGCCGATCTAATTAGTGCTATAGAAAGTTAATCTTAAAATTTTTACGTCATGTTCTGCTTTGTGTGATCTGCCCATCTGTGTCTACTATACCTTCTAAACCAGTGAATGAAACCTATACATATTGATCTGTAATTTGATATTGTTGATTTATCATCAAGAGGTCGCATGATTTGAGAATGTAAAATATAAGAAATATTCTATAAACATCGGAGGAGAAATTTAGATTTATGATTTAGAGTTTTTTACTATGATTTTCATGAACAAACATAATTTTCAAACAAATATTTTAGAACGCAAATACATTTTCCCGGTCAATAAGGTTTTATATCGGGAATTGAGTGAAAGTTGTTGTCTTTGTAGGTAGTTGTCGTGAAACAACTCGACATTGATGGTCTTTCAGGAAAAAGAATGTAATAGTACTTAAGAGAGCAATAATTTCTCTTACGCGGGTACACCAATTTCCTTTATATAATACGGGTGATCGAAAAGTCATGATCATTGTAGGACCAGAATATCGCTACGACGCTATTCCTGCGATACTAACAACGTTTCTGCGAGCGTCACTGCCAATTCTTTAACAACGTTTCACGAGCGTCACAGAATATCCAAAAGAAACTGGCGATGGAAGAAATAAAAGAAGAATATGTTGATCATGCGATGGTCATCATTCTTGCGATAGAGAATATTGTAGCGATCGCGATGAGATCGCAGAATAGATCCGAAATAGGAGGAAAACTTAGTTGTCATCCATTATGTAAATCCATATATAAAGGGCTCGATAGATCCATAAAAGGATGATGTATTTTTGAGAGTTGAAAGAGTCTTGAGGAGAGAGAAACTTCAAGAGAATATTTGTAATCGTGATTTTTTCCAATTCTGTAAACATTTCTGAGATTTGAATAGTAAAGTGTCATTTAAATCTTTGAAGTTTAATTGATTTCCAATAGATTTCTATAGAATCTTAACAAGGGTGTAGTGTGGGAATTCCTGCAACTACATTTTGGCCCCCGAAACAGGGATTGAATTAACGAAAGTTGAAGAAAAAGCGAAGAAGAAGATAAGAATTGTTCAATATTAAGGAAATCATTAAGTAAATCGGTGAGATAATTGAAGGAAGAATGATCAGAATCAAAAATGATTGTAGAAAATTGGAATGTGATATGGTAACAAGAGCAATGGTTGATAGATTTCATGAAAACATTAAGGGGAGGATACATAAACGGGATTTTGAAGGAAGGAAGATTATGACAGTGGAGAAGATATCATCATTAAAAGATTGGAAAAAGCAGGAGATCACATTAACAGCAGCAGAAATACCATAAGAAAATCTAAGTCATACATCTTCTTTGGTAATTACGATATCCGCTATACCAGTGAGAAAGGGAGAATCAATAAAATCTGAAGAAGAATGGGCTATGAATAGAACTTTGGTAGATGCTGAAAGTTTTGTGGATATAATGTTCTATCATACTTTTAAGAAAATGGGATATAAGGATGAAGAAATGTTTAATTCAACATATCATATTCATGGCTTTGGAAAATCGTTAACAAAACCTAAAGGCGAAATAGTTGTACGAATTCCACTAGGAGAAATTGAAACACAAGTATCATTATGCGTGGTAGATGTGGAATCACCGTACAATATGATACTGGGAAGACCATGGATACATGCAATCAAGGATATAGCATCAACATTGCATCAGTGCATTAAATTTCCTATGCCCAGTGGAATCGGAGAAATTAGAGGAGATACGGATTTTGCAAAATTATGTTACCAAATTGAAGTGAAAAATTGTGAAAACCGTCCAAAGTTATAAAAGCTCGCAGAAAAACTCAAGTAGAGAATCGAAGAAGGAAGAAGAGTTTAAATTTTACATGATGAGAGCAAAGGAGGAAAAGGAGTGCCCAAGAAATTTCGCGAGAGAGGGAGATTTAATTCACGAGAATTATGAAAACACCAACACCAATGGGAGAACCTGAAGCCAGTTACAATTACAACTGGAACCAACAAAATAAGTAAATATTGGGAGTAAAGAAGAGCCTAAAATACTAAAAATTGGGACTAGAATGGAGGCATATGAGGAAGAAAGAACTATAAATCTCTTGCGAGAATATAAAGATATCTTCGCGTGGAATATGGATGAAATGCCGGGGATAGATCCATCAATAGCATGTCATAAATTAGAAATCAACAAAAATGTAAGACCATTCAAGCAAAGAATAACAAAAAAACGCAACAACATACCATTCTCAAATAGAGGAAGAATTACAGAAAATGCTCGATGCAGGAATTATAAGGAAAGAAAAATATCCAGAATGGATTTCAAATATAGTGGTGGTCCCGAATAAGAACAAAGGGATAAGAATTTGTATAGATTTTACTGATTTAAACAAGGCTTGTCCAAAAGATAGTTTTCCATTGCCAGATATCCCACAAATGGTTGAATCAGCAGCGGGAAATGCAAGAATATCATCGTTGGATGGATATAAAGGATATAACCAAATTCCTCTCGCTGAAGAAGATCAAGAACATACAGCATTTTTTTCTCCAAGAGGTTTTTATTGTTACACAAAGATTCCATTTGGTTTGCGAAATGCTGGAGCAACATATCAAAGAATGGTGGAGAAGGTGTTTGAAAAGTCGATTCACAATACATTAGAAGTGTATGTAGATGATATGCTAATCAAAAGTAAAGAAGCTGACAATCATGTGCAAGATTTGAGAGAAATTTTCGATCAAATGCGACAATTTAATATCAAAGTAAATCCTGATAAGTGTACCTTTGGAGTAACCTCAGGAAAAAATTTGGGGTACATTGTATCAAAAAAAGGAATACAAGTTGATCCAGAAACGGTGCAAGCAATTCGCGATATGCCAACACCAACGATAATAAAAGATGTACAAAAATTGAATGGACTCTTAGCCTCGCTAGGGAGATTCATTTCGCGATCTTCAGATAAGTGCAAACATTTTTTCGACATATTGAAGAAGGGAACAAAACTCAAGTGGACGGATGAATGTGAAAGGGCTTTTCAAGGAATCAAAGAATATTTAATGAACATATCTATTTTACAAAAGGCTAAACCAGGAGAAGAATTATTGATCCATCTCGCGACAACCACATACGCGCTAAGTGCAGTATTTCTGCGAGTAGACGCGGGGGTAGAAAAACCAATCTACTATATCAGCAAAACATTCAATTCTGCAGAGAGAAATTATTCCAAGATTGAGAAGTTAATTCTAGCATTGGTGCATCCAACTTTCAAGCTTCGTATTTATTTTCAAGCACATAAAATCAAAGTGTTAATAAAGGTGCCCATTGAGTCAGTGATGAAAAATTCAAAAAGATCAGGCAGGGTTGATCGATGGAACGCACAAGTAGGACACTTTGATATCCAATATGAAATTCTATCTTTGTCAAAATCCCAAGTCATCGCAGAGTTCTTAGCTGAATTTCCTTTGGAGGATGATGAAGCTATGGAAGAGATGATGGATGTAGAAGAGGAATGCGGATATCCAAAAGATCTATTAACAGAACCCAACAGATGGGAAATATTAGTGGATGGATCATCCAACGGAGAAGGAAATGGAATAGGAGTTGTTTTCATATCGCCAGAAGGATAAAAAAACAGCATTTTCATTTAGATTAGAATTTGCATCCACTAATAATGAGACAGACTATGAGGTTGTGATCCATGCTTTAAAATTTGCGATAGAAATGAATTTGGAAAATGCCAGAATCACCAGCGATTCACAATTGGTTATTCGTCAGATAAAAGTGGAGTACACAACAAATGAACCATCCCGAGAAAATACAAAAGACTCGTTGAAGAATTATCTGCGAGAATTACAAAAATAAAATGGAGACACATATCAAGGAAACATAATAGTCTCGTAGATGCTTTCTCTTTCATATATAGTATGATGACAAATCCATTGACAAGGTGCATAAAAATTCAAACACTTTCATTTCCATCGATAAACAAAGAAGAAGAAGAGACAGATGTAATGATGGTAGAAGCTGGCGAGGGAGAACCCACGAAGAATATCACAGATTGGCGAGAAGATCTTCATGCATACTTGGCGAGAGGAGAAATTCCAAGAAATCGATTAGAAGCACACAAGTTGAAAAGTAGGGCAACCAATTATGAGCTAAGAGATGGAGTGTTATATCGTAGATCTTTTAATGGACCATCGCTAAGATGTTTGACAAGAGAAGAAGGACAAAAAGTATTAAAGATGTTACATAGTGGTGACGCTGGTAATCACAGTGGAGGAAGATCTTTAGCATATAGAACAAAAATGCAGGGTTATTACTGGCAGTATATGCATGAGGATGCAAAGCAACTCTCAAGGCGTTGCGAGGATTGCCAGCGATACGGAAAAAAGATACATGCACCAGGAGCACCATTATCATCTTCAACAAGTGTATGGCATTTTGGGAAATGGGGGTTAAATATTGTGGGACAATTTGTACCTGGTTCTGGACAAAGAAGATATCTGATTGTCGCAACAGATTATTTCAAAAATGGGGAGAAGTAAAGGCAGTATAACATATTTGCGATAAAGATATTTTTACATTCATCTTTGAAAATATAATCTGCAGATTTTGGATTCCATCACAATTAGTATCTGATAATGGAAAGCAATTTGAGGGACAGAATATAAAATTGTTACTCAATGCATTTAAGATAAAATGTGGAAAGTCTACTCCTTTATACCCACAAGCAAATGGTCAGGCTGAGGCAACTAATAAAACAATCGCAGGAATCTTGAAAAAGAAGTTAGAAGGATACCACAGAGCATGGTGCGAGCAAGTACATAATGCAATATGGGCTTACAACACAACTAGACTAGAAGCAACTGGAATGTCACCATTTTGTTTGACATATGGGGTAGAAGTCAGATACAAATGAAGTTGTTATTCCTACAACAAAAATAGAAGCATGGGAAAGAAATTTAAGTGTCGGTATGATACTGAATAAGTTGGATGAATTAGAAGAAAAAAGAGAACAAACTCTACAACATATGGAGAATTATCAACGCAGATTAGCTCGCGAGTACAACAAACGTGATAAGAAGCGTGAATTCCAACCTGGCGATTTAGTATTGCGAGAAACGCCTGGTTATCAGCGAGAAAGTTGTGGAAAATTGGAGAGAAAATGAGATGGGCCATACATCATTAAAGAGATAGTTGGAACCGGGGCATACAAACTAGTGGATCTTGAAGGAAGAGATGTTGGTCAAAGACTCGATAGACCGTGGAATAGATTATTTCTGAAGAGGTATTATTAATGACATCTTCTGCGAGATAATAAATACTGGTATGTTTTATGATGACACAGATAATAAATTCTTCTCTCTCTCTTACAATTGAAAAATTCTTCTGATAACAAAGCACAACAAGAGCAGGGAGCATCATCGCAAGAAAAGCGAATAAAATTTCGCAGAGATTAAAGAATGGGACAAACCTTTATGGCGTGCACCCTAGTTCGCGAATAAAATTTCGTAAGAGGCAAATATAAGACCTAAAAGCGTGTCATAGGAGGGGGTATCTCTTGACATGATTCAGGGGTAAAGTTATACCGTTGCTGGATCCTGAGTCATGCAGATGTTGGGGTTAAAGAAAACCTATCCGGGAGAGAGATCTTGGATTTCCAACTATATATGGTTATACCCTGGTTGGACGACCGAGAATCTCTTCCAAGAAGTGCAAAGTATGACCAAGGCGCCGAGGTACACGGTTGAGCCAAGGGTGCCAAGGGCGTACGAAACTCCCTTGCCATTCTTGGTAAGTCTTGGCTACGATGCACTTGGCCTGAAGAAAACCCCACTTAGGGTGCAGTCTTTTAACTATAAGCCATATAGGCATAAAGGACAAGAGGCTGCGAAAATAGCTGGTTGTTGGTAAATCTGGATGGGAGGAGCTAGTCTTGTATGGTCGATGTTCCCTCCTTGAAAGTGCAACCAGGGGGAAGATAAGGGCGGCACCCTCCATTAGGGAGATGATAAGGGTCTTAAGACGGCAATGTCATGGGGCTTTATGATCGCAAGAAAATTTAGGCCTATCATATTATCGCGTGACGTAAATTATACAGAGGCAACAAGCCAAAAGTTAAGATGAGATCAATGGGTTTTTACATGAAAGTGTAAAGACGTCCTGCGATTTCATCGCAAGACGACAATGTCATAAGGCTAAAGTCTTGACAGAGAGTTTATACTTCTCATATTGTCGCAAAGATTTTGAAAGAACATGGATAAGACAAGATCAAAGGGTCTTTACATGCAAATGTTAATAAATCGTGCGATTTTGTCGCAGACAGAAAAAGTTTGGCAAAATAAGACCTTTAACTAGGAAGGAAAAATAAGACCAAAAGAATAATCTTACCAATTAACTATTCTATTTTAAGATTGCAGGAAATATTCATTCATCACAGAACTATATATAAGAAGGCAAATTCTTAACATCGCGATTCCTTCAATTTTTCGAACATCGCAGCAGTATTCATTGTATCGCAGATATATTCATACTTTCGCGAATAATGCAACAACACAATTCCTTAAATAAGATACAGAAAATGATTCACCATTTCAAGAAAGATAATGAAGGGCAAGTAGGGGAATAGAGAAGTAAGATTTCATTATCTTCCTTGAAAATATTCAAAGTAAGCTAAATTGAAAGTTAAATTATAAATGTCTCAAAAGTTACATCGCTCGCAAGAAAGAAGAAGAAAAAGAAAGCAAAGATAAAATTCAAGTTTCAGCGATGGTTTCGCCAGATTCATTCTTCTTGCTCGTCGGATTTATTATTTTCGCCAGAGTTATCAACTTCATCAGCATCCTTTTCATTGCGAGTCTCTCCTTCTTTTGATTCTTCATCAGCGATTACTTAGCCACTTGCAGTTACTTCTTTGAGAGGACTTCTTGCTTCTTCTTCACCATCTTCTTGGGTGGTATTTTCTTCATCATTAGTAAACTCTAATTCTTCATCCATGGGAAGAGGAATTTCATCATCATCAACCTTTATAGGAGGAACAGATACAGGAGGGATAGAATGGGAGAGAATGATCTTGTTCACAAGAACTTCAGCACTGAGATGGACTTTGCGAAGGAAACCTCTGTCACGATTCCTAATCACTATATTTTTAAAGTACTCGAGATAATCAAGTCTTCTTTCTGCTTTGTCAAGGGCTTCAAGATAATTGGAAAGAAGAGACTTGTTTTCTTTGTGAACTTTATCCAATTTAGTGGTCAGATCAGCGATGATAGAATGAAGATTTCTTTCGGATTCTGCGAGCAACAAAAAAAAAAGATCAGTTAGACAAAAATCTCACAAGGAATATAACACAAAATTTTATGAGAAGATCAACAAGAGAGGCAGTCAATTGACTACCTTATTTTCGCGAGGTTAAGTTTTGGATTAATGTAAATAAACAGTTCTCCCATTGATTCATGGCATCATCGAATTTATCGCCAACCATACCCTTCAGACGAGATTTCATGATTTCTTCTTTGTTGCGAAGATATGAGTTTTCCTTTGCTAATAAAGAATGAGATTCCTTTAATTGAGAGTACTGGTCTTGAAATTCGCTGGCCCTTAAACTAAGAGTTAATCTACCCTTGATAAGTTTATCCTTCTCGGCAGCAGATGATTCAGTTAATTCCTTGAGCTCAATTCTTAAAAGAACGAAGAGATTGCTCTTGATTATTACATGTGCTTTGAAGATTACCTAATTGTTGCGAGGAAATCGCCATCAAGCTTGAAAATCTATGTTTTTCTTGGGACAAAGTTTTATTCTCATCTAATAAAGATTCCATCACCAAATTAGCCTTAAAAAACAAATATGAGAGGCGATCAACCTCGCCACTTAATAAATTCTGCCTTTGCAATAATTGATTATTCTCATTAGTAAGATTATTTATGTGATAAATTAAATAAGTGTAAAGATTGTCTAGTCTAGTATGTTGATCCACCCAAGAATCTCTTTCAACGCAAGCTTCTTCAGCGATAGATTCAAATTTGAGTCTTTCTATGAAACGAGTCCGATTTGAAACTAATATATGAATCAAGAATTTAAGAAGGAAGCCTGAGTACAGAAAATATGAAAATAAAATAAAAGAACAAGGGGGTAGAGGCAAGAAAAATGTACCTTTCAGCTCGTCATTTTTTCTGCGAAGATTCTCGCAGTCTAGAGAAGAGTTGCGGAGCATTTGATTCAAAGTATCACATTCAGCTGTTTTAACTTGAAGGATTTTCCTCAGATCTTCAATCTCATTTTCCAAAGACGCTCGCGAAGCATTACAATCAGAGCCAAAATACTTGAGTAGAGTCTCGCAAGCTTCATGTTGGATAGGGTCAGTGGAAGACTTTCTAGCATTGTCTAAAATGTTAGACAAGATTTTAAAAGCAACATGAACACCTGCAAAAGTTTTGTTTGATGAAGGAAGGGGTGTAGAAGGTGAAGTAGTAATGAGAGCAAGTTGAAGATCATTTATGATGGTTGAGTTGTCAGGAGGAGGAGTATGTGGAAAAACAACAGTTGAAGGCCGTAAAGGACTATAAGGAGTCTCAGTTACAACAATTTTAGAAGCCTGATCTGTCAAAGGATCAGAAGAAGTAGAAGTATGGGTAGCGATATTCTCGCAAACAAAAGTAGAAAGATTTGGTTGCGATGGTGTGGGAGTAGTCCTCACGGATATTAGCGTGGAAATCATGAGATTATCCCCAAGAGTCTTAAAGTGGAGAGATCTTTTGGGAGGATTAACAGGGTTCTCGTCATTCTGCGAACAATAACTTAGATATGAAACAGAGACAACAATATTGTTATTAGTAAATAGAATATGTTTCTTACTACCTTATCATTCGCAGAACTCCTCTTCTTATTATCTGCTAGTCTTTTGCGAGTATTAGGGTTTTGAATCGTGGATTGTGTGTTAGAGATAGTTCCGCTGAAGAGAGGACATAACATGGACGTTATGAAGAATCAAATAAGAAAGATTGGAGAATAAAAGTAAAAATTGGCTTAAATAAATGTCATAAGTCAAGAAACATACCTTGATGATTCCATTAGAACAGTAGCAGAAGAATATGAAGAAGAAGAAAAGTTACAGACGGAAGACGAAGTAGACAAATGAAGAAGATGAAGAAACGGAAGAAGAAAATTAGTTTTGAAATTTAATTCTACCTTTTATAGGCAAAAGGTGGTGGACCTATTGAGCAGAGAGGTGTCTGTAAATGAAGGAATTCACAACACGTGTAAGAAAGGATAGATTAAGGGAATCTTGTCGAGGAGAAAGTATAAAAGGGAAAGAAGTTGCGAGGGTAATAAAGAATATTGGTTCTCATGATCTTCTCTTCTTCGCAGAAAATACATGAGAAGAGGCAAGATGTAGGACCAGAATATCGCTACGACGCTATTCCTGCGATACTAACAACGTTTCTGCGTGCGTCACTGCCAATTCTTTAACAACGTTTCACGAGCGTCACAGAATATCCAAAAGAAACTGACGATGGAAGAAATAAAAGAAGAATATGTTGATCCTGCGATGGTCATCATTCTTACGATAGAGAATATTGTAGCGATCACGATGAGATCACATAATAGATCCGAAATATGAGGAAAACTTAGTTGTCATCCATTATGTAAATCCCTATATAAAGGGCTCGATAGATCCAGAAAAGGATGATGTATTTTTGAGAGTTGAAAGAGTCTTGAGGAGAGAGAAACTTCAAGAGAATATTTGTAATCTTAATTTCTTCCAATTCTGTAAACATTTCTGAGATTTGAATAGTAAAGTGTCATTTAAATCTTCGAAGTTTAATTGATTTCCAATAGATTTCTATAGAATCTTAACAAGGGTGTAGTGTGGGAATTCCCGCAACTACAATCATATTGTCTTATATGTTCCGGTATCATCCTCGAAATATTTGGTTTTTGTCCTTACCAATCATGCTAAAAACAACCAATTACATCTTTCATAATACAATGTTGCATGTTTTGTGAAGATTATTTTTTTACTTGGTCAATTAAACTCACTAAAAAGCAAAAAATATTATTATACACTACTATTACCAACACCCACCACCATAAAAACCATCCACCGCCACTATTTCTTAAACCAATAGTAATGTTACCGCCTCCACCATTCACAAACACCCGCCACAGCTTATACTAACCCAACTTCCACTACCACCATTAGAGTTAATATAGTTTTTAGTAAAATTATTTATTAATAAAATTATGTATTTATGTTAGATTATTAAAAAGACATTTATAATAGAAATTTAATTAATCATTATGAACAATCAATGAGACACTAATTAATAAAACGTTTAAAAATGGTTAAGTTGAACAAACCCCTACGGTAAATTTATCTTTTCCAAGGACAAATCCTGACCACACTTTACATAAACAAATTGATAATAAATAATTTCATACGTTGTGATCTTGATTCGTGTCGTTCGTTTAGATATTACATAACATGGCAATTGATTGCACCAATTTTTTAAAATGAACATGTGTTTTATCGAGTTTATTTTAACATTAGAACGATCAACCACGTTTTATACTTTATAATAATATAACGTTACACATTTTGTGGCGTTACGAAATTAGCATAGTATGTTTTTGTTCACCAATACCCGCCACCACCATAAAACCATATGAATCCACTTTTTTTATCCACCACCACCTAGTAGCGGAGCCAAGGGTTGACTAACCTGGATCTAACCCCTTAAATTCTTAACTACATAAACCCCTTAGTTTATTTTATAAATATAACTTTGTCCATATATATTTATGGTTTAGTCCACCAAAGTTTACATGTTTCGTTTTTAAAAAAAGATAGGCCTCCTCAATGTCAATTTTTGACTCCACCACTGTCTCCCATCCCATGTAGGTCGTTGGACGCAATTCTAATTTTCAATCACAAATGCCATGTATGAGGTTTAGATTGAACAAAATTTCATCAATTGATTAGTTTCATTATTTTTTTTTCCGTGTATATATTCTTTTTTGTATTGCAATCAATTTTATTTTAACATTAAAAAATCATGATTTATACGATATAATACCAAAGATAACAGGGGTACTATTTGGGTGATCCAACTACGATCATGAAAATATTGTCTTGTATGATATCATCCCTGAAATATATGGTACCTTCATTTATCAAAAGTGTTAAAAACAACCAACCACATCTTCCACACTACGATGTTATCGATGTTGTAACAACAACATAAAATTAATATTGTCCATCACTACTCACCAGCATTCACCGTCACTACTTCTTCCACCACAAACCAGGGGCGGAGCCAGGATTTTGAGGAGAGAGGGAGAAAAAATTCTTGGCAAGTTGGATACATGTGAAAAATGGACTTTGTATTCCATTTTACGATAAAAGAACAAAAATAAATATAATTGTGCTTAGCTCCGCCCTTAACCACCACTAATCTTTCGGCCTCCACCTCTTCTACTACTCATTGTCGCAGAAAATGTCTATTGATATTATTTATCAAAATTACTTATTAATAGAAATAAATATTATAATTAATTAAGAAAATATTTATAATTAAAAAATAATTAGTCATTTATTATGAGCAATTAGCGAAACACTAATTGGGCCGACCGAGCGAAGCTAGGGAGGACCTTTATATGGCCACTTTTTTGTAAATAGTAAGTAATCAATTGACATAAAAAGATTTTGGTAGTGTGCACTTGATAATACCAAAATATCTCTCCCTTTTAGTCAAATTACTATAATTCCTCATTATTCTATTTTTTAAGGGTAGAATTGGTAACCAAACTTTAATATAATATATCTAAAAATCCGTGACTTGGAATTTTACAAATTTTATCTCATTGGAAAGCAAATAAAAAAACCTATCCAACGAGCACAAACAACAATATCAAATTTTGAGTTTTTACGAAAAATTCGGAGGTAATTATCATTTTAGCCACAATTTTAGAAAATTAAATGGATATTCATTATGCAAAGCACCATAAAAGATATATAATACTTTATGTAACCATATTTGGCTTTATGTATCAATTAATTTTCTGTTGCAACTAATAAGACGATGTACTCCCTCCGTTTTCAAGAAAACTGATACTTTCATTTTAGGCACAATTCTCGAAAATTAAATGCATAACCATTATACAAACCACCACAAATGATGCATAACACATCATGCAACCATATTTTGGTTTATGGATCGACTAATTTTCCTTTTCAGAAAAAGCTTTCACATTCCGTTCCAAGAAATAGTGATATATTCTCCCTGTTTCTGGAATAAGTGATACTTTCGCCCCGTTTTGGAAAAAGTGATACTTTCTCCCCGTTTAGGGAAAAAAACGGAGCGAAAGCATCAATTTTTCCGAAACGGGGAAAAAGCATCACTTTTTCTGAGACGAGGCGAAAGTGTCACTTTTTATGAAATGAGGTTAAAGTATCACTTTTTCCGAAACGGGGAGAAAATATCATTTTTGCTGAAACAGAATGTGAAAGTAGTCGCAGACAAATCCCATCTTCAGATTCTTCTTCGGTCGGCCCTCCCACCGTGGAAACGGTTATACTAGTTAATAAAACAATTTATAATTAATAGATTATTTATTATGTGCAATTAGTGTAACACTAATAATTAATAACGCAATTATGGTATTTAAGTTGAACAAACCACCACTGTTGATTTATCTTTTCTATCAATTCCAACCAAGGTAGAACATTGGTTAGAGGCCACTCTTATGACACAATAGGTCATGAGTTCGAACCTCCCCGTTATAATTTTTGAAATTCCATATCTTGATTTGAGTATTCATTTTTAATTCATAATATTGGAATAAATGCCACACGTGTGAGTTGTAGGGGGTGGTGTGAGGAACCACAACCCTTGATTTATCTTTGCCAGGAAAAATCCTGACCACCACTAACAAAGGAAAACTTAACCTAGCTTTGTTTTATACTAATGACTAGATATTAACCCGTGTCGTAACGGCACGGGATGTTTTGTCTCTAATACGATATTGCTCACATTCCTCTTGCTTCATTTTATTCGTGAGTAATTATTTTGATATTCAAATAGGTTTTGGGAAACAAAATGGGTTACCTGATCTTTTTATTTTTTACTTAAGCAAGTTATTCCAATTTATTATCTGGACGGAGTAATAATATTGTGCCAACATGAAAAATAAAATAAAAAATACAGTAAATAAAAAATTTCCCCATTTATTGTTCCATCATATTATAATTTCAAACTTCAAAAAGAATATTTCATCTAACAGTACATATACCTAAACTGCCAATCCAACTCCATGATGTTTATGAATACATTTGTTCCGAAATTATTGATAACTAAGGGTCTAAGGAGTGAAGCAAAAACCCATTATATTTTCCCTACTATAAATAAACACTATTTATTTATTTTCTGCAAATGTGAGAGTTATAAAAATGAAGAACCCTTGGCTATTGGAAGGCTGAGATATACACATGTGAGTTGAAAAAATAAACTTATAATAGTAAATCAAAACATGTGTAAGATTCTTTCTCAATCATATTGATAACATAATGTAACGATCCTCAAGCTCGTCAACGCTATTTGATCGGTCTAGCGATAGTCAAGAGACGATTAAGGCGATAATGACTCGATTAGTTTAACTCGAGCATTAATTAAAAGAAATTAATCTAACAACGATATAGATACAAAATTAGTGCCGTTAAAAAGATATCAAAAAGTTGTGCGGAATGGACTACTCAAAAGTGTCGTTCGGATACTGGACGAAGAAGAAATCATCAAATTAGCATAAAGGGCAAATTAGTCTTTTTGCCATTAGACCGACCCGGGATTCCCTTATCACTTCTAGTGTGTGTTTATTTTTACCCGTTGGTATTATCTATCAAAACCAAATCGAAGAAAAACATTTTCTTCTTATCTTTTCTTCCTTCTTCTTTCTTCTTCGATGTTCTTCTTCTTCTCTTCTATGTTCGGTCTTTTTCTGAGTGTTTATGAGAGATAATCGAGTAAATCAATTGGTTATGCTGTGCGGTTGATGAAGGTTGATGATGTTGTTGTCGATTGAGGTTTGGAGGAAGCAGAAAAGTTAGGGTTTGAGGAACAAATGAGTTAAGGTTTCATTTGAGGCTCAAAGAACAATTAGAAGATGAATATGATGGTTTAGGGGATTGAATGAAGTTGGGTTTATCATGAATTAGAATTTAAGGTTAAATAGTTGTTTGAGTTTGGTATTACGGTTCTGAATTTGATTCATAGATGAGTTTGAAGAGGAAATCAGGCAGTTGGTGATGGGTTTTGATTATTGAGAACAAGGAAGAAGAATTGATGGTTGAGTCTCAAGTTTCATTAAAGAAACAAAGGTTGGGTTTTAATTGATGTTCTGGAATTATTTTGGTGATGAACCGATGAGCTAGGGTTTTTGAGAAGAACTCTGAGAAGATTTATAAAGTGAATCTGATGCTATAGATAGATGATTAGAAGTGGGTTTAATTGATTGTGGAACGGGACAAGGTTAATTGGATGATATGGAGTTATTTGTGAAGAGTTGAAGAGTTAGGATTATGTTCTTCCCTAAAATAGAAATTAAGATTTAATTGAGGACTGGTGGTGTGGATTCGAAGATTGATTCAATTTCAGAGAAGCTTTGAGGTAATTGTTCTTCTCAATGATTCTAGTAAAGTTTTTTGATTTCATATATTGAGGTTGTGTGATTGTTAATGAACTCAAAGTTGAGATAGTTATCACGGTTATGTGATGGAGATATAAGTTTGTGGTTGATTTGAGTTACAGGTCAATTATATGGAATGATAGAGTAATAGTATTATTATTTTGTTAAGTTAAGAATGAATAATCTGGTGATGCAAGTATAAGTGGATTGGATAACAGTTGGGAGAGAAGTGTGATTAAATGAATGTTTCATATTAGGTTTGAGTCTGTTTTGCAGTTGGGTTTGAGATGAATTTGGACTTAGGTTGAATGCAAGGATGGTTCTATGGAATGAACGGGACTGAAGTTGCAGGTGGTAATGGTCTGGCAAGTGCATGATCTTGAAGATGTTGTTTGAATTGAAATGATGGTGTTGGTAGGGAGTTGCAGGGAAACTGTGTTTAGATGTTTTGTTATGTGTTTGGATGCTGGTGTTAGTTGTAATTCTAGTGGAGTTGTAGATTCATCTGTGCTGGAATGAAGGTATGGTGGTTTATCTGAATGGTTGTGTGTGTGTTAGAAGTGGAGGTACTATACCTTGATTAATACAAGGAGTTGGAGATAAAGATGTTGGTTATGAAGGATGTATGGTTAGGTTGTTATAGTGGTTCTGAATTGAATTGATTATTGGTAATATGGGGATTGGATTATTGTGGCGGAGGACAATAGTTGATATGAGTTTGGTCTGGTGGGGATGTGATATGAATTGCAGGTGTGTATGGTTGGATGTTTGAAGTGTTGAGACTTAAGCTAATTCTGTTAGAGTTTTGTGTTGATTATAAGATAATAAATTGCGGTTGCAGACCAATGGTAGCTAAAGATAGTAGTGGTGTGTGAGGCTTGGAAACTGCATTTGCACGTAGAATTTGTTAACTTGTAAATCAATTTTGAGTTATAATTTAAATGATATGAATTGATGCTTTGAGTTAGAATTGTAAAGTTAGAGTTGTAGAGTTAGAGAGTTAGAGTTACAGATGTGTGAGAAAGACCCATGGCTTGTCTGACCGAGATTATTCATTCTGATTCAATTTTGTTTATCTGACTCAGTTAATCTGACTGTGTCGAGTTGACCTTGATAACCTGAGTTGAACCTTGCTGACTCAATGAACCTTGACTGAGTTGGACCGTTGACTTAGTTGACCTGGACTTGACTTTGGACGGACGTGGACTGTTAGTTGACCATTTGACCGTCAATGACAGTTAGTTGACCCAGTTGGGTCAAACCTTGTATTAATGGGCCGAGTCTAGTGTACTTGGGCTTAGACCTAGTAATTCTATTATGAATGTTTGGATCCCTTATGGTATGGATTAGCCTTTAATTTCTTCTACACTGTTATAGATACTCATAAGACTTAGCTATTGGACTAGAGAACCGACCCAATGAATTGGTAAATCTTTAGATATGCAAGAGATGGATTATGAAGATGTGAAGAACCTTAGATGGGCTAAAGATATATAATAAAAGGGTATAAAAACGTAAATGGGCTTAGAACTATTAGTTAGATTTGTATAATTCTTGTGTGAGCCATTTTGGCTAGAATCTTAGAATTCTTGTGTGATTAACAGTTAATTATTAACAACGATCGACTCAAAGGATGAACCAGTGGATCGCGAGGTAGGCGTGGCTTGTCATCAAAAGGGTGTGGGAATACATTTGACACTTTTGTAATCATTATTGTTGTTTTATAAAAGTTTATGCTTAACAAACTCATGCATTGTTTGTCCGTGCATTCCATGCTTTATTTAAAATGCATTATGATAATCCTGTTGATTCTTTGAATCTTTCCACGATTTGGAAAGGACTTGTATTGTTTTGTTGTCAATATGAATTGTTATGGGAAATGAGAATTTCCACTTGTGGTATATATGATACGCTCCTTCACATTTATATCTACTTTAATTCAGCTTTTATTGTTTAGAGTTGGTCACCATGGTCTTGGTGGCATCCATATCTAAATAGGGGTGAATTGCCGGTTAGGAATTTACACCATATTAGTACATTGTTTGACGAAGGAGTTTGTTCCATATACATGTATGATTATTTCAGTGACTTAGTCACTGTTTAATGTTTCGGAAAAACATTATCAGTTTTCCAAATCTTTCTTATGATTACATAATTAGAAGTTAAATGTTAATTATTCCCACTTCAGTTTCTGTGATGATCAGGATGTTGTAAATGAAAGCTTCCAAGTTGACTTCGCTCGTTGATTAACTTCTGTTATATTTATTATGTTGTATATTTTATTTAATAACCAGTTGACTATTATATATGTATCATTTGAGAGAAGATCTTGTATATATATTTGTGAGCGGGGTTAGCTTTGGGCTAAGTTTTTGTAGCAGAATTATTAATTGAAAGTTAAGTGTTTAATTTGGATTTTTTAGTGCCGCTTATTCAGTTAATCTCTTGGATTAGTCATCTGCTAGCTTAGGGGGGGCTACAATGTTGGTATCAGAGCTTACTATTAGGTCTTATATAGGAAAAGATAGGAATAGCCAGTGCCAGTTAGGGAACTAGATTAGTCTAGAACTGGGTTGGGTTTGTGAGATAAATCTTAATTACTAAAAGCTATCAATAATTAAAAAAATTATTTGATTGATTTGTTTGTTTGATAGTTTGTTTAGGTATTGAAGTAAAAATTGTAGGGTACACCAATAATTAATCTATTGAATATTAGAGAATAAATGATTTAAAATTATGAACACCTACACAATTTAATAATAAAAATAGTGAGACTAGTATAATTGATAGATCTTGTAAATCACATAGAAACTTACGAACACATTGACTTATAAGAAGAGTAAACAAATTATAATTACATAAATATTAATAATATTTTTGGAACTTAATATTAATTGTAATAGTAGTTTGAATAATAGTTTAACCATCAATGTTAATAATAAAAATGTTATGATAGTATTTATAAATGAAAATAATAGTAACAGTAAATTTTAATAAATTAATGTTAGCATTTATTAATTAGAATCATATTCAACTTAACTTAACTAAAATCTTATATTAAGGATATCTAACGATAAAAATAATAATCATGATTGATTAAATAATTATGGAAAATTGATAATGCTTATTTACGATTAAGTTGTGTAAATTATAAATTAGAGAAATTGTTTTGCGTCTAAACTAGATAACTAATATAATGCTTATTAGGCGTTAGACTTAAGAAGACGAGAATTATATAAAATAAAAAGACTCAACTTCTTAGTAATCTTATACCGAAACTATCTTAGTCTAACAAATGATTCAGTAAATCTTTAAAATGAAACAAATGTACGGGAAGTAGTAATAATAGTATGTAGATGCTTAGTGTGATATTAAAATTTAAAGAAAATGAATTCGTATACCAATAGAATCCCTCTTTATAAATAAATTCAATTGTCTTCTGAAGTAGAAAATTAGTGTGACAAACTTAAACTGTTAGAATTTAAATTAGTATCATATTGAGCATAATTTAAATTAAAATATCATTAACAAATATATAACGATAAAATAATGACTAAGACTAGGAAGCTACATGATTAGCTACGGTTAGGATTTGCAAAGTTAAAAATAACAAATTAGAAGTATATGGTTTGCATTTAAATAAGATAGTTAAAACAAGACTTATTAAGTAGGAATAAAAGAACGTGAGGTCATATAAGACTTATAATAAAGACTAAATTTGTTAACAATCTTACATCTAGATTATCTTTGGTCCAATAAATGATTCACTAAATCACTAAATTATACAAAATGAAGTGATATTTATAGTACGGGAATACTTAGTACAAAATTAGACCTAAAGGAGAACAAATTTTTCCGTGAATAAAATACTTATTATTAATACCAAAATTTAAAGACTATTAAGACATATTAAAATTATATGCGGACTCAAAATTTAAATCATATTAAACCACCGACGCCAATGTATAAAAGATATGGTAGGTGGATTCAACATCAATAAATAAAATCTGTTATAACAATCTTTACGTGAAAGTAGAATTATATTTACAAGATTCAGGCTTAATAAAATTAAACTAAGAATCTTTATTAAGTAGTTATTCTGGTTATATTCTAGTTACGCTGGTAATCAAATAGGAAAATTTGATAAAGCAATAAATAAACTTATAATGTTATTAAGAAAATAACTTTTGATAAGATAAGCAAATAATACTATTACTATAAAATTTAGAGTCATTGTAAACATCATTTGGATAATAATTATTGGGTAATAATAGCAAAATGTAACTTTTATTAATAATACAACTTAAGGATTATTTAGCAATAATATAAACTCAAGAAAATAAAGTTAGATCAAATCAAATCTAATATTGATAATAAACTTAAACTTGGGATTATGATTAATTACATTAACTTTTATTCGTTTAAGAAATAAGAAATAAATGTTATAATAATAATAAAATATCAATACCAAACAACTATGAAAAATTGTTAGCGGTTATCTATTTATATCAAATCACACGATGAAATAAACAAATATATACAACATTATATAATAACATTTGGATAATAGTTATAACATTCAGTTACCTTTAATAGTACATGAATTTAAAAATTATTTAGTGATAATAATATAGTTCCTCTTGAAATTAAAATTCGATTTCGTAAATAATAATAATGGTAAATAAAATAAATTTTGATGAATAAATTACTTAAAATGATGTAAATTATTTATATATTTTATGAAGTGAATTTATCAGAATTACACAAGTTAAGATAAAAGTTAAAGACTAATTAATCTTGATAAAATAAAATTAACACTTAGTTAATCGTAATAAGTTTGCACTTAGTTAATCTAGCACTGGAGAATAGTAAAGGTTGTGTTTTCTCTGTTCGTAGGAAGGCATTGTTGGGATTGGCCAACCTTGACAGGGCAACTACATTCAGAGATCACCGATCATAGAAGGATGCATTAGTTCTTTTTAGAGAACCTATAGTTTCAACCTCAGAAAGATTTGTAGGTTTCTTCCTTGAAGTTAGAGACACATATGTTACAAAATAGAAATTTACAGATGAAACTTAGACTTCCCTATTGGATTGAAATTAAATCAGCGTAGTTGAACTTATAACCACAAATTTTAGTAGTAGAAAACCGTATAGGGTTGCGATTTGTTTTACGTTGTTTGCGCTTGGATAAGAGATGGATATATTCAATAAGGTGGGGAGTTTTGAAGACCATAAGGATGGTTTTATTTTCGAGGACGAAAATGATATAAGGTGGGGAGAATGTAACGATCCTCAGGCTCGTCAACGCTATTTGACCGGTCTAGCGATAATCAAGAGACGATTAAGGCGATAATGACTCGATTAGTTTAACTCGAGGGTTAATTAAATGAAATTAATCTAACACCGATATAGATACAAAATTAGTGCCGTTGAAAAGATATCAAAAAGTTGCGCGGAATGGACTACTCAAAAGTGTCGTTCGGATACTGGACGAAGAAGAAATCATCAGATTAGCATAAAGGGCAAATTAGTCCGGGCTTCCCTTATCACTTCTACTGTGTGTTTAGTGTTCCCCGTTGGTATTATCTACCAAAACCAAATCGAAGAAAAACATTTTCTTCTTATCTTTTCTTCCTTCTTCTTTCTTCTTTCTTCCTTCTTCTTTCTTCTTCGCTGTTCTTCTTCTTCTCTTCTCTATTCGTTCTTCTGCTGAGTGTTTATGAGAGCTAATCAAGTAAATCAATTGGTTATGCTGTGCCATTGATGAAGGTTGATGATGCTGTTGTCGATTGAGGTTTGGAGGAAGCAGAAAAGTTAGGGTTTGAGGAACAAATGAGTTAAGGTTTCATTTGAGGCTCAAAGAACAATTAGAATATGAATATGATGGTTTAGGGGATTGAATGAAGTTGGGTTTATCATGAATTAGAATTTAAGGTTAAATAGTTGTTTGAGTTTGGTATTACGGTTCTGAATTTGATTCAGAGATGAGTTTGAAGAGAAAATCAAGCAGTTGGTCATGGGTTTTGATTATTGAGAACAAGGAAGAAGAATTGATGGTTGAGCCTCAAGTTTCAGTGAATAAACAAAGGTTGGGTTTTAATTGATGTTCTGTAATTATTTTGGTGATGAACCGATGATCTAGGGTTTTTGAGAAGAACTCTGAGAAGATTTATAAAGTGAATTTGATGCTATAGATAGATGATTAGAAGTGGGTTTAGTTGATTATGGAACGGGACAAGGTTAATTGGATGATATGGAGTTATTTGTGAAGAGTTGAAGAGTTAGGATTATGTTCTTCCCTAAAACAGAAATTAAGATTTAATTGATGACTGGTGGTGTGGATTCGAAGATTGATTCAAGTTCAGAGAAGCTTTGAGGTAATTGTTTTTCTCAATGATTCTAGTAAAGTTTTTTGATTTCATATATTGAAGTTGTGTGATTGTTCGTGAACTCAAAGTTGAGATAGTTATCACGGTTATGTGATGGAGATATAAGTTTGTGGTTGATTTGAGTTACAGGTCAATTATATGGAATGATAGAGTAATAGGATTATTATTTTGTTAAGTTAAGAATAAATAATCTGGTGATGCAAGTATGAGTGGATTGGATAACAGTTGGGAGAGAAGTATGATTAAATGAAAGTTGCATATTAGGTTTGAGTCTGTTTTGCAGTTGGGTTTGAGATAAATTTGGACTTAGGTTGAATGCAGGGATGGTTCTGTGGAATGAATAGGACTGAAGTTGCAGGTGGTAATGGTCTGGAAAGTGCATGATCTTGAAGATGTTGTTTGAATTGAATTGATGGTGTTGGTAGGGAGTTGCAGGGGAACTGTGTTTAGATGTTTTGTTATGTGTTTGGATGATGGTGTTAGTTGCAATTATAGTGGAGTTGTAGATTCATCTGTGCTGGAATGAAGGTCTGGTGGTGTATCTGAATGGTTGTGTGTGTGTTAGAGGTGGAGGTACTAGACCTTGATTAATACAAGGAGTTGGAGATAAAGATGTTGGTTATGCAGGATGTATGGTTAGGTTGTTATGGTGGTTCTGAGTTGAACAGATTATTGGTAATATGGGGATTGGATTATTTTGGCTGAGGACAATAGTTGATCTGAGTTTGGTCTGGTGGGGATGTGATATGAATTGCAGGTGTGTATGGTTGGATGTTTGAAGTGTTGAGACTTAAGCTAATTCTGTTAGAGTTTTGTGTTGATTGTGAGATAATAAATTGCAGTTGCAGACCAATGGTATCTAAAGATAGTAGTGGTGTATGAGGCTTGGAAACTGCATTTGCTGGTAGAATTTGTTAACTTGTAAATCAATTTTGAGTTATAATTTAAATGATATGAATTGATTCTTTGAGTTAGAATTGTAAAGTTAGAGTTGTAGAGTTAGAGTTACAGATGTGTGAGAAAGACCCTTGGCTTGTCTGACCGAGATTATTCAGTCTGATTCAATTTTGTTTATCTGACTCGGTTAATCTGACTGAGTCGAGTTGACCCTGATAACCTGAGTTGAACCTTGCTGACTCAGTGAACCTTGACTGAGTTGGACCGTTGACTTAGTTGACCTGGTCTTGACTTTGGACGGACGTGGACTGTTAGTTGACCATTTGACCGTCAGTGACTGTTAGTTGACCCAGTTGGGTCAAACCTTGTACTAATGGGCCGAGTCTAGTGTACTTGGGCTTAGACCTAGTAATTCTATTATGAATGTTTGGATCCCTTATGGTATGGATTAGCCTGTAATTTCTTCTACACTGTTATAGATACTCATAAGACTTAGCTATTGGACTAGAGAACCAACCCAATGAATTGGTAAATCTTTAGATATGCAAGAAATGTATTATGAAGATATGAAGAACCTTAGATGGGATAAAGATAGATAATAAAAGGGTATAAAAACGTAAATGGGCTTAGGACTATTAATTAGATTTGTATAATTCTTGTGTGAACCATTTTGGCTAGAATCTTAGAATTCTTGTGTGATTAACAGTTAATTATTAACAACGATCGATTCAAAGGATGAACCAGTGGATCGCGAGGTAGGCGTTGCTTGTCATCAAAAAGGTGTGGGAATATATTTGACACTTTTGTAATCATTATTGTTGTTTTATAAAAGTTTATGCTTAACAAACTCATGCATTGTCTGTCCGTGCATTCCATGCTTTATTTAAAATGCATTATGATAATCCTGTTGATTCTGTGAATCTTTCCACGATTTGGAAAGGACTTGTATTGTTTTGTTGTCAATATGAATTGTTATGGGAAATGAGAATTTCCACTTGTGGTATATATGATACGCTCCTTCACATTTATATCTACTTTAATTCAGCTTTTATTGTTTAGAGTTGGTCACCATGGTCTTGGTGCCATCCATAGCAGCCAATCTCGTTCTACGATCGCGTTGTAGGGTGTTCTGCAATCAAGCAACAAGAAAGTGCCCAAGACGGACTTGTCAGTCACTGTTATCGGTATCTTTACTTTTCCAATCGCCTTTGTAACTTCGCCGCTGAAACCTATAATTGGGTTTTCATCCTCCTCGATCAAGTCATGTGGGAGATTCATAGAGGCGTAAGCTCCTGAAAACAGCACACTCACTGAGCTTCTAGTATCCACTAAAATCCGGTGCACACGAAACATGCCAATCCAAGTAGTTATAACGACGGCATCGTTGTGTGGAGAATATACACCTATCATGTCTGCATCAGAGAACTTGATCTTTTTGCACCCAAGCTCCTTAGTTTCTGCCCCATTACCACTGACAAAATCAATGTGATTTGTCAGGTACCATTCTTTCAACTGTCTGAGCTTTCTCCTGGTCTCGTCTTCCGATCCACGCCTGGTCATTGAATGGATCCTGGCGTGACTGACGTTAATCACACGAGCGTTAATCACCTATGCCGTACCAAACTAACCAGGACCTTTCCCAAAGTCCTTTTTCATGTACTGTTGCATCTTTCCAGCATCGATCATTCGCTGAATCTCGATCTGTAAAGAGCGGAAATTCTCAGTTTTGTGACCATGGTCTTTATGGAACTTGTAGTACTTTTCTCCTATCACGTTTATCTCATGTTTCTGCTTCCAAAGGACGTTGGGGGCTCAAATCCTTGTGTCTTTTTTCGTACATCTCTGTAAGACTTACGTTCAGCGGGGTCAGCTTCATATCGTGGAATTTTTGATACCCAGTTTGCATGCGTTTGCCCTGATTTTTCTCTAGAGAATCCCCACGATCATTATGATGTTCATTTGAACGGTTCTTGGATTTTTCCTTCTTCCCATCATTTGGATGATTGGATGATCTGTTAACTTCTTCTCGGGCTTTAGAATCGTCCTACACTCGGGAGTACTCTTCAACTCGATCATATAGTTCCTCCAAAGTTTTTGGTGGTCTCTTGACCAAAGAACCGTACACACCTCTTTGATCATGCTGGTAACCCTGTTTGTATGCCGCAAAGACAACTTGGTCGTTGGCTCCATCCACGTCCGCTAACTCTTTCTTGAAACGCCTAGTGAATTGTCTGATGCTTTCCTCCTTCTGGATTCCTAGAAGGAACAGTGAATGGTATCCTTTCCGGTCACGTTTGTTGTACTTATAGTTAGAGAAAAAATCATCGATCAGCTTATGGTAAGTTCCGATAGAATGTGCTGGAAGCTGATTGAACCACGTTATAGCTCCTCCCGTCAGGGATTGCGGAAACATTTTACACATCAACTCGTCGTTGCATTGCCACAAGGACATGGCTGTCTTATAGTGTAAAACGTGATGATCTAGATCATCAGTTTTCTCATCGAATTCCGGTAATTTTGGAACTAAAAATTTTATTGGTGGCCTGAATTCTCTGATATTCTTCTTGAAAGGAGATCATGCTGCTAGATGTAGCCTTTCCATCTTATCTTCTCGGGATTTTTTTTCATCATTACTCGCTCAATCATCTTGGTAAGATGAGCTTCTGTTATTGCGTGTAGGTCGCCATCCGAGGAACTGCCTTCCTGCTCATAATCCCGGTCTACTGGAATATGATTACCCGATCTCCTTTTTTTTTCTCTGTGGTTCAGTAGGTTCTTTTACAGCTCTACCTTGCTCCGAACGAGCATCATAATTATGCGAAAAATCTTCATCATCGTGCCAATCTCGAATCTATTCCTCATCATTTCTATTGCGTTTTGAATGAGATGTAGTTCTGGCCGCGCTCTGCTGAGTTGCAGCTGTCCGATCCCCTGCTCGCCTGGGTCGTTTTGGTAAATCTCCTATGACCAATAGATTCTTGTTTCTTCGATCAAGATCGATCACTTCTCTATTATAATCTGCGACTTGCGGTCCAATTCGAACACCAAGGCATTTCCATACAGATCGGACCCTCTGATTATTCAAAATACCAGACCTATGTCGAGGTTGATTTTCACGTTCTAATATCATGAGAGCATTCTCCTTTTCTAGATCGTCTAGCCGATTCAATACTTGTTCCTCCTCTGTATTGGGAGTCGCGGTGCGGCCATCGCGCAGATCCTATTGATTGTGATTCCTCTTAGATGGGCTTCCGAACGCATACCCTATGTTTCCACGAACATCTGGGTTTTCTCCATCAACGTCAATAACTTCGTTATCGATCGCTAGTTCTTTTTCCTTTCTCCGATTCAGATTTGCAGCTCTTTCACGAAAACGATCTCGATCTCGTCCATGATCCATTGATCTGTTATGAGTATGATCTTGACCCTGTCTGTTTCCAGTTGGTATAGCAGGTGAAGATTGAACCTCGATTTCGTTCCTTTCAATTTCACATCTCCTGCGCGGTTGGGAATTGCTAGTAGAATCAGACCTTCGTGCAGTTTGTCTGATTATTTCCATATCTCGATCTAGTAAATCACGATTTTCATTTTTCGATCCCCTTAGTCGGCGCCACTGTTTGTAAGGTAAAATAACTTCTACCCCAAACACAGATTTTTGTGATGATCTTGCTGGGAATCGATTACTGCTTCAATCTTCAATTGAATTTCTGGAGAAATGAGAAGGGGGGGGGGGGTTACCTGCAAAAAACCCTCCGATGCTAAAGTCAGAATAGGATTTTCTAACAGGTATTTTTTGATATCAAGATTGCTTACCTTTTTTGTTATAAAACTGTCTATTTATATGTGGAGAATTTCAGTTTTATTTCTTTGATTTTATGGCAGATATCAATTGCCATAACTGGCCCCTGTATGCCTCCCTGCAATAACAGTCCCTGCATGCCTCCCTGCAATAACAGTCCATTCAGAAATCAATTCCAGACACTTCCATCATTATGGTTAAGGAATCTCATTGGGTGTGGATAACCAAAGGTGTAAGAGAAATGGGTGTAAGCAGACGGGGTGCAAATATCCGTAGAGTAATAGGATTGGGGCGCAAATATCCGTGGACTATGGGATTAAGCAAGATCGAGCAACACCAAAGCTGTCCCGTAAATTAATCGCCAATTAATCGGCGCTTATTACACGATGAATCGTCCCATTTGAAATTAGCCGATTAATCGGCAATAAATCGCCGAGGGCCGCTCGTTGTTGGTAGCGTAGCCAACACTGCTATTGTAGTTATCGGATACGGAATATTCTGATGCCGTTAGGCATATGCTGACGCCTTTAATAATGCCGTTAAATGTAACCAAAGATTCTGACCCCGTTACTATTTAACGGAATATGCTTAGTGTATCCCAACGCCGTTAGAAACGGCGTTAATTCTTAACGGGGTTTCTGACTTTCGCCTGCCACATTACTGCCTCTGGTGACGTGGCACCTTTTTCGCTGACGTGTCCAGCGCCACGTCGTCACCTATGCTGGCGTGGCACTTTTTGATGATGTGTCACCTGCCACATCAGCATCTTTGCTGACGTGGCACCCATTTACTAACCCCTTACTTGCTGACGTGGCATGTGCTGATGTAGCAGCTGCCGGTTGGTTGTGTGTTGGTGATATGGCACGCTTATGTGGGACTTGTTAGCCCAACTTGGAGTTCTTTCTCATTGGTTTGTGAGTTGAGTGTTTTCTAATGAGTCATAGCTTAGTTTGTTGCATATTTGCTTGCACATGGAGTCTTTGCAAGGCCTACATGGCTATCCATGGGAAACACTTTAGGCCCAATGACCCCTTCTCAACTAGTAAGAGGAGCTTTGTTGGCCTAGGTTAGCCCATTTACTTGAGTAGAATATTAGGGGTACAAACAAAGACACAAAACTTAGTTAGTATTGTTCAAAGATTTCGATAAGTTTTACCTCTTGTTTAAACACTTACTCTTGTAGCATCCAACATATTGGGCATGGCTACCCTTATGGCATTAATTTATCTTTTGAAAGCATCACATTCCAATTTTATCTCCTGGAACCGTTCCTTGACTTGTTTCAAAGACCTTGAGTTGCGAAGCCACAAAAACAATGAATACGCGGTTCCACCAACCATATGATGTTTCATCAATTCCTTTGTCTAGAATTTCAAAATGGATTGTGATTGTCAACCAAGCTCTCATAATGGCGCAATTCTCCTCCGAAGTGTAGGGAGTAGCCATGGTGTTTTCTCTTGTTTTTCCTCTTGGATGATGAATGATTGATATAGTATGGGAATGTTAAGAATGAAAGAGTTGTGTGAGTATTAGGTGAGTCTTGGGTCTCTATTTATAGAGTTGAATGACCCAACTGCCTCTTTTTTGAATTTTTTTCCGTTGGTGGACTCAACCACATCTGGTGGATTCAAAATTCGCATTTACTGCTATAAGAGTCATCAGTGTCCATATTAACAGACAGACGACTCTTTCTGATATTGAGGGTCGTCGGTTCTGACTTTTAAAGTATGACAACTCTATCTTGAAGTATCTGATGTATTGAGCATAAAGAGTCGTTCGTATTTATTTCTCCTAAACAGACGACTCTTAGTGGTGAGTTTGAAAAAAAATAAAGAGTCGTCGTGTTTTAATAGTTGTAACTTGACGACCCTTGATTTGATAATAAGCTGAACTTTTTTATTGAATTGGAAAGAAACGTACATGTAATTCGAAATAAAATAGAAGGAAAACACATAATTAGAATGGTTCACTACATTGCCGCTGAATACTTAACAATATTATTTGAATTGCCAGAAATTTTCTGTCAAGAGACGATAGCAATCTTCATGCAAAAACTCATGGCCGTACTTTTCCTCGTATTGGCTGCAACCCAAAGTGTACTGGAGAATAAAATTTAATTATTAGTTAGGATTTTAAATTAAAATAGCCCTATGATAGGCCTTATTGATTGACAAACTTACTCTAGTGGTATCGCCTTCTTTGGGAAGAGCCTTGTGTCTCGCTTCAAATTCGTCTTTCAGCACTTCACAATCCTTGTAGAGTAAATCGTATCTCTCCCTAATGTCTTGGAGCGACCTTCCATAACGATTTCTGTTAAGTGCTTTGAAAATCATAAACACACGTTCCCACCAATCATTGGATGTTTGATCCATGTTAAGATAGGGATCTCCGGATTCGTCGTGGTTTGAGAAGACTCAGTGCTCTCTTTCAAAGTCATGCTTTTCGACCGTGATGTGTGCTCTGAAAATAGAAACATCCTCTTGATTGTTGAATAGAGTTTGAGCCATTTTTGGTGTTTGAAAGTGATGGGTGAATACAAATTTGGTGTTTGAAAGTGATGGGTGAATACTAATTTTGATAGTAATATGTCTCTTTTTATAGTACCAAAAGTATAAACGGCTATATTTTGAAAAAGAAAACGGTTACCCATTTTCCAAATATGAAATAACTGCACCGTTGTTTGAAATTTCAATTTTTTGCAATAATTGAAACTAGGGTCGTTAGTCATATTATTTATTCAGTGCCGACCCTTACAGGGGTTGTCTATAGTTTTGTGATACCGCATAAGGGTCGCTGGTCAGATTATTTATAGATTGACGACTCTTTGAGTCGTCCGTAAAATAATATATTTGCCGACTCTTAGAGTCGGTTATCTGTAAATATTTATTGTGACGACTTACATGATGTCTAATATAGAAACCCAGCAGTTGTTTGGCAATTTTTATAAAATCTGACGACCCTTTGTTCCATTTTTTTTGTAGTTGGTTTTGCAGACCTCTCAACCTGAACCCATCTCTGCTATTGGGCCGGATACCTCCGAACACTCCATCAATGATTTGGTAAGGTTTAATGGTTTGAGTGGATATATATTTTTTGGATTTTTTTTTTACTTAGTGTTCTCATGAACGTGGTATTTGCTCAAAATTAGACTTGGGAAAATAAGGAAGAGGCAAGGCAATGGGCTATTTCCAAGGCAAAAGAAAAGATGTGCGTGCTTGTTAAAAGAAAGCACGCTAGTTGGAAAGAAATGGAGATGGTATGCGAGAGAGCCTGTGATAAGGAAGAAAGTCATAAAGGAAATAATTACAAGTATATGAAGAAGACGACAAGGGTCTACAAAACTTCGTCGAAGAAGATTAAATTCCCGTTTAGGTTTGTGTTCAAGATTAATACTGAAACTAAACCCGACGGTCATCACAATCACCCTCCACCAAAAAGTCTTACGAGACACCCTGCATATGCCCGATTGCAACCACATGAAATGGAAATGGTACGGCAGATCAAGGGAATTAGGCCCCTTAAGATCCTCACTGTAATTCAAAAGGCCGATAAGTCTAACTTGTCAACTATTTCCACTATTTACGCTGCCAAAGCAACCCTCAAGAAAAGTGAATAGGATGGAAGATTGATCATGCAACAATCAGAGTGGTTGGCAGAAAAACTTAACTATGCCATGCAAACAAGGGTGGGTCCGGGCGACAAAGTCACTCATATTTTTCTTGCCCATCCTAGGATGGTGGCATTGGTACAATGTTTCTACCAAGTATTGTTTATAGATTGCACTTATAAGACTAACATGTATAACATGCCGATGTTGAACGTGGTTAGTCATACTTCGGATAAACAATCTTTCACCGTGGCGTGGGTCTTTATGGAACACGAAGAAATAGAGGACTATGTTTGGGCGTTGGAACAAGTGAGGTTGATCTACCATGGCAAACAAATACCGCAGGTTATATTTACGGATCGAGATTTTGCAGTTATGATTTCCGTTCGTCAGGTTTTTCCACTAGCTCAACATTTTCTTTGTACGTGGCACATCCAAAAAAATATTTTTCAAAATTGCAAGAAACAGATCCAAAAAATCAAACAGGCGAAGGGTAATCAACGTTTATAGGAGGAAGACGAGCGTCTGAGTAAACTTTCAACAGAAGAGAGAGCGGCAGAGAGAAAGAAAGATAAGGAAAAATACGACGAGGAGGGGGATGTGTGGGAGGAATTCTGCAAAGAGTGGGACTACATGGTTCATTAAAAAACCGAGGTGAAGTACTATGCTAGATTGCAGAAGTTTATTGATGATTGGAGTACGGATTATAAGAAGGTGGTCGACTATTGCCTAGATACGTGGTTGAATCCTTGGAAGGAGAAGTTTGTTTACGCATGGACCAATAAGTACAAGCACTTCAAAAATGAGTCAACGAGTATTGCTGAGCAGTCTCACGGGCGTTTGAAAAAAAATTCTTGAGCTCAACAATGGTGGGGTGGTTACTGTACAAGAAGCTATTCACGAGCACGCCGAGAATGATCTTATAAAGAGTGATTCTCAGATAGAGCATAGTAAAGACCGTTTTTTGAAGCAATACCTTCTAGACAAAGATTTGCTAAGGGGGTTTGCATACCAAGTGTCATGGTGGGCAATAAAGCATATGATGGCTGAACTATTCATATTCCGAGAGAAAGCTTCTAAAGGAAAAGTATTTACATGTAATTGTACAACCGATACTTGGCTTGGTCTCCATTGTAGACATAAGCTTGGAGGGTATAAGGATCTTATTCCTCTAGAAGATATTTATCCTTTTTGGAAGCAACTTTAGTTTGACCCAACTCCCTCAAGAGCTTTTGATGAACAATTTGGAGATTTGGAGATGGGAAAGTACATCAATGAGAAATATCGAATAAAGACTTATGCGGGAAGAAAAATACTGATTTCTAATTTATGGACGGCTGCCCGTAACTGCTTGGAAGTATAAGAAGAGCCAATTAAACAAAAACCACCTGGAAAACCAACAACTAAAAAGTCATTTAGACAAACTGTGAATGATGCGAAGAGCTGCACCAATAACCCTTCACGTCATGAATATGTACAAGCGGAATTTACGGAGTACGAGAAGTATTTTCTTCCCAAGAAAAGGAGTCTATCCAAAAACCAAGACTTAACACAAAATGATAGCGAAATTATACATACGGAAGAGCATGTGGTCGACACTCAACAGAGCCAATCGAGCGTAATGGTGACGATAAGAGGTAAATTAGGAAATCCGCATACACCAAGGGATTCGCATGGAAGACCAAATCGTGTTGGTGACCGTTGGAGGATTCTTCTATATAATACAACCCTCACATGTTGATAAAATTTCCATAAACTTTAACTATCTTCTGAAATACTCATCCTTCAATGGCAATGGTGGAATGGTAAAGGCATGAGGATTTGTATCTCGTAAAATCATTTGCTAATACGTTTCATGAACGTCCAAATGAAATATATTCAATGTTTTGGAAGAGATTTAAAGAGTTCTTCTATGAGCGTACCGCGAATCCTAATAACCGCAAATGGAGAGACTTAGAATTTCGATTCAACTACATGAAAGATTCAATGCGAGAGTACGTAATAGTTAGAAATATGGTGTATGACTATCATCCACAAGCTTCCATAAGAGAAAAGGTGAGTAATCCAATAATGTTTATACCTTATTCATTGTTAAAAGTTTCTAATGTAAGAATTACTATATTATTTTAGCTGGAACGTTTCAAAGGGTTATGGACAATTCGTAATGGGGAAACTAGTTTCATTCACCACAAAGAATATACCACATTGTATCGATGAGCAAGAAGGTTTATTGACGAACATTTGATGCGAAGGATTCTTGATTACCCTTACAAGTTTTTCTATAATTCTACACTCTATGTAATGTTGCTTTTTTATTGAAATCAATTTCATTTTTTTTTTTGGGTCAGATGTTATGCATATAAAGAGTCGTTAGTTATATTCCAAATTATAATAACGACCCTTTAGCTGGGTGTTATGATCATGGAAAGGGTCGTTAGGTTTATCCATAAACACCATGACGACTCTATTCATCTATTTCTTTATTACCCTGGATTATTGCATTCATACAGCCGTTAGGTATATTTTAAATAACAATAACGACCCTATCTAGATATTTCTGGAACTTTAGGGTCGTTAGGTGTATCCATAAACATCCTAATGACCCTGGACATGTATTTATTATCTCCCTGGATTATTGTATCCAAAGGGTCGTTAGGTGTATCCATAAACATCCTAACGACCCTTTCCATGTATTTCTTTGGCACTCCTAGATGTTTTGTTAATAAAGGGTCGTTGTGTTGAAAACGATTCTGATGCCACTCTAATGTTTGAATTTAATTCCAATGCTTCAACTTAAGGGTCGTTCTTCTGCTAGAAAGGACATTGCCGACCCTTCTGTTAATTTAGAAAAAGTAAAGTTTTTCTCTAATCATACACATGCTAAAACAATAAACTTCTTGCCAAAATATTATGAAAAGTTATTAAACCTAAGTTCAAGTTTAAAGTTTCCAAACATAATAAGAAACCATCTAAGAAAATTTATAAAACATAACTTCAAGTTTAAAGTTAACAAACTTCTTTGCAACGAAGACCACCTCCTCTTTACGACCTTCCTGATCTAGAGACCGTCCTCTTTCTCTTTGGAGGACCCTGAGTTGCACCTCCACCATCTTGTTCATTTTGTGGTTGGCTACTTTGTCCCTGCTGAGAACGTTCTTCTTCCATTTGTGCATGTGTTTTCCGGCTCCTCTTTCCTTCCTTGGAGAGCTCATCAAACATCTTCTTTGCTTTCTGATTTTCAATGTGCTCGATGTATTGAGCGTAACGATGTTGCTTCTTAGGATCAAAGACTTCCCGTTTATCAGCAGAGCAACATAGTGCCTTGACAAAAAGTTTCATATGTTCCCTCTATATGAATTCAAATACGAATTCAACGTTAACTAGATTATATTTGAATTTATATGAATAACACAATACTTTGAATAAGCAACTCACCACTAGTTTAAGAATTATAGAATCATCTCTAGGGTCATCTTGAGAATAAGATGAGGATGCTCTGTTGGTCCTCCTAGTTTGATCAATACGAATAACCCGACCATGCGAGAAACTTTCGTAACCATTCAAGGTAATCTGGTGTTGCCTCGTGCCCTTCGTTGATATGAGCCCAAGTTGTGACATCTACTAACCTAGAGTGCCTATCATTCCAATGGTGGTAACTGGGTTCAGGGTTGTAAAACACCTTTATGTTCGACTCGTCAGCCAGACACTTAGCCAACTCATGCTTGAACGGAGGTACGTACTCTTCATCGGGTGAATCTTGAATAAACCCAAGTTGACGCATGACTCTCATCGGATTGTACATCGAGAAACCGTAAGGGTGAAACAAGGGGCCATCGTACAGCACGACATGTTCCATTACGCCAGCTCTATTCTCCGCGTACGGATTAAATTTGACCTCTTCCACATTGATGTTGTCCAACTTTGCCCACATTGCTACCAACGCCTCTTTTTGCTCCTTATCCTGAGAACCGGTGAACAAATATCGTTTACCTGTTGGATCACCTTGCTTCCAATCTTTGTTTGGTTTCATATCTTCATATTAAATTTAATCAGTGACGGGAAATGATCATAGAACCACACCTATATTTAAAACAATGAAATAAACATCAAATGATTTAAGGAAAATAATTTAGACAAACAAAACAACTTTCATCAATCCAAATACTTGGAGTAGACCCAAATTTCCATTGATATGTGAAGTTTGTTCCTGAGATGCTTTGGAAAGCTGAATATTCAAATGCGTAACTATGGCAGTACCCCAAGAGTACTTGTTCACATCTTCCAAAGGATCCAAAAGCTGAAGAAGGTTGGCGCTAGCCCTATTACCGTTGCTATCGAGAAATATAACAGACGCAAGTACGTAAAACAAATACGCGCCTGCAGCGTAACGGCATTCCTTATAAGTGAGACCCTCATTTTCTTTGTCCAATGTCCCAGAAAACATCTCCCTAATCTTTACAAGTTTGAACCCTTTCTTATTATAGTTGGTTCCCTTCTCAAATTTCCCATCAGTGGTGGCTTGATCCCATCCAAACAAGTTCTTGGTCCACCCATAGATATCATCCCAAGTAGGCCTTCTCTTGAAATTCTCACTGGTGGATTTTCCTTCAACGTGCAACCCTAATATATGTTCTGCATCATCAGGAGTAACTGCCATATCTCCAAATGGGAATTGGAATGTGTCGACTTCAGGGTAATACCTTTCACATAGAGTAGATACTGCAACCTTATCATAATCAATCACCAGTTACGAGCGCTGTATACAAACCAGAGTTTTCAACATGAGCTCTAACTCTTGCACATTCCTTGTCTAAAGGCCACAACTCCATTTTACCGAAAGAAGATTGGTGCCTGAAAGGTCGGACGACATTCTTATGATCCTACAAAAGAGAAACAAGTCATAATTAGAATGTATTTCCAAATTTATATCAACTAATCGAATAACAATCAAAGTTGGTATACTTACGATTGTCTCATAGATGGTACGAGCCCACGATCCCCGATATCCAAATAGAACTTTATATCCATCCCTAGGTTCTCCTCTCGCTTTACCACTAATAAGACGATTCAGCTGCAACTCTATTGGAGGAACGTGTCTCGCGCTAGGTGCAATGTCCGATCCATCCTTCTTTACCCTATTTTTAGTCTTCGGCTGTTCAATCTCTTCACCGCCCTGTTTACCAGAATCATCATCTTCATCCTCCTTATCACCATCTTTACCTCCATCATCATCCTTCTATTCATCCTCTTTTTCCTCCTCTTCACCATCACCATCCCCATCCCCATCACCATCCCCATTACCATCACCATCCCCCTCCCCATCACCATCCCCATTACCATTACCATCACCATCCCCCTCCCCATCACCATCCCCATTACTTCCATCTCCATTACCATCATCTTCTTGTATCTCTTCTTCTTCTTATTCTTCTTCTACTTCTTCTTCCTTATCACTTCCTTCAGCCGAAATAACAGGAGAGGATGAATGTGACGAATTCGACGACTTCTCACATTTGTCTCTTGGTTCAGTGATAGAAAAGGCTACCTCACTCGGTTTTCTTCCGCGTAATGGACCGGCATTTAAGTACCTACCATGTCGGGGAGGTTTGGAAGGAGGGGTTATTATCATTTTAACCTTGTCTTTGGCCTTCTTGGTACTACAGCCCATACACGTAAAAGAACATAACAAACATAAGAGTTAGATTCATGTATTCAGTTTAAGGGTCGTTAATATAAGATTCTAACAACCAAACATATAAGATTCTAACAACCAAACGACCCTTTAAGACACAACAACGACTCTATTTAGTGGGTGACGACTCTTTCGTTTTTTTTGGACAGGGACCCTGTCATTTTCTCCAGTAGGGTCGTTGGTTAATTAGTTAGAGTCGTTCAGGAGAAACCGAAAGGTTCGTTGGTATACAATCACCGTCTTTAGAAAAGAGTCGTCGTCTTAATACTAACACTACAAGAAAAATATACATCTACAACTGGAGATTTACAACGCTTCGCTAAGTATTGTAGAAAGTCCTATGTTTTACAACTGGTTTCAAAGGAAGAGTTGTCGTATATCATCACTGCCAACCCTTAGGAAACAAGGGGTTGCGCTAGGAAAACAAACGACAACTCCTTAAGCAAAACATTTGTGACAACATTTAGCTATAACAACGTTGTTCCATATATGTAGTAACTTAGCCTATCACAATACTCACAAGTGTTGTTGAAGAACACAAAAATATGATAATGAAAAATATGTTAGAGATGGAATTCTAGCTCATCAACCACCCTTTCAGTTCACAAGTTTTGATTTTTTTTCTTTTTTTTTAAATAGAAACCTACAACAACGCTTATAAGTGTTGTTGAAGTACACAAAAATATGATACTGAAAAATATGTTAGAGGGGAGATTCGAACATAAACCTACTGCATAGAAGTCTAACTCATCAACCACCCTTTCAGTTCACAAGTTTTGATTTTTTTTTTCTTTTTTTAAATAGAAAGCTACATCAACACTTATAAGTTTTGTTGAAGTAAAAATATATAATGTTGGAAAAAATAAGGTTGGGGGATTCGATCCTGAGCCTCAAGCGTGGAAGTCTACACCACTAACCATCCTACACTATAACATGTTCTGTTAAGTTTGTGGTTCTTTAATACACTAATTATACACTAACTTTATGACAACCCTTCATAAGTGTTGTAAAACAAAATATAATGCTCAAAAGTAATGCTCAAGTGGTGAAGTCATGCAACAACAAGAAGCCTTCTGCAAAATTACTTATTTCCAATTAGGTAGTCTGGTCATTTTTCCACGGTCTCCATAATGTTTATTGCACTTATTTCCATCAAGGGTGATATGGTCATTTTCACATTCTAAATATTTACTTTACCTATTTCCAGATAAGGGTAGTCTTGTCATTTCTCACAGTCTCCATAATATTTATTGGACTTATTTACATTAGGGTAATATGGTCATTTTCATATTTTATAATATTTACTTTACTTATTTCCAATAAAGGGTAGTCGGGTCATTTCACGGTCTCCCGTAATATTTATTGCACTTATTTCCATCAAGGGTAATATGGTCATTTTCAAAGTGTAATATTTATATTACTTATTTACGATGATGAGTCATCATTATTAAAGTTTCGATAATATTTATTGCACTTATTTTCACTAAGGGTAATATGGTCATTTTCATAGTCTCTAATATTTTCTTTATTTATTTCCGATAAGGGTAGTCTAGTCTTTTCACGGTCTCCATAATATTTATTGCATTTATTTCCATTAAGGGTAATATCATCATTTTCATATTTCGTAATATTTACTTTACCTATTTAGATAAGGGTAGTCTTGTCATTTTTCACATCCACCATAATATTTATTGCACTTATTTCCATTAAGGGTAATATGGTCATTTTCACATTTTGTAATATTTACTTTACCTATTTCCAATAAGGGTAGTCCTACGGTCATTTTCACGGTCTCCATAATATTTATTGCACTTATTTCCATCAAGGGTAATATGGTCATTTTCAAAGTCTGTAATATTTACATTACTTAATTCGATAAGGGTAGTCCGTCGTTATTAAAGTTTCGATAATATTTATTGCATTTATTTTCACAAAGGGTAATATGGTCATTTTCACAGTCTGTAATATTTTCTTTAATTATTTCCGATAAGTGTAGTCTGGTCATTTTCACAGTCTCCATAATATTTATTGCACTTATTTCCATTAAGGGTAATATGGTCATTTTCATAGTCTGTAATATTTTCTTTACCTATTTTCGATAAGGGTAGTCTGGTCATTTTCACGGTCTCCATAATATTTATTGCACTTATTTCCATCAAGGGTAATATGGGCATTTTCAAAGTCTGTAATATTTATATTACTTAATTCTGATAAGGGTAGTCTGGTCATTATTAAAGTTTCGATAATATTTATTGCATTTATTTTCACAAAGGGTAATATGGTCATTTTCACAGTATGCATAAAAAATTCCAAAATAGATGGATGGATTCACATCGTTCTTACCAAGTTTCCAACTTATAGTCGTCCACTCCCGGCCAGGTTTCCACCTCGAAACCTGGGTATGCATAAAATGTGCCTGAATATGGTTTGTTTAAATTTTTGGGGAATATTCCAAAGGAATCTTACCTATAAATGGATGGATTCATCGTTCTTACCAAGTTTCCGGCTTATAATGGTCCACTCATGGCCAAGTTTCAATCTCGGAGCCAAGGTATGCACAATATGCCAGAATAGGGTTTGTTTAAATTTTTTGGGAATATTCCGAAGGAATCTTACCTGTAAATGGATGGATTCTTCGTTTTTACAAAGTTTCTAACTTAGAGTAGTCAAATTTGATGATGTATCGTGCTAAGTTTGAGTTGGACCTGTGAAGTTCAAATCTGATAAATTTCATTTTCAGTTCATCCGAATGAGAAACTCCGGTCCAACTCTAGTAATCTTTGAACCTGTGATGTTTAAATATGATAAATTTCGGAGAAGTTCAGGTTTGTTTAAGGTTTCGTAGAATATTCCGGAGGAATCTTACCTGTAAAGGGATGGATTCGTAGTTCTTACCAAGTTTCTGACTTAGAGTAGTCCACTCACGCCCAGGTTTCGATCTCGAAGCCTGGTATGCGTACAACATGCATAAATAGGGTTTATTTAAGGTTTATAGAATATTCCGAAGGAATCTTACCTGTAAATGGAAGGATTCATCGTTCTTAAGAAGTTTTAGACTTATAGTAGTCCACTCACGGCCAGGTTTTGATCTCGGAGCCAGGGTTTGCATACAATATGCCATAATAGGGTTTGTTTAATGTTTCGGAGAATATTCCAAAAGGAATCTTACCTGTAAATGGATGGATTCATCGTTCTTACGAAATTTCCTACTTATTAGCCAGGTTTCGATCCCGGAGCCATGGTATGCATACAAAATTATGATATATTTCATTTTCAGTTCATCCGAACGAGAAACTCTGGTCTACCTCTAGTAATCTTTGAACCTGTGATGTTCAATTCTAATATGTTTCGTCTTCAGTTCATCCGAACGAGAAACTCTGGTCTAACTCAGGGACAAGTTTCAATCTCGGAGTCAGGTTATGCATACAGTATGCAAAAATAGGGTTTGTTTAAACTTTCGGGGAATATTCTGAAGGAATCTTATATGTAAATGGATGGATTCATCGTTCTGACCAAGTTTTTGACTTATAGTAGTCCACTCATGTCCAGGTTTCGAATTTGTGTGTGTTTAAGTTTTCGGAGAATATTCCCATGGAATCTTACCCGTAAATCGTTGGATTCATCTTTTTTTGTGAACTTTCAGATTATATAGTAGCCCGCTCCTAGCTAAGTTTCGATCTCGTAGCCAGTTTATTTCTCGAAGTTGATGAATTTGTGTGTGTTTAAGGTTTCTGAGAATTTTCCGACGGAATCTTACCCGTAAATGTTGGATTCATCTCGAAGTCAGATGCCTCTCAGAGCTTCTTGGTTTATAGATTGTATGCCATTATACTGAATATGAAGTTCAAATCGACATCGAGCTTCGTATTTATCGATTTTGATGATGTATCATGCTAAGTTTGATGTCAGATGCCTCTCAGAGCTTCTTGGTTCATAGATTGTATGCCATTATACTGAATATGAAGTTCAAATCTTCGAACCCGTGATGTTCAAATCTGATAAATTTCATATTCAGTTCATCCGAATGAGAAACTCAGGTCCAACTCTAGTAATCTTCAAACTTGTGATGTTCAAATCTGATAAATTTCATCTTCAGTTAATTTGAATGAGAAACTCAGGTCCAACTCTAGTAATATTTGAACTCGTGATGTTCAAATCTGATAAATTTCATTTTCAGTTCATGCGAGTGATAAACTCAGGTCCAACTCTAGTAATCTTTGAACCCGTGATGTTCAAATATGATAAATTTCATATTCAGTTCATCCGAATAAGAAACTCAGGTACAACTCTAGTAATCTTTGAATCCAGGATGTTCAAATCCGATAAATTTCATCTTTAGTTCATTCGAATGAGAAATTCAGGTCCAACTCTATTAATCTTTGAACCCGTGATGTTCAAATCTGATAAATTTCATATTCAGTTCATTTCAATGAGAGACTCAGGTCCAACTCTAGTAATCTTTGAACCGGGGATGTTCAAATCTGATAAATTTCATTTTCAATTCATCCGAATGAGAAACTCAGGTCCAACTCTATTAATCTTTGAACCCGTGATGTTCAAATCTGATAAATTTCATATTCAGTTCATCCGAATGAGAAACTCAAGTCCACATTTGAAGTTTGAAGTCAGAACCCTCCCGAAGCTTCGTGGCTCATAGGTTGCAACTAGAGCTGGCAAACAAGCCAAAACCCGCGGGTTTGCCCGGCCCGACCCGTGAAAAACCCGCACCCGGCTCGGCTGGTTGTCTAACAAGCCGGGTTCGGGTTGGAGAAATGCCGGCCCGTGGGAAAACGGTTTAACCGACCGGATCAGACACACCGCTGGGTACAACCCGTCAACCGCGTGAATCACACATATATATATAAAATGTTACCCATAAGGGCCATAACCCTAAAAATCTAAAACGTTCGGCACTTCTTCTCACCATGGCATCTCTGAAGTCTGAACTGTTTCTACTGTCTAGCATCTCTAAAGATTTCTTCACAAATTCTTGATTTTAACCTTCAATTCAACACAGACCACATCCTCTTCTCCATCGCTGAATTATATCAAACCTAATTTTAATTAGTAACATCTCTCGCTTGCTCTCTGTTTTCTCTATCGTGTCGATTCCTTGTTCAAACAATTGCATAGAGAGATTTGTGAGATGCAATTTGGTTATCGAAGCTTAAATTCAATCTGCTTTCTTTCTATTTCCTTTTCTCTTTTTCTCTGTTTCGTTCTTTGTCCTAGAGAGATTTGTGAGATGAGAGTGAGATTTGATTTGAGGAAATCAATTATTGAAGATGGATAGATGAAGATGGGGTTGTTGTTTCAAGTGATTTTGAGAAAGGTGGTGCTAATGAAGAATCGAGAAGAGGTAATTATTGTTTCTGATTTTAATTGATATTTTTGTTTGATAATGATGTGATTGCGAATAATAGCTTATAATTGGGTTTCTTTGTTAAGTTTGAGTTAGAGATTTGTATGAGTTTCAGAAGAAATACTTATTTACGGATTTAGGATTCATCGATTCTCCGATTTTAATTGGATAATGTTCGATTTTAATTGATATTTTTGATTGGATAATGTTCCTTTGATTTCACGGAGAAATACTTGTTTGATAATGTTATTTGATTTTAATTGATATTCTTGATTCATCGATTCCTAATTTAGGATTTGTATGACTCGAGGTGAAGGGGTTTGTGTGAATTGGTGTATGAAATCGAGTTTTTATGTTGAATGATTTACAAGAAGAAAGTTGAATACTTATTAGTGAATTTAAGTAGTTTATTCTTGAATTTAAAGTTGTTCTTGGTGGTAGTGAGGAAATGGAACTTAATCCGTTGTTATTGTTGATATGAGAACCTGGAATGAAGTTTAACTGAAGGTATGCTTGCTATGTCAAAGTGTTGTAGGCGCAAATGGTATACATATTATTGTGGTGTTGCTCAATTGGTAGTATTAGATTGAGTTACAGTAGTAAGTTGTAACTAATTGAGTTGGTAATGAACTGTGTTGGATCCTTGTTAATTGTAATTTGTCATAAATTAAGTTAATAAATTTTTAATTAAACAAGTCGGGCTAACCGTTAAAGTTTAACCCGTTCTGTTGAAGAAATGACCACCCGTGAAGAATTTCAACCCGCGGGTTTTGACCCGTGTTAACCCGAACCCGTGTAACCCGTAACGGGCCAGCCCCGACCCGCCCGTTTGCCAGCTCTATTTGCAACCCTTTGTTTCTTGCTAGAAATTAGATATTTTTGTCATCTTCCTAATCATTACGTTGGACTTTTGATATATATTAGTTTGGTATAACAGGTTTTCTTTGCTGTCGTGGGCGCAAATGGTAGCATCTGGATTGTCATTAACACTGCACCAAGCATCTTCATGTTTGCACTAGTGCAGATCACTGTTCACCTCGTCATAATTCTTGGAGTGGGAAAACTTCTAGGCTTAGAAAGAAAACTTCTGCAGTTGGCTTCAAATGCTAATGTGGGAGGACCTACTAATGCATGTGGAGTGGCTACAGCTAAGTGATGGAGTTCTTTGATTGTCCCTTTAATTCTTGCAGGAATATTCGGTATTGCCATTGCGACTTTCCTTGGGATTGGATTCGGGGTTCAGGTTCTTAAATATATGTAATTAATTTTCGAATCTTGTGATTCATAATTGTAAAATCTCATGCCTTGATGGGCAAAAATTTGTTCTTGTGTAGGATCAATTATGCTTTGTACGAAGAGCTTGATTCCGAAAACATGGATCGAGCTAGAGAAGTTTTACAGGTATATATGTTCATTATATGCTAAAAACTCGTATATGCAGTTATATGCGAATCCTTTATCTATTAATTAGTTATCCATCTCTTAATATACAGTAAAAATTACATGATGATCAGGTCTTGTTTACTACTGCCAAGATTCCCTAATCTATGACTACGTTCTGCAGAATTTATATCCTGAACAGCCTATTCTCAATGGTTATCCATATATCGAATTAAGCTGAATTTTTAACGTGTTGTTTCTGTATATACAAGCAACTTACTGGGCTCCCATATTACTTCACAGAACCACAGACTAGAGAGTTGCTTGAATCTTTTGTTCCCCTCCGTGGTTTTGATCTGGTGAAGGGCAAGGAAACAGTGAACTCTAAAGGATACACCTTCTATGTTTACCAGGATCTCTCAGTTACAGATATTGCTTGTGCTTCTCTAAATGGTATAAATATGGGTGATAAAACTCTTACTGTTGACGAGAGAACCTGGGCACCGCTCAGCTAAAACCTGAGCAGGAAACGTCTTAATACAGGCACAACTACAGGTTGCGTTGCAGGTTAGTGTAACACGCTTTATATTTTTCTTAGTTTCCAGTGTATATAATAAATATATAAATATTTTCTACTGATATCTTTTCTTGTTTCTTTACTGATGAGTTTTCTTGTTTTCTTTGGCAGAGGCAATTGTTTGAAACTGGAGGTGGTCTAGGTGGTGGTAATGGAGGTGGCGTTGCTACCAAGGTCGTATGCCTGACAGAGGTGGTTACTACAGATGAGCTTAAAGATGATGAATAGTATGAAGATACTTTGGAAGATATGAGGGTAGAAAGTTGAAATTTGGTAAGTTAATGTCTTTGTTTCTTATATTCGAGTTTTTTTTTTCCGTGTTTAGCAACCTTTGGAAATATTTGATTTCACGCCCCAATTAAACCACTTGTTTACACTTTCGGACCTTTAGAATAATTTGTTTCTAACTCGTACATTTTGCGATTGCAGGTACATTACCAACTTAACTGTGTATGAATTTTGTATCAACAAGGATATGTGAAACTACAAGAAGCACAAAGCAATCTAGTAAGGAATTTCCAAGAAGATAAATTTGGATTAGTAAGTTACAAACAACCCAAAGTCTTTGATTTTGAAATTCACCATGCTAATTGTTTCACCATGCTTGATCCTACATCTTGTGTTTTTCTCTTTCAATGTGCGAGTCGGCATACGTATTTTTGGATAGCTTTAGTTCCCCTCTTTATAAGATTGGTAATATCTTGAGCTCTTTATACATGTTTTCATGATTTCCTATTCCACCCGTCTTCGCTTTTGATTCGCTTTCTGGCATGCGATCGCGGAGTCTTTTCTTTTGATTTGGTTTCTCACTTTTGTATTGTCCTATATGTGATTTGTTGTATGCTATCTCTAACCAACAAAATTTGGTTTACACTCTTGCATTTGCTGAATTTTCTTGTTTAAAATCCACTACGGAAAAATATACATTTCTTTGTCATATGGATCAAGGCAAACTGAATTTTCCCTTTCTTTCTGGTTTGCGATTGTGTTAATGAATCTTTTAACTTAGATATGACTTGTGTGAATCCCGTTGGGTTACTTTCTTCTTTTTTGTAATTTTGAACCCAAGTTTAAAGCTGCAGTTATGAATTGTGTAACCAATACAATACAATACAATGAATTTTTATTTGAATGGTCATTTGAATTCATAATTCAAGTTCCAATATAGTGTAATTTGAGCTAGGATCAGATTTAGTTTGATTTAGTTTTTCAGAATTAGTTTGACTATAATTTTTTTCCTTCAAAATAGTTATATGCACACAACTTCTAATAAGAGTTGTGTTTCATATTTCAACTACATAAACCAAAGGTTGTGAAAGAATATTTTAAGACATAACTAGGCGTTGTCCAACATATTTCTACAACTCAAACAAGTGTCGTGCAAATCATATTCATAATAGTAATAAGTGTTGTGTTACATATTTCTACGATACACATCCTAAGTTGTCTAAGATAGTCCTTCAACTTATACAAGTGTTGTGTTACATATTTTTTTCGATACACATCCTTTGTTGTCCAAGATATTCCTACAACACAAGCAAGAGTTGTGTTAGGTTATAAAAAAATCGAAAGAGAATCACAACTTGGAAAAATATTTTCAAACCATGAATCACATCACCCTTTACAACTCTTAGTCAAGTATTGTAGAAAAGCTTGGACTTTCTACAATACCCCACCTACAAATACACAAAAAGCGTTGTAGTAAGGGTACTACTACCCTAATCTGTGTTGTAAATGATGATTTTTCCCTGTAGTGTAATACCCAAACGACGCTAATCTAGGTCACCATAATCTGCGGTTTGAAGGAAAAGCAGTACGGCATCTTCAACCTAAGAACCTAACGATTTTTCATACATTTTACATGCAACTATTCGTTAGGGTTTTTAACATTACGATATTTCCAGACCCTTACAATTTGTAACTTCCGACTTTTACCGTTTTATTTGCCAATTCAAATCAAAACACACCAAATATGGAATAGAAGTTGGGTTTTAGTTAACATACCTTCTAATTGGGGCCATGCGTTTCTTGGGTTTCGATTTTTCGGGTTTGGAGATTGAGGGTTTGTGCTTAACCTTTCCTTTCAATGCTTCGGCGAAATTGTGGAGTTGAATTTCTTTCCGAGCGGTCTGCTTTGTGCGATCCATGATTGTAGAAGAAGTTAATCGTCGATTAAAGTTTTATCATCGAAGAATACACGATGAATCGGATGAAAAAATCGTCTTCTTCGACCGTTGTTAATGGTGGTGGTAGTGGAGAAGATGAAGAGGAGGAGGAGAAGAAGATGAAATGAAACTGATTTTGTGAAGTTAGATTTTTTTTTAGGGTGTATAAATTAGGTGTTCTAGGTGGTGGTAATGGAGGTGGCGTTGCTACCAAGGTCGTATGCCTGACAGAGGTGGTTACTACAGATGAGCTTAAAGATGATGAATAGTATGAAGATACTTTGGAAGATATGAGGGTAGAAAGTTGAAATTTGGTAAGTTAATGTCTTTGTTTCTTATATTCGAGTTTTTTTTTTTCCCGTGTTTCGCAATTTTTAGAAATATTTGATTTCACGCCCAATTAAACCACTTGTTTACACTTTCGGACCTTTAGAATAATTTGTTTCTAACTCGTACATTTTGCGATTGCAGGTACATTACCAACTTAACTGTGTATGTGTTTTGTATCAACAAGGATATGTGAAACTACAACAAGCACAAAGCAATCTAGTAAGGAATTTCCAAGAAGATAAATTTGGATTAGTAAGTTACAAACAACCCAAAGTCTTTGATTTTGAAATTCACCATGCTAATTGTTTCCTGCCATGCTGATCCTACATACTTGTCTTTTTATCTTTCAATGTGCGGTCAGATATACGTATTTTTGGATAGCTTTAGTTCCCCTCTTTATAAGATTGGTAATATCTTGAGCTCTTTATACATGTTTTCATGATTTCCTATTCCACCCGTCTTCGCTTTTTGATTCGCTTTCCTGGCATGCTGATCAACAGTCTTTTCTTTTTGATTTGGTTCTCTCTTTTGTATTGTCCTATATGTGACTGTTGTATGCTATCTCTAACCAACTAAATTTGGTTTACACTATTGCATTTGCTGAATTTTCTTGTTTAAAATCCACTACAGGAAAAATATACATTTGCTGTCATATGGATCAAGGCAAACTGAATTTTCCCTTTCTTTATGGTTTGCGATTGTGTTAATGAATCTTTTAACTTAGATATGACTTGTGTGAATCAGCGATTGGGTTACTTTCTTCTTTTTTGTAATTTTGAACCCAAGTTTAAACTGCAGTTATGAATTGTGTAACCAATACAATACAATACAATGAATTTTTATTTGAATGGTCATTTGAATTCATAATTCAAGTTCCAATATAGTGTAATTTGAGCTTGGATCAGATTTAGTTTGGGTTTCAGCTATAATTTTTTTTTCCTTCAAAATAGTTATATGCACACAACTTCTAATAAGAGTTGTGTTTCATATTTCAACTACATAAACCAAAGGTTGTGAAAGAATATTTTTAAGACATAACTAGGCGTTGTCCAACATATTTCTACAACTCAAACAAGTGTCGTGCAAATCATATTCATAATAGTAATAAGTGTTGTGTTACATATTTCTACGATACACATCCTAGGTTGTCTAAGATAGTCCTTCAACTTATACAAGTGTTGTGTTACATATTTTTACGATACACATCCTTTGTTGTCCAAGATATTCCTACAACACAAGCAAGAGTTGTGTTAGGTTATAAAAAAAAATCGAAAGAGAATCACAACTTCTCGAAAAATATTTTCAAACCATGAATCACATCACCCTTTACAACTCTTAGTCAAGTATTGTAGAAAAGCTTGGACTTTCTACAATACCCCACCTACACAATACACAAAAAGCGTTGTAGTAAGGGTACTACTACCCTAATACAGTGTTGTAAATGATGATTTTTCCCGTAGTGTAATACCCAAACGACGCTAATCTAGGTCACCATAACTGCAGTTTCAGAAAAACGGTCGGCATCTTCAACCTAAGAACCTAACGATTTTTCATACATTTTACATGCAACTGCTGGGTCGTTAGGGTTTTAACATTACGATATTTAGAACCTTACACATCGTAACTTCCAGTTTTCAGTTACCCGAGATTTCACAATTTCACAATCAAAACACACCAAAATATGGAATAGAAGTTGGGTTTTAGTTAACATACCTTCTAATTGGGGCCATGCGTTTCTTGGGTTTCGATTTTTCGGGTTTGGAGATTGAGGGTTTGTGCTTAACCTTTCCTTTCAATGCTTCGGCGAAATTGTGGAGTTGAATTTCTTTCCGAGCGGTCTGCTTTGTGCGATCCATGATTGTAGAAGAAGTTAATCGTCGATTAAAGTTTTATCATCGAAGAATACACGATGAATCGGATGAAAAAATCGTCTTCTTCGACCGTTGTTAATGGTGGTGGTAGTGGAGAAGATGAAGAGGAGGAGGAGAAGAAGATGAAATGAAACTGATTTTGTGAAGTTAGATTTTTTTTAGGGTGTATAAATTAGGTGTTCTAGGTGGTGGTAATGGAGGTGGCGTTGCTACCAAGGTCGTATGCCTGACAGAGGTGGTTACTACAGATGAGCTTAAAGATGATGAATAGTATGAAGATACTTTGGAAGATATGAGGGTAGAAAGTTGAAATTTGGTAAGTTAATGTCTTTGTTTCTTATATTCGAGTTTTTTTTTTCCCGTGTTTCGCAGCCTTTGGAAATATTTGATTTCACGCCCCAATTAAACCACTTGTTTACACTTTCGGACCTTCAAAATAATTTGTTTCTAACTCGTACATTTTGCGATTGCAGGTACATTACCAACTCAACTGTGTATGTGTTTTGTATCAGCAAGGATATGTGAAACTACAACAAGCACAAAGCAATCTAGTAAGGAATTGCCAAGAAGATAAATTTGGATTAGTAAGTTACAAACAACCCAAAGTCTTTGATTTTGAAATTCACCATGCTAATTGTTTCCTGCCATGCTGATCCTACATACTGTCTTTTTCTCTTTCAATGTGCAGGTCAGATAATATTTTTGGATAGCTTTAGTTCCCCTCTTTATAAGATTGGTAATCTCTTGAGATCTTTATACATGTTTTCATGATTTCCTATTCCACCCGTCTTCGCTTTTTGATTCGCTTTCCTGGCATGCTGATCAACAGTCTTTTCTTTTTGATTTGGTTCTCTCTTTTGTATTGTCCTATATGTGACTGTTGTATGCTATCTCTAACCAACTAAATTTGGTTTACACTATTGCATTTGCTGAATTTTCTTGTTTAAAATCCACTACAGGAAAAATATACATTTGATGTCATATGGATCAAGGCAAACTGAATTTTCCCTTTCTTTATGGTTTGCGATTGTGTTAATGAATCTTTTAACTTAGATATGACTTGTGTGAATCAGCGATTGGGTTACTTTCTTCTTTTTTGTAATTTTGAACCCAAGTGTAAACTGCAGTTTTGAATTGTGTAACCAATACAATACAATACAATACAATACAATACAATGAATTTTTATTTGAATGGTCATTTGAATTCATAATTCAAGTTCCAATATAGTGTAATTTGAGCTTGGATCAGATTTAGTTTGGGTTTCAGCTCTAATTTTCGGCAATTCGGTTTCAGCTATAATTTTTTTTTCCTTCAAAATAGTTATATGCACACAACTTCTAATAAGAGTTGTGTTTCATATTTCAACTACATAAACCAAAGGTTGTGAAAGAATATTTTTAAGACATAACTAGGTGTTGTCCAACATATTTCTACAACTCAAACAAGTGTCGTGCAAATCATATTCATAATAGTAATAAGTGTTGTGTTACATATTTCTACGATACACATCCTAGGTTGTCTAAGATAGTCCTTCAACTTATACAAGTGTTGTGTTACATATTTTTACGATACACATCCTTTGTTGTCCAAGATATTCCTACAACACAAGCAAGAGTTGTGTTAGGTTATAAAAAAAAATCGAAAGAGAATCACAACTTCGGAAAAATATTTTCAAACCATGAATCACATCACCCTTTACAACTCTTAGTCAAGTATTGTAGAAAAGCTTGGACTTTCTACAATACCCCACCTACACAATACACAAAAAAGCGTTGTAGTAAGGGTACTACTACCCTAATACAGTGTTGTAAATGATGATTTTTCCCGTAGTGTAATACCCAAACGACGCTAATCTAGGTCACCATAACTGCAGTTTCAGAAAAACGGTCGGCATCTTCAACCTAAGAACCTAACGATTTTTCATACATTTTACATGCAACTGCTGGGTCGTTAGGGTTTTAACATTACGATATTTCCGAACCTTACACTGTAACTTCCAGTTTTCAGTTACCAGACTCGATTTCACAATCAAAACACACCAAAATATGGAATAGAAGTTGGGTTTTAGTTAACATACCTTCTAATTGGGGCCATGCGTTTCTTGGGTTTCGATTTTTCGGGTTTGGAGACTGAGGGTTTGTGCTTAACCTTTCCTTTCAATGCTTCGGCGAAATTGTGGAGTTGAATTGCTTTCCGAGAGGTCTGCTTTGTGCGATCCATGATTGTAGAAGAAGTTAATCGTCGATTAAAGTTTTATCATCGAAGATTACACGATGAATCGGATGAAGAAATCGTCTTCTTCGACCGTTGTTAATGGTGGTGGTAGTGGAGAAGATGAAGAGGAGGAGGAGAAGAAGATGAAATGAAACTGATTTTGTGAAGTTAGATTTTTTTTTAGGGTGTATAAATTAGGAGCCTTGATTTGGGTAGTTAATTACCCTATAACTGATTTTTAAGAGTAAGGGGTAAAACAGTATATTCACAGTCGGATCAATACGCCCAGGAAAAATTTTGGGGTGTAAATATAGTCATGCCCCCATTTAATGTGGGCGGCCCCAATTTGGATTTTAATTAGGTTCCTATTTTGTGGTACGAGAGTGAAGATATGTCAAATTTAATTAGAGCCAAAAGCATGCCCAGGGAGGATGCGAGCTAAATCCAAAAAGGTCCAAAATAAAAACACTTTCCATTAACTGAAGCATTAGTACGAGTATAATAAGAGCATCCGTGGAAGAACGAATACCTGCTAACTCACTTACCGGCCATTTGATAGAAACCTCTCAAATTCAGCAATTGATGAAGCATATAAGCCAAGAGCGCTAAAGGATTCATAGCAGGAAAACCTTTATGTGGTTACTTCGAACAAGGTGACATTTTCTATTGACACGGATTCTTGATTAGCTATAATGGTCGGTGCAGCCGTGCAGAGAAGTGGACTAATCTAGATGACCAAATCAGAAAGATGAAAATAAATTTAAACGATAGCTCCAAAAATAATAAGAATACCATTACAAATATAAGCGAGGCAAGCTAGCATGAACTAAGTCGAGTATACTGCAATCTTTGTACAATTCCAGAGACTAGTACTTAAGGAGGTTCAAGCGTACCGACTGCGGCTTGGTGATCATGATAGAAACATGAATAGCTAGAAAAGACTAATGGCATAGCATTAAGAGGAAAAGCATGTCCCTACACTGAAACTTAATATCAACATTTTGACGACCAGTAAATGTGTTAAATCACGTCCTTCAATTGGTTTAGCAAACCAAAGATTCCTAAGGTTGGAGCAAAGTTGACCATCATCTCTGCATGAGATCTTATCCTATCTAGATCTGAATTTGCGCGAGTCAGTTACACGTTAGTATGGCAGAAAGGCTAATAAGTTTTTGGTATTTACGAGAAACATTTATGAGTGATATTTACGAGAAACCTCACATGTGACATGTTAGTTTGAACATTGGTGGCTGAAACTTGTAGTTCTACTACTAGCTAGGTTTAACTAATGTTTGCATTTCAACAATAAACATGTAAGTGTAACTCATCACCTACCTAAAGAGTTTCCACGAAGGTTCTACTTTCCACACTTGTATTTTTAAATTAGTTCGATCTTCTTTTGCTATAAATATATGTGGCTAAAACACAATAGAAGGCAACAAAAGAGGTTCCTTGTCTGCTCCAAACAAGCCATCTTAACTATGGCTGTTACAAAGATATTTTCTGGTTCTTTACTTGCTCTTTTCCTCTTGGCAATCACCCATGTCTCTGGTAAGTTTTTGTGTCTGTTGCGAATCTTTTCTTTTCTTTTGGAGCTGATAATGTATATTTCCTTTACTAAAAATGTTGGGTTCCTATAGTTGTGGAAATGACAGCGGCCGTCCAGAGGAGTACAGACGAAAACATGTCGCTGAAAGGACAAGAAGCATGTAGCCCTAACGACTTGTACACGGACGTTCTCTGGGCTCCAACAAGTGATTGCACCGTTTATTGTACAAACTGGTGTAGAGATGCATGTGTTTCAAAGTTCAGTAGTACAATGGTTAATAATAAATGCACGGTAGCTAACAACAGTGTGCATTGCGACTGTTGCTGCAAAAACAATTTACCACCACCCCCTCCATCGCCACCTCCACCATCACCGTCGCCACCCCCTCCATCGCCACCCCCACCTCCACCGTCACCACCCCCTCCATCGCCACCCCCACCTCCACCATCACCACCTCCACCATCACCGTCGCCACCCCCTCCTTCACCACCTCCACCATCTCCTCCTCCATGTCCATCCCCAGAACCAGGATCTTGCTGCGGATGTTGCAACACGGACATCAACATTCAGATCTCCGTAACACAAGGCGGGAATGTCAAACTATCAACACCGTCATCATTGTCTGTGGCTGGTCATAACCGCCTCTGATATCCATTACTATATCTGCGCTGTGTACTTGATCAGAATACTACTGGTCACACATTTATCTCTTTGCTAGCTAGCTACAACAATAAGAGGAAAAGAAGCATCCATCAGACTCCAAATATGTAGCAATTATTAACTAATTTTAGTTAATTAAAGAAAACATGAGTTTTGAAGTTCAGAGTTTGAAACTCTTAGTGGGTAAATTTGTTAAAAGATATAAATAAATAAAAATAAAAAATTTGACCTAAAATCCATCTCCAATTTTCAAGGTCTTATCCACATTTTTTTATTTAAATTTATGGATAAAGTGATGATGTGGATCTAAGACCCAAGGTCATGAAGAAAATCTTATTTACTTTCTCCATTACCCCACTTATCCATGTCATTTATCTCTATGACCTTTATCCTTATATTGGAGATAAAAATTTGATGGGAAAAGTTTTAAATTCTATGTGTCATGTTATTTTAAGACTTTCACTCTTGCATTGGAGATGCTCTTAAAGTATCATTCTATGACCGTATCGACGCTTCAAAAAAAGCAAAGAAAAAATTAAGCTAGTCCCACAGCCTCGAATCTCTTGGGATTTCGTATCTAGCTGCTAATTAAGAAGTTAATGAAATCGAGGAAACAGCTTTTGACCGCACCTCGAATCTCACCAACTTTCCAAATTCATCCACCATATTTACAGACAAGGGAACAGGTGGCTAACTCTCTTGGGCTAGCTCTTGCCTGCGATTTTCTGTTTTACCATTTGTTTCTCTATCTCCAAACGAAAATGATTAACATCCCGCGGGTTGGATCCCGCGGGTCATCCCGTGAGTGAAGTGTGTAAAAGAGGAGGTGGGTCCCACCCTTAATTTACTCCTGTAAATCCGTCTGTCCTACCCTTATTTATGTTTTTTTTTTCTTTTGTTGACTAAATCGTTGACTAAATCCGTTGTTAATTCTCAGCCCACATCACCCGTTAATCCGTGAATGTTAAATATACGGGTAACTGGGCCGGATGCGTTTTGATTTTTCAAATCCGCAAATTTAACGAATTGAACGTGGATGACCCTTAATCCGCATCCGTCCATCTGTTGCACACCCCCAAACAAGAACTAGTCTTATGTAGGATGTTTGGTGCTAATTCTCGTACTTATCTTGGAAAGGAAAACATCATGTCCAGTTATAAACAGTGGAGTTTTGACGAAAGGAAAAATGGTCGGTTAGACAAATTCTGAACCATGAGTAATACGGTCATTCTCGAACCGACGGCCAACAATTTTTCTACTCTAATTTTAGGGGTGAGCATTTGGTCTTAATCCGCGGATTTACGGGACTTCCGGGCCGTTCTCTAATGGTTGGATGCAGATGGAATTTTTGAAATCCAACAGATTGCATATTGGGTCCGGATGCAATTTTAAAAATCTATTGGACATCCATACTTGTTAGATTAAGGACATTTATATAGTTTTTAGAAAATATATAGATGATTTAAGAATTCTTAAGATGTTTGCTTGGGGTATTCCATTGCACTTTTATATTTATATACATATATAAACTGTGTAGGTTCTATAACAAGTCATTTATATTGGCTTTATTTCTTCATTATAAATTTTAACTAAAATAAATCCATTGGATAATCCGCACCCAAATCTTTCATCCGCGCATCCATTGGATGTCGATGGATGCAGATGAGGTAAAAACCGGACCATTCTCACCCCTACTAATTTTAAGGTCACGGGAAAATAACCATTTTACTAAAATTCCATCAAAAGGAAAAATGTCATTTTGGGCTTGCCTCGAGATTCATGAAAAACACATAAATCTCGTGGACACCTAGAGCTCAACTCATGAGGAAGATTTAATCTTCATCCACATGGTCGAAGATCAGTCCTCATCCTCATGTGTCCATGGAAGAAGCGCAACCTACACCTCACAGGATGAGGCTCAACCCTCGTCTCGCAAGACGAAGCTCATCCCTGGTGTACCAAATTCTGATGATAGAGACTTAAGTACATCTATTAGGCACTTATAACCGTAATTCTCTATATGTCCCCGCAAGACAAACTGGCCACAACTAATCTTAGGTCTTATGGAATGTCCAAGACTAGCTTAGAGCATAGCAGAGACTTAATGTCTCCCGTAAACACAACTCGCCCATATCTGAGCTTAGAGAGGATAATTCTAAGTATATCCATGTGAGATATAACCGTTAATGTCTCATCTAAGCACAACTCATGCCTTATTTGGGCCTCATGAGTGACCCCTAGTGCATCCTCGTGAGATACGAGATTGGTAACAGACTCATAGAACATCCTTTCGAGATACTCTGGTCATGTCTGCCTCGTAACATGGTCATAATTATGAACTGAATCCTAGCACATCCCACTGAGATCTGTTGGTCAAAGAAAAGTATTATTTCCTCTTATAGTCACATGACATGAAGTTTAGTCTGATGGGACAACTATATAAAGGAAAAGTAAATAAAAAAATAGCAAAATTTCTTGAGAAATCGTAAGGAAATCCGGAGGTATCAGTCAAATATCATACCCAGAGAAGGTTTCAGTCAATCCATTTTGACGGACAGGGTCAAATCAGTCAGAGCTGGTTGGAAGCGATCCGTATTGAAGTGACTGAATTATCCTTAAATTGGTTAACCTAACCATATCTGGTATGGATATACACAGTAGTTTCTCTTTTATTCTTCGTACTCCCTCTTTATGTTCTCCCTCAGTTTTTTCTTCTTCATCAATGGTTAAAAATTGTAATGCAGAGTTTCGAGCTAATGGTATTTCGAATCCAATTGATCTAAATCTAATAACCTACTTCCATCATGTGCGTACGTTTATATTAGCTGTGTGTATGCTTAGCACAGACTACAGAGTTTCTTCCATCAGTTTTGTTTTTTATTAATTTGTTACTCTTTGTATGCCAATTTTTAGTTAAGTTCTTGATTTGAGTTGATTTACACTATGCCCTTGTAACCTTGTTTGTCAAAAATGTATTGATTCTAAATTTCTTTTACTTTTATTGGGGTAATCTGTGATTAATGGCCACAATTTTGGGATTGTCACCATTGGCATCTTCAAGTGCTCAATTAGGTCACAATTTATTCATTTTGCTTCACATTTCTCTCTATAATTGCTTCGAAAAGGTGTGGAGCAGTATTATTAGTTCTTGGTTAATGTCTCATGAGAAGCAATCCTCTAACGGTGGGCGTGGCCTATGAAAGTCAATTCTATGTTTTAAGAATCAAGAAATACTGAAATTGGCAGAGGAAGTTTTAGTTGAGATTTCAAATATGATCCATCTTATAGTAATTGTGGTATTGTATATGGGTAGTTAACAGAAGAGGCTTCGGAAAAAAAATATTGTTTTGGGTTCTTCTATAACTGAGTTACTCAAAATTGATGTTCGATGATGGAGTTCTTCTATAACTATATTACCCACTTTGTATATTTATTTCGAAAATGAAAAGTTCTCTTGCTTGGTGATGGAGTTCTGGCATGTATGCACTGCGACAAAGACAACCAGGGAAGTTTTTTTCTGAAAATGCAGCTAGGTATTGACCCTTACCATTGTTTTCCATTTTTACACTTAAATATGAAGATGCATATGAATCGTATTTTCTCATCGGAGAGCAATTCCGAGCGTGTGTTTTGTGATACTGAAAAGGACGATACTTTAGAAAATTCTTCCTCTACTACCATAGTCTCGAAGTCCGGCCAGACATGTAGCATAGACCTTCTTGAAATTCCATTGAAGATGCTAAGAGTAACAAGGTATTATTTATTCTATGCCTTCAAAATCTTAAATTGACCGTTCTTATTGATCTAGGAACTCATTAGAGTCAAGTAACTATTTATTTTATTACATTTGTGGCCTTACATTTGAAAATGTTGCAGAAAAATATGTTTGCAGCTATGGAGACAGTTATATATATGATGAAAGAAGTTGAACTTCAGGAGGAATCAGCTGAACTTTCTAAAAAGGAAGCTTCATTGGGTGGTTTGGATACCCTTGAGAGGGTTGAAGACCTCAGGCAGATGTTTCAACGTGCAAGAGAAGCAAATGACATGGTTGGTACTTATATCCTTAGTTAAGGGAATATATGTTTTGCTCCTTTTTAACCAGTCAACATAAATTCCGGGAGGTAAACTTGATCTGAAGACTATCTGAAATACACAAATCCGGCTAGGACCCTGTAGTAATCACTTGTATAGAGTATTAAATGGTGGTTAGTAATTATAGTATTACTAGAAATAACCATTGTGAAATAGTATACTAATCATAGTATTCTGTAACTATGCCCAGAACCTCATGGGGAGGAAAACGGAAGAGCCGGGGATAATTTATATCCAATACATCTTTTTACAGAAGTACTAGAAGAAAAAGTTTCCGATTGGGTTTAGAAAATAAAAAGTAGTTAAATGTGTTGTTTTTGATGTATTCTTAGAATATTTATTTAGTGATTTATAAATCTTATTAGTCTCCTGATTTTGGTAGCATGCTGGAGAAGTTTATGGGGAGAAGTCCATCAGATGCGGGAGCTCCAGTCTCGCCTTATCAACTTATCAGATGAAAGTGATGAATCTCATTCTATTCTAGATGAGTCTGTTATTTGCTTGCTTTAATTCCAACTTCACATTTTGGCTTCATGTACCTCTTTGAGTCTTCTAGATGAGGTATGTTATTTGTTTGCTTCAATTCCAAGTTTACCTTTTCGCTTCCTGTACCTCTTTTTGAGTGTATACTCTGTTAGCTTTATATTGGTTTAGCAACAAATTAAGTTTTGGTTTAACTAAATTGGATTTGTTGTTTTGCTTCAGAAGTTCTTGTATGTCTTTGCTCAAAAGTCGAGTATTGCCAAAGTGATACTCGAAGAGGAAACAAAGTGCAAGTTTTGTGTTAAGGGACCGCATGAAGTTACGTTCTAGAATCACTGGTATGATTGTACCCAAAGGTGAATCATACTTATGACATCTTGAATGGAGCAAAATAATCTGTTTGTCTATGGTAGACGATAATTCTTCGAACTCAAAGGTGAAAAAGGATTACCATACACCAAATATGAGTTGATTATCTTTGTCATGGTTAAAGACTTCGATATATCGTAGTTTTCTCCCAAAGGTGAAGCTGTGGGATATCGAATCTAAAACAAGTATATTCTGTTTTTGTGACTGAAGTTCTTTAGAAAGAAATTTTCAATTGTACAATGTGTTCATATTTACAATCCTGAACACTAGTAGCGAGCTGCTTGGACATAGTGTCCATTGCCAAGTTTATTTTTCTATATTGTCTTTTAGCCGGTCCTATAAAATAAATTAGGTACCTCACTAACATTGTCGTATAAATTAAAATAACTACCTGATCTTTTTATTAAGATCAAGAATATACACAAAATATAAAATGAAAATAAATTATAATGGGTATCTTTATTTTATGGCGTATAAATGAAAGGAACGACTCCTGGGCATGTACCATCAGTTGTAAAGGGAACCCATGTACGCATACCTTAACTTACACAAGAAATACTTATTGTTGGCTGAATTTGCAAATATGTTTTTGTCATTCATCATGATCACTATTGTTAATGCTAATGATCTGTGTAACTCCATTTCTTATTCTCCATCCTTTTTTTTGAATAATTTTGGTATCCTTTTAGGCATTCTTCAACCTCCTTTTTGGTTTATGTCATCGTTAATGGTTCAGCAGATCCTCCAATAAACACCACACCTTAATCATAAACACTTCAATCGAAAATCGGTGTGAAGAACCCGTCTCAGTGCACCAAAGCAAAACCAGAAACCCCATGGAAAATCAGATCGCTAAAACCCATTGATGGAGCAGACAAGATGCAGAACTTGATTTGATGAAATCGGTGATTCTAAAAATGATGTAGATCGGAAAGAAGAATAAAGATAATTGGATTGGTAAGAACACCAACAAAATCAGCACCTTGAAACTGAATTTTTTTTTGTCTAGATGAGTAGATCGGGCCTCTTCACCACCACCTTGTTCAAAAATACATCCAACCAAAAGAAAAAACAAAACCAGAAACCCCAAGGAGAAAACATTACAAGGAATTTAGATTAAAGATGAGAGGAACAAGCAGCCATCACCACCACCTCGACCGAAAAACCACCCAAACAGCAGACGAACAGGATCAAAGAAGATGAAGAAAGAGACTTATGTATTATATTTCATAAGGTCATATAAAATTATCTGGGTACTATGTTCAGGAAGGTCGCATAAAATAAATTGGGTATGTTGTTCCATTGCAGTATAAATTTAAATGGCTACTAATTTCGATGGTCGTATAAACTGAATATGATGTTAAATCCAAAGAGAGAGACTAGGAAATCTGAACACATCTAGTGAAATTGTTACATTGATCGAATTATTGTTCATGTGGATGCAGAAGCAAGTAAAAAAAAAACAAATGTAGGCATCCCAATAAATGAGATGAGAAAATAAATCAAGTGAATACAGCAAAGATTAAGAATCTATGGTATGGGAAAACATGCATTCGTCGTATAGACGTACGAGTGAATTGAAGCACGGCATGATTCCAACCCTAATAAGCAGCCTGTCCATTTCATTAGCTACCTGCAAATACCAAGTAAAATTCTATATAATATTATAAAGCCAACATGAATTTTAAATCTTAACAATTTATGCACCACGGCAACTGCTGCAGAAACTCCCAAGAAAATCAATACCCATGTGTAGTTAAATGATTTCAAGTTGTGCAACATCTGCGGAAACAAGTCAAGTCAGTTTCTTAGATATAGCATTTTCATGATTATATAAGGTCTGAAAGAAGGCTCAATTGATATATGTGAAAGACAAAAGCTTGCAGTTGACATCTCCACCTTAAAGAGGCTTGCAGATAAACGATAATGAAAACCATAAAGCCAAATACCCAATGATAAAAAATGTAAAAGAGAGGGAAAATCATACATAAATTGGCTTGATCCACAACTAAAATATAGAAGAGACATGTTCTGGCGCTGCTGTAATTGGATTCCAAAAGTAAAGTCTCTCCATCAGATATCTTGACAGAGCCTGGTTGAGGATAACAAGTCGACATCCCAACTATGTATCCATCTTCATTGCCTGGTTCTTTTCCATCTCCATAAACTGGTATGGAAGCGCATATGAGACTACCATCCTAATCAAAGCATCAAAGTAAGGATGTTAACTGTATGTCAAAATGAATTTAGCTGGAAAAAGGAGCAACACATGATGATAATTTTATAAAGGAAATAATCTATGTTATGTACCTCTCTATAAAGAGATGAACCGATTCCACCAGAATGCTGATGAGCAACACCGTAGATAATATAACCACCATTGGGCATAACCACACTTGTCTTTTTGGTATATGCGCATACACTATTTCTGTCTACACCAGGACTACCACATTGTTCAATTTCATATTCCACCTGTAAAAGAAATTGGTCATCATTAGCAATTTAGTAACTCTAATGTGTTAACCTTTTGCTTTGGAATAAAGTTAAAACTATAATCTAACAAATAACAGTGGTTGTATCAGAGTTACATATATACCTTACAAGATATCCGTGACATCGAAAATGTAAATTTTGACAGGCACGATACTATCTTCCTAGTCAACCCATTTCATTGTATATATCAAGTATAGGCTTCTCTTGATACTGCTGAAGCCTTCTCTTACTCAATGCGACAAGATAACCTATATTGAGCATGTCACAAGAGAGGTAGATAAAAACCTGGAACAAATCTCATCCCTGAAAACGTAAACCAGTGGAGTTTTATTTGTCAAAACAATAGGCTTTGTTATAGTTATCGGAACCCTGAAAAGAGGACCACGCGACGGTGCTTTGCAATCTACTCCGTAGAGTTCAAAATAATGTACACCATCCTAAAGATTAGTAGGATCAACCACAACGCTGCAAAGAAAAACATGAGTAAGGTGTGAATATCCAAAAGAACACAGTACAAAGAAGCATGAGACTACCAATAAAGAATGTAACAAACCCAAATTAGTTTAACTAGGGTTGGTAACTAACTTGCCTTAAGGGGTAAACTTGAAAAAAAAATCTAAACTTAAGAAATTGAAACGGACAACTCGCTTGTCCGTCTTTGTAGGTTGATTGGAGAGTTGGCTGTATCGGCGGGAAAGTCCAATACTTAGGATTTCTGTGAGGAAAAGCCAAATTTCTTCGACAAACCTCAATTAGGAAAAGTCTTAGTAAATACATATTTTACTCATTTATTTGGATCGATAGAAGTGTTAAAGAAAATAAATCTCCAACTCGGAAAACCCTAAACTAAACAAATTACTTATCGTACTTCGAAGAGATATCCTGGGGGTGCTTTCCCTTGTCAAGGGAATCTTCAGCATCTTCTTCATCTTCAGAATCATAAACCTCTTCATCATCACTGATTGAAACATGGTCCAAAATGAGTCGAGAAAGTTGGTACATATAGAAGATTCTGTCAGCAATATCTTGAGACTGGGAATTAAAGATTCCTTATTTCACTTAAGCTTGGAATACTTTACGAATGACTTGGGGATATCCGCCTAACCCTATCTTTAATGTGAATAACGCATGAAAATCAAATCTAGGACGTTGATGAGGGTGTAGAAAGTGGGTACAATTTCAGCCCCGATTTATCTCTTGCATTTTGAGAGGAATGGAAGTCCTCGATTACTGTGACATGCTCATATAGAACCGTTAGATTAGGAAAACACCATCTATTTTTGTAAGATAGATTTTTAGAAATTACCGCTCCCTGTATCCATGTCTTGTCGTGTTTGTGTCTGTGTCTGTGCTCGTGTCGTGTTTGTGTTCGTGTCCATGTCTGTGTCCGTGTCGTATTTGTTTCTGTGTCTATGCTTTCTAGATCGGGAGGTTTCACTCGTCTGGCTCGGTTGATATCTTAATAGAGGATGTGGGCCTAAGCCCAATACCCTTGTAAAAATTGTCTATAAGTGTGATTGTAAGAATAGTCTAGAACCCAGTCTGCAACTTATCATGTCCATTCCAGTCTAAGAAGAACACCGATACCCGTAACGCATGTTGCGGAGTCGTCGGAAGACACCCAATCCGCATCTTATCTACATCCTCCCAGTTAGCAGATTGGGCACAGATGGACATGTCAAAACTCGGAAGATACCCAATCCGCCCTTTCATACACATGTCTTTTTTTTATAAGAACGACTTTTTAAGGACCATGGTTTTTTTGAGGCACCATGGTTTTTTTAAGCCACCTTCCATATAGTTATAAGGGATGTCCTAAAGCGTTGAAATGACTAACCTACCCTTAACCTAATTTAATTTAAAACCAACCTAATAACCACATATATATATATATATATATATAAACCACCTCCTCCCACCACCACCGACCATCACTTACCACCTCCGATTACCACCTCAAATAACCACCACCACCTCTATATATATAGCTTAGTTTAAATCATTAACAAAGATATTCTCACAAACTCATTATTTTGTGATTCGTTTTTGGTTGAAAAAATGAGAAGTAATCATCAAAATGAGTTGAAAATGGAAGTTGCAAAGAGAAGTTCGTCTAGGAATTATGTAAAAAACTTTGTCGAACTCAACTTTAATGGAGGTTTTTTTTCAGAGAAAAGTTCGGTTACATCATAATAAAAAAAATGTCCCAGCCGAACTTTTAGTTCGGTTAAGTCGCAAATTTTTTCTCCCAACCGAACTTTTATCTGAAAGCAAAAAACTCCACTAAAACTAAGTTCGGCGACCTGCGCTTTCATGAACATTAGCCGAACTACATTAGCAGATAAGTCGGGCTACCCGTTCTTCAGATCTTGTAGCCGAATTTGTTTGACTTAGCCCAAATCAAGCTATAAAATTTCTTATTTTCAGAAAATTTTTGCCAATACAAGCAAAAAAAAAAAAACTAAATTTGAAATATGCTTGCTACGGTTTGAAGGTTTGGATTCAAAAAATAAAAGGGCCATCTACAGAATGGTCATACTTTTTGTAATTCGTTCACAAAATGATCATACTTTTGTATTTCTTTTACAAAATGGTCACACTTCCATCCGATTTAACACTTTTGAATAAAACGGTGTTAACTTTTCCCAAAATACCCTCCTTTAAAATACCCTCCACATTGAACTAATGGGTTGATGCGGTGGTGCTCAAACGGTGGTGGTGGTGGCAGAAGCTTAAGAATCTTCGCTAAACCCCCAGAGGGGAAGCGATGAACCCTTTGGGTGAATGTGGTGTAACGATCCTGAATGCGTTCTTACGATCCTATATGCATTCTAACGATCCTGAATGCGTTCTTATGAACCCTGAACCTTGAACCCTTAACCATGAACCCTGAACCCTGGACCTCCTACAAATAACACCACCATCAAAAAAAACTATAATGAAGGCAAAATTTGAAATTATGTATGGAAGAATAATGGGAAGGATATATAAGTAATTTCATTGACATATTTAACTGTGAGTCACCCCTTAACTCCCTATTTAACGGAAGTATGACCATTTTGTTAATAGTTTGTAACAGTATGACCCTTTTGTAAATCGGGTCTTAATACTATGACCCTTTTGCAATTTGCTCAAAATAAAAAAATAATTGAGTTTTTCCAACTCTTATATTTTCCTTCTTCTTCCCTCTCAATAACTTAATTTTAAGAAAGTAATAGTATTGATTTAATCTTACACTAATCACTGATTAACCTAACTAATGATTATACAAACTTAATTAGGAAGGGTACTTTTGGTATTAATATAGATATTTGGATGATAGTTTTTTTTTACTTATCTTACTAAAAATAGAACCATGGTTCCCAAAAAAAAAACCATGGTCCAAATCGTTCTTTTATAAATTAAAAGTTTCGTTCAAACTTAAAACCACTAATGGAACACGTTGTTACTGTCCTTTCCGCAGGTTATTGTCACGAGTATGGGTCGGGATCAACTAACAAAGGATTTTGACAAAGTTGTTTGACAAAACATATTAACCACAAGATCTCGTTTATCTAACGGTAATTAAATTTGATAATGTGGCATCCGTTTTCGTTTTAGCATGTGTTTGGACGAGTAATCTGGTCGAGTCCTTGATTTTAGGTTCATTTTTATTTCTGCAAAGAATGTAAACGCAAGATTGATTTGATTTCTGGATGGTGAGTAACCAACTGATTAATACACAAAAAGACTTCATCATGTCCGTATTTAACCGTCTCTTCTAGTGATCTTACTATTTAAGCTTTGAGTATATAATTGTTATTACCTTCGTGAGATAAATCTTCTGAGGTTTAAGAACCACGTAGCTCTGTAAACCCACTTCACTAAAATTTCTTTGCATATCCCCTTCCCAAAGTTCTGTTGACTGTTGGTTGTATGGCAACGTTGCAATTCGCATTTTCATTTTTCCTTTTTCTTTTCAATTTTCACATCTTTCATCCAATTTTTATCCCAATTATTATTTATGATCATGTCCATCTTTTTTCGATTGACTTTTCAAGATATAATAGATCATAAATAAAACTAGTTGAGGTATGAGGCGTCCACTGATAAGGTGGATTGTTCATCGAAGGCTCGATTATACGGGAAAAAAAATGTAAATCGATCAGGGAGATCGCATAGATGTAGGTGTCCGGGCAGTGGGAGATGTAGGAGAAGGTACAAACATATATTCATTAACCAAACAAGAACCAACACAAAAATATTACAATCTCATCAACCATGGTAGCCGTTAGATATGGAAAATCCTATGGCTGGTATGTTTTGTTAAAATATTTTGTCAAATCCCTTTGTTAGTTGATCCCGACCCATAAAGTATATAACCCCTCCTTATTCTACTGCTTTTGATAACCGCTTAGCGTACTCAACCATCCGAGCATAAAAAAAAAACAGTCCTAATAAAGTTAAAATGAACAAAAGGTAACATAACTTTCTGAATTTGCTTTTTCAGATGTTATATTTCGAACTTAATACAAACGGACTACAAGTAACTAGTTGTCAGCCTAGCGACAAGCTGGGCTCCAACCCCTTTTTGTATTGCTATTCCTAATCTATGAAAGAAATAGTTGTATTTCTTGGCACTAACATCAAATCTAGATAGTTGATTATTAAGCCTTTTCAAGAAATCCATTGTTTCAGTGCAAAGTTCACCAAAAGTAGTAAATTCTAAAGTGCCGAAGTTGTAACCATGGGTTAACCATTTTTCCAAATATTTCTTATGTTTGCGTTTAACTGCCCTATTCAGTGCTAACCCTGGACGAAATGTGTGCACCCCTCCTCCAGTGAATGGTGAAACACCGGTTACATCCAAACACTTGTCACGCCCATTGTCCCAATTAAGGACTAAAATATCACCGGCGAGAGAACCCCCATCCTCCGCCAACAAACCCAAATCTACTTCTTTTCTAGCTGGCACCCCTGCACGAAAACACATATCTGCAAATATGTCACGCACGAGATCGTGACGAAATTTGATGCCTACCTCATGTGCGCAGTGTAAGGAATGATCCCAAAAACAGTCCATATCCCTCTTGCAAAAAGCACAAAGGCTACCTTCCACAAAATGAGGTATACTAAGCCTATACCGTAAAACTGCTCCAAATTCCTGAGCCCCAACCCTCTGATTAAGACCCTCGATAGGAATAGCCTTAAGGTAGTCTTGTGCGTGGATATCTTTATTGCACTCCCAAATAGCACAATCTAGAGAGGACATGGAAAATTTAACCGGCAAATCCTGCATGACAACATCAAAGTAAATCACTGCCAAGGTATTCATGGGATGGGGGGCAGTAAGCTCGATGTTGACGTCCGGACCACATATGCTGGTGAAAAGCTCTATGGCGCGCTGCATGTTGTGATTAGGGCCCTGCAGTTGAGCGTTACGAAGGATGCTGATCTGAAGTGGTTGAGTCTGTATGCAAGATGCCAAGTAGCAATAGTTTATTGCATCAGCCATAAATTAAATACCTAAACCACCCAAACTGAGTGGTAGAGAAGACATACGGTACTGCAGCAACCCCATACCTGGCCCGTCATTAGTAACAATGTGCCGCAGATGTAACGACAGGTGATCATCGAAAATAACTTGAGCATCTATGACAAAATCCGGCCTGGTGGTTCTCATAGAGAAATACATGACGAGAGACTCCAAAGACAACTACGCAACAATAACAATTCACTCTGGGGATCATCTAGCTTCCTAACAGCGTCCATTAAATTGTTAGTTTTGACCACTCTACTCTTGATCATGCTGCTGCATAACTCATGTTCTAAACTTACCGGCCCCCCTAAAAGCTTTACCCCCCTAGTTGGTCTGCAAATTTGGGCAGAAAAGACGTCCCTATCATGACATTGTATATCCAACGTAGGCCAGAAGATCTCTGTCTTGGCGATGTTAAGATTAAGACCTAGCTTGCTACCCTCATTTTTGATGATGTTTAGAGCTTTAGAAACCATTAAAGTGTCTACAATTATCGTGCCATCATCCAAGTACCAAGCATGTAAATCCAAATTGCATTCTGTTTCAATCCTCTTGACCAAAGGGTGTAGAGTGAGAGAAAAAATAAGGGGACCAAGAGGGTCGCCTTGTTGAACCCCTTGGGCAGAAGACAATGTGGAATCATTGTAGTACAGTTTAGGCGGCTTAGAGTAACAAAACTCCACCCACTTAGAGATTGAGGGACAGTGCGTTCTCACTTCTTGTAACATAGCAGACCTACTGACCATGTTGAAGGCGTTGCTGAAATCAACTAGTAGCATAGTCATAGTGGAAGAATTACCTTTCTGTTGTAGAATCCTGTTGACCGAGTGTAAGATGGCTTCCCCTCCACATGGTACTCCTACACCAAACTGGAAGTCTTTGAGGTAAGTGCACATATCCTTTCCTACAGCTTGGGCAGCTACCTTGGATACTAATCTCCTCCACACTGTCCCAACATCTATCGGACGAATTCCCCCATCCGGTTTGAGCAAGGGTGTAAGAGGTGCGCTCGCCACGAATTCTCCCAAAGACGATGGACACCTGCCATCGAACCATATGTTGACTACACCTTTTATGGAGGTAAGTAAATCATCAGCCACCACAGCGGCAGGTCCATTCAGGGCATCGATTAGATGTTGAACCCTCAAACCATCTCTCCCACAAGATGTTCCTTTGGGGAAGATCATTATCCTACCAAGAATGATCTCATTTGAAGAAACAACACTATTTACCACACTTGGACTAGAAGGTATGTCAGGAGGAGGGGCAAATGGGTGCTTATCAATCAATATTTTCAAAGTATCCTCCTCATCAGTAGCAATACCATTCGAAATTAGGACTTTTATAGCTGCAGTGAAAAGCCCATTACGTATTTTATTTCTACATATACTCAAGTTAAGAGCTTCTTGATTGTTGTTCTTCCTGCATTGCTTGTTTTTATGCTGAGTGTGTTCAAGGAGCAATTTTTGGACTAATTGAATGCAACCGTCAGGCACGTACCATTGCACAATAGATTTATTGATTGATTTAATCTGTAAAGTCCTTTGGTTTCCAGATTTTTCCTCACAACTTCTTTTGGGGATGTGTAAGTGTAGAATACAAACAGGTAACAACAGCAATTTTATCCACACAGAAACTTCACCAGGATTTACACGTACCTTATCAAGCGCATACTTCAAAACTTTTGAGAACTGCAATTTACACTTTGGAGGAATATTTTTTACAGTTTGAATATGTTGTTTAAAACACTTTGTCGAGCAGTTCCACATTTAGGCAAGGAAGCAAAGGAGCATCAGTATCATCTGCAATGTTGTCAGTGGTTGGAGGAGGACACATAATTCCATTAACCAACAAGTGAGCGTCTGTGCTATTAAATGGGCCGAATAAGCCATTTCCAGCATGAGATTTACATGGTCTTCTCCAGGAACGAAGAAGCATGCATTCCGTGCATAACCACATTCGCAGTTGAGAGAGGACGTCTTCCCATGTTTTGTAGACTTCGCGATTTGTAGCTATCTGCTGTCTGCAACGTTCGTTCTCCTTACCATAAACAAAGTGTTTATCTCTGAGATGCTAAATCAAATAAGCTTTTCCCAAACCTCTTCCACCCGTACCATTCTTGCAACCATCAAATCCTCTGAATGGGCAATGAAAATAGGTGGAAGAAAGTTGATTTGGATCCCTGGAAACACCTTGGCTCTGTAAGAATGTTGAATTTGACATTGACGTATTCATGTGAAAAAAGAATATTTCTACTGGAACTCTTGCTGTGTAGTTTACACAAACACCTTCCGTGCCAAAAAAAGAAAGAAAAAAAAAGCTTGATTAAGAAGAAAAAACCAACACCTAAAACTGTTTTCGTCACTGCTAAGATAAAATTAAGAGCAACCCATCTGACCCATTACTGTCTTGAATCTAAAAACCAATGTTCAGACCAGAACAACAAAAATACCAGCACCTTGAGAAGAAACACTCGAGAAGATACACTTGAGAAGAAACACAGAAGCAGGAATCACAATGTAGCCGAGAATCACAACGTAGCCGAGAATCACAATGTAGCCGAGAATCACCGAAAAACAAGAATCACAATGTAGCCGAGAATCAACGAAAAAACAAGAATCACAATGTAGCACCGCCCAAAAAATCGCCCAAAGTAGCCGCCCAACGTAGTCAATTCAGCTAAATAAATCACTTTGCACAAGAAACACCCCTTATCACAGTACCTGGTTTGGTTTAACACTAGATATCCCCAATTTGTTGGGTACCGCCTAGACGAGGGATCTTATTTTTATGTCCTAACTAGATATCTGATATCTCCGCCTAAGATATTTTTTATTTTTAGGTCGACATAACGTAGATAGGGTCGATCCTCCGTGTAATAATATATGCCAATTGTCGATTACCCATACATTTTTGTTTTTAATTACAAGAAAATCAACAATCATTTCAACCACAAATCAAATGACATCCGTTACCACAAAAAAAATCGATAAATACCCGTACATAAAAGGGACATAGATAACAAGAAAAAGAAAACAATCTCTCTTCAACTAATACCAGATTTTATCTCCTTTCTCTCTAAGAGTGCGAAAATGTATGCTGACCAAAGTGCAGTTGACAAAGCTGGGGAAAATATTGCCAGTGCAGCTCAAGCAACGAAAGACTACGTAGTCGGTGCAGGCCAGCCGAAAAAGGAAGAGACTCCTGGATTCCTTGAATCAGCTAAGAACACAGCTAACACAGCTGGGGGACATGTCGCCGGTGCAGCTCAAGCAACCAAAGACTATGTAGTCGGTGCACCGAAAAAGGAAGAGACCCCTGGATTCCTTCAACAGGTAAATAAAATAGGGTCCTATTAATTAACAGTCAACACGCCGCACACAAGTTTAATTAGATAAGTGTATTGCATTCTTGTTGATTGATTTTGAGTTGTTGAGAATGGTGTGTAACTTTACATGGTGTAAATATTTTGCAGACTGGAACAAATGTGGTGAACACGGCACAAGGTGCAGTGGAGGCTGTGAAGAACACAATCGGAATGAATGATGAAAAGAAATGAAGAAGTAATTGTGTTGGTTTTGCTAATTTCACTTTTATGATGTTGTAGTGAATGATTCTCCAAGCATAATGGAAAATGTTTGATTCATCATGTCAGTTACTCTTGTCACTTCAAAAAATACCCACTGTTCATCACCTCACCAACAAACTGTTTCATAGTCTGGATATAATCGAAATTCTGACCGGAAAACTAATCGAAATTCTGACCGGAAAACTGAAAAAGAGAAACAAATTGTAAATCTCGACGTCGTCCAATTGTAATCCTTTCGTCTCTGGTAAGTAAAAGGAGATGAAATGACGCACCACCCATGAAAACAAAAGAGCACATCCGCAACAGAAAAATAACTCCCCAAGTTGTCCAGAATGAGAACTTCCACATGTTTTTCGTCAGCCAGTACACCACAGAAAAATAACTCCCCAAGTTGCACAAACAAATCTGTATTTCATTGGATAATTTTCCGAGTTTATGTTCCAAGGAACTGTTGCTATACCCAGCGAATACGAAATCATGTACATTGCAAGAGCATCCAATGCTAATAATCCCATACTTGATGCCCTTTCCGGGTGGTGGCTGCCTCGATGCAGTCCTTGTTGTATGAGTGGTGGCATGGAGATGCAAGCTTTTCACTTTCAACGTATGCCTGCCTACTGCCTAGTGCTTACAAAATCTTTGACAGGCCTTTGAGGAAATTTTCCAGGCCCAAGCCCAAGTGAAGCGGGATAGTATCTGTTGGTGACTAAGAGCAACCACAGTCATGGGACTAAAGACCAAATACCATCGAAATAGCAGACACTATCGAGCGACTAAAGATCAAATCAAAGACCAAAGACCAAATATCAGACCAAATTTGGTCTTTACTCGGGCGTAGATTCCAGTTACGCCTGATGGGGCGCAAGTTCAAGTTACGCCCGAGCCAAAAAAAAAACAAAAAAAAAATTGGGCCGTAACTCAAAGTTACGCCCGGGGAAAAAATAAAATATAAATTTGAAAACTGAAAATGGGGCGGAACTCATAAGTTCCGCCCAAAAAAAAATTAAAAAAATTAAAAAAGATCGGGCGCAATCATAAGTTGCGCCTGACCAAATTTGGTTTTCCCACCCGTAGCGTCACACATTTTCAATTTTTTTTGGTCTTTACTCTTTGGTTATAGTCGTATGACTGCAGTTGCTCTAAACAACAATTCTTTTTTTTTATAGAAAAACTCTGAAAGGGAAGGCGTCTAGAAAGACTGTCTATCCTCAGATACATCCATGGTGATCGCTGCGTTTCCTCTAGCAACAAGATCATCACTCAAAATATAATTCAGGTTTTTACAATAATCCATGTATCTTGATTAAAGTGAGGAATTTGCAACGCATGCATGAAAGTAACTAAAGTCTGTCCTCTCCAAGTAGAGACAGAGAAATTGACAGATTGTTTTGCAAGTCTTGTTAAGTTGATTGATGCAAAGTTTTGTTGTGTAGTTACTCTAGAGAGCTTTCCTAAAACAAAATGAATATGATAATTTTTGATGTAGTCGCCTTGTTGTTGAGTAGTTCGACCTTTAAACCTTTGTTGGACTTCCTTCTGGTATAGAGCTTTGATGGCCTGGAGCGTGTCATCAGATTCAGCAGCAAAGGATAGGTTAGAATGCTCCATCGTTTTCCCCCAGGTCAGTGCTAGTTGAGCTCCTCTACTTGACCGATCTGCTCTGTTGAGTTCAGTTGTAAAGTCCTTAATGTTTCTTGTTCCCAGACATTTACTTGAGTAAGACATAGAAATAAAAGAGTAGTTAGTGTATAGTTGAGCCTCACTAGTAGCCTGGTGCCGATCCGCAGGATCAATATGCATGCTAATAGTTATTCCAAATTTATCAGATGGGTGGATTGGTTGACTGTAGTTCCCTTGAGTAGTGGTGGTAGTGTTGGATTGATAATAGAGATTGTTTATGATATGCCCCGGTTTATGGTGAATTCTGGTGTAATTGCAAAGGTGCTGAGTAATATCATGGGCAATGACTTCAGCAGTTGGAGTGATCTTTCTAAAAACCCAATCACATCTTGCTTTTCATATAAACTAGCATATGGTAGCAAAGGTTTCATTCCATCTGGCATTTGAGTTATCAGCTGAGAACCAGATATTGAGCCAGTCATGAAAAGAAGTGAAGTTGGTGAAGAGGTTATGAGAGTCTCCAAATAATTTTCTCCATACTTCAGTAGCAGCAGGGCAGGATAATAAAACATGGGTTATATCTTCCACTCCATTCTTACAATAGGAGCATATGGGATCAATGTAGTTCAGGATGCTGGAAGTATTGGCATTGGTTGGTAAGATGCCATGTGCACACTTCCAAATGAATAGATGTATAGCTGGGTCAGTATCAAGCCCCTAGATTTTACTCCAGGGGACACACTGAGTATCCATAGCATATCTCTCTTTATTCTTCTTGTCATAGAGAGATTTTACAGAGAACTTATAGTTGGAGGTGAGAGGCAATTTGACTTCATCCTTCTCAGATTGATGGTTAGTTGTTATAAGAATAAGGGCTTGGATGTCAGGTGTGAACCATTGATTTAGGATATTGATATCCCATTCCCCAGTGGTATTGAAGAGTTGGTTAACAATTATGAGGTTTTCTGGACAAATAGATGGTTTTATAAGTCTTTGAGAGTGGTTGTGAACCCATCTATCCTCCCAAATGTGGATTTTAGCTCCATTGCCCACCTTCCAGATATAATATTGCTGAATTAACTCTAATCCTTCCAGAATTCCTTTCCAAATCCAGGAATATGTGGTCTTTGGTTTGGTGTCTAACCTTATGACTTCAGTATTGGGGTAATGAGAGGCCTTCATAGTGCTGCTCCATAAAGATTCTGGTTCTGAAATAAGTCTCCAAGCAATCTTTGTGATCATAGATGAGTTGAATATTTCCATATTTTTGAAACCCAGTCCTCCCAACTCTTTAGGTTTATTAACTGCATCCCAAGCAAAGTATTATATTCCTTTGGATTTGTCTTGTTCCTTATTCCAAAAAAAATATCTTTGAATGGCATTGATCTCATTGCAAGTAGTTTTTGGAATTTTGAAGCGGTTCATCTGATAGATGTTAGAGGAGGAGGTCACTGATTAAATCATGGTCATCTTCCCATCAGTTGAGAGGTTAGCTTTCCATCTAGCAGATCTGAGTTTAAGCTTATCCACACATGGCTTGAAAGCTTGTATCTTTCTCCTGGTAGTGAAAATAGGAGATCCCAAATACTTTCCAGCAGTATTAATCCTTTGAACATGCATTGTATGTCTTATGTTGTCAGCAATATCTGGTGCAGTGTTCTTGCTGAAGAAGATTACTGATTTGGAGAAATTTATTAGATGTCCTGAGGATTGGCCAAACTCCTGGAAAATGTAGATAAAATTGTTGCATTCCTGCAGGTTAGCTTGGCAGAATATCATGCAGTCATCAGCAAAAAGGAGATGATTAATTGCTGAAGCATCCTTACAGATATTGACACCATGTATTAGTTGTTGGGTCTCATCATGTGTCAGATACCTGGAGAGAGCTTCCATGCAGAATACAAATAGATAAGGAGATAATGGATCCCCTTGTCCTAATCCTTTGGTGGGTTTAAAAAAATTTCCTGGAGAGCCATTAACAAGAACAACCATGCTAGTTGTGGAGATGCACTGATGAATGAGATTACACCAATGAGTGCTGAATCCCATTTGAGACATCACTTTAAGGAGAAATTCCCAGTTTACTCTGTCAAAGGCTTTTGCCATATCAATTTTTATCCCCATTAGACCATTCTTTCCTTTTTTCCCTCTTCTGGTATTCATGTGGTGAATGATTTCATGGGACATGGCTATATTATCAGAGATTTGCCTTCCATGAATGAAAGCAGACTGAAATGGGGATATAGTTTGGGTAAGAGAGGTTTCAATCTCTGGGATATGAGTTTTGAAATGATTTTGTAAGTTGTGTTGCAGAGAGAGATAGGTCTGAACTGAGCAGGTGTTGTAATTTTTTCAGTTTTGGGAATGAGGGATATGAAAGTTGAATTCATTTCTTTGAGAATATGACCAGTTGTGAAGAAATTCTGAACCATGTGTATAATGTCCTCACCCACTATATCCTAGTTAACTTGAAAGAAGTTTGGGGGAAAACCATTAGGGCCTGGATCTTTATCCCTAGCCATGCTGAAGAGTATGTTTTTAATTTCCATGGGTTCAAGTGTTCTAGTAATCATCTTGTTTTCCTGAGCAGTAATTGTAGTGGGTATGAGCTGAAGAATGAAGGGGTTTATAGTAATGGGTTCAGCAGTGGCCATACTGGAGAAGTGGTTGGTGAAAGTATTGGTGATTTCAGTATTGTCTTGGATCCAAGTGCCATCATCCTTTTGCAAAGAGTCTATTTTGTTCCTTCTGTACCTTTTCTTAGCAGTGATGTGAAAGTAATTGGTATTTCTATCTCCCAGTTTGATATGTTGATCTCTACTTTTAGTCTTCCAAAAATATTCTTGTACATGATGCCAGTGTTCCACTTGAAGTCTTGCCTCCTTCAGCTCTGCACCTCTAGTATGCTTAAACTGATTTTTTGTTATCCACTCCAGGTGTTATATGCTTTCTTCTAGATTTGTCTTGATATTGACATAGACCTCTTTGTTCCAATTATTTAACCTAATCTTTATGTCCCTCAGTTTCCTAGATATTTTTATAGCTAAAGAACCTTTATGAATTATTTTCCAACAATCATCTATGATGTTCTTACAATCCTCATGATTTAGCCAGGGGCCAAAGAATCTGAAGGGAATCTGGCCATGCTTCCAATTGGGATTGGTATTGAGAATGATTGGGTTATGATCAGAGCCAATGGCAGTGAGGTTGGAGATGGTGGTGTTGGGGTGGTTGTCAATCCAAGTTTCATTAGCTAGACCTCTATCCAATCTTTGTTCAGTGAGTTGATGTCCTGTTCTTTTGTTTGTCCATGTGAAAGGACATTCAGTGTAGCTTAGATCAGTTAGGTTAGCTTCTTCAATCTTGCCTAGAAAGATGTCTTCTTCAGCTTGATTTATCGGGTGTTGACTGAATTTCTCATGCTCATGAAGAACAAAATTGCAATCTCCCATGATCATCCAAGGTAGAGTGTTAGTAGCACAGGTTTTTTCAATCATATTCCAGGAATGCAACTTATCATTAGTAGTAAATGGGCTACCATAGTAGCCAGTAAATAGACAAGGTTCTTCCAAAGTAGGTGTTATAGTGTCATTAATATGATAGTCGGAGAAATCCTCAACGGTGACATCTAATTTTTTTTGCAGGCAAGGACAAGGCTTCCTGCAGTTTTAGATTTGCCTTTTGGTTCAACAAACCAGAAATTTGTGACTCCTATTTTTCCTAGGATTCTTTTAAGATTCTTAGATTGTTGTTTAGTTTCAGAGAGTAATATTATCTCAGGATTATGCCTATTTAGCATGCTATCAAGATAAATAATAGTGTCAGGTTGTCCTAGTCCTTGACAGTTCCATGCTATGACCGAATAGAATTTCCAAAAGTAAGAAACAGTAGGGTATGAGAAAATGAAGATTATGTATCCTAAGCTTAAATTGATTTTCCTATAACTGTGGTTATCAATTATCCAGGAGTAATTCCTCATAACAAAGGTAATATGGAGAATAAAAAAAACTTGAGGTTTGTTGAGTATTCCCTAGTTTGTGGGAGAGTTGATGGCTCCCTCCAGATTACTAGTAGTATTGTTTGACATTTGTTCCTCCTCCAGTGAGTGTTGCTGTTTGTTGCTCCTTTTGGTTGTTTGATAACCATCCCATTGCATATCATAGCTCTCAGACTGGCGGGATAGAGTAGGTATTTTTCTCTTGGGGTCAACCAATTGAGGATGGTGGTTCGCATCAACAGCTTTCAGTTTCAGCTCATTTTTTATTTTTTCCCATATGAGTTTTTTGTGAATGTTATGATCTTCCATCATTTTCCTTTGATATCAGCTAGAGTGGGCAAGTTATGGATCTCATTGTTGGCATTTTGATTTTGGTATATGATATTAGTTTTTGGAAATATTGTTGTAGGATCTAAAGTTTCCTCTAGTCCTGGAGAGATGGTTGCAGAAGTGAAGTTCTTTTGAGCAGCAGTTTTAATATTGATTTTATTCTTCCTTTGGAAATCATTGTTTTTGTGATTATCCAGCAACTTCTTATGTTTCTTTTGACACTCCATGAATTCAGTGTTTGTAGTAGGGATGGTTCCTATAATAGGCTTGTCTATCCCAACTTGAAAAATAAAGAGTTGAGGTGAACCATCCAGTTCTTCACAGTGGTTTCAAAGGAGAGACAATTGTTGAGCTTTCCTCATTTTAATAGCAAATTCCTCCACACCCTCTTTGTCAGTGTAATGATGTATGATGGGAGGATGCTTGGGGCTTAGAGATGGGGTGGTGGATTTGTTGGAAGAGGAGTTGGAGGGTACTGATTTTCTGTGGTAGAAGTATATTGGTTAACTTGCTTTTCCTTTGGTTTTCCTTTTTCTTCAATGCATAAAGGCCCTGGGTGATCTATAATTCTGCAAATTTTACAAAAATCTATACCATTCAGGGCATAAGCTAGCTCAAGCTAGTGGGAAGTGTTTTCATCTTCAAAAGCATCAATGCCGTACTTGAGAGCTTTAGTGACATCAATGGTAATCCGGACTTCGAGGTTCTTCTCATCATCATCTCTTCCATAAGCTTTCTTAGATCCTTGGTAGATTCCGGTTGGTTTAATTAGATTGTGTATGTCTGGAATAATGTGAGTTGGAATGTGTTTGACCAGAGCCCAGATACAAACTTTGAAGAAATTTTCTTCATCAATGAAGTCTGATCTTGAACATGGAACCTTAGTTAGAACAATGAGCTTGTAAAATATTCCTCTTGTTCCTCCTTTCCTGAATATGTTGTAGTCTTCACTACTAGTTATCCTGATTTTATAATAGTTTCTTCTTTTCTTCCATAGAGAAATTTCAGCATTTCTTTGCAGCTCCTAGTTGTTGTTGATGAATCTTGAGATTTCTCTTGTTTCATAGGAGATTTTGCTGCAAAACCTCCCAATGAAAACCCATTTCCAGTCAATCTTATTTTTTGGTAGGATATTATATTTGTTTACAAAAACTTTTGGGAATAGATCCTATGGCATGCTTAAAGAAGAGTTCATTTGATAAACAAGGTTTTCTATATTTTCAGAGTCTTTAGTTCCTAAAGAAGATTCCATGAAAATGTATAAGAAGTTTTGGGTTTAAGGGTTTTTGTGGAGAGAGATTATAAGAACTGTGAAAGTAGCTTTAGAGAGAGGATTTGTGCTGATCAGATCATTTTTAATTTGAAATTTAAATTGAGTATTGGCAGTTAGCAGACAGTACAAGTTGTATTTTTGTTGAAGTTGATAATAAAGATATGGGAGGTAGCAAGCGCTGTCAGAGTAATGAGATGAAGGCCAAACATAAGGCCATGTGATATAGTTGAGGAAGAGCCACTCAAATCCGAGGTTGATGTTGCTTTGTACTACTAATAAGCTGGATGAGCTATACCTGCATAAGGAGACAAGACCAAGACCATATCCAAGATACCAGTAATATATGTAATGTATGTAAGAGTACGGGGGGAATTTTTTAACTTTATAATCTAATTGCCATGAGGTTTGAACCTTGATCAAATTGTTTACTCTACCGGACTTGAGTATGGTGTGGTAGTACGCTAGTCTGTGATAGTAACCTAACCTATGCATTGAAAATTTCATAAACAATGTATTCCAGTTTTTTTGTTTTGTGGGTTGATGGTTAAGGTTGCTAATATGGTGATTGTGATAAGAGATACTTATCATAAAGCAGGGGTATTGCAAGATTCTTGTAGACTTGGATTGCAGTGTGAAAGTGACAGAGCCTATAGTGTGTATGAAGTTTATCTTGTGTAGAACAAAGTTGAAATCATACCTGTGCCATGTGCTTGTACGTACCTTTTCCTCCAGCTCACCGTTTGACCTTCTTAAACACGTAATTGTAGGCCTATTGGTATTGCATTTGAAGTGCCAGATGGAGCTTTTGATGATCATGAATAACTCTTTTTTGGAAGATTTTTTATTGAGTGACTGTGGTTCGGTTGCTGGATTCGAATCTAGATTGCGGGTAACCCATATTAGAGAACCATTTTCCAAATTTCTTCCAAGTGTCTGCTGTCGTCACTGCATGGCCAATCGGTTGGGGTTTCTTTTGATAGGCCTTTGCATGCGTTGCGTAGGCTTGAGTTTCATTGAGATCTTGCTTATCAAATCTCTAGGAATAGAGATAAAAGGATAGGATGCGACAACTGTCGGCCTTCTCATTGAAAAAGTTTTAAGGGAGCTAAGATTTTCAGTTTTTCCATCCTGCGCTTCTGTAACTTCCTTCTTCTCAAACTGTGAAACCTATTTTACTTTCCAATAAATGCAACTATGACTAAGCAAGAGCATAAGTATATGAAATATTTGAATAAAATTAATCAACCAGCCATATCTACTAATCAGAGTTCCAGTGATGAACCATGCAGCAAAAGGGCTAAGATTTCCATGCACGAGAAGCAGGTAAAATTTGTTGGTTCTCTTGTGGTAATTTTTTGGTTGTGGGTGTTGATGGTATAGATTATGGTTTGAATTGAGTAATTTTGAAAAATCAATAGTGTAATTGATAAGTATTATTTTAATTTCTGTAATTAGCAGGTAATAGAAATAGATAGTGATGATGAGACATTGCCTGGTTTGGGAGATAGGGTAAGAAATGTTAAGCAAGGAGTGCCAGCAGTGTATGAGCTCTCCACAACCAAAGTGTTTAATTCTTCGATGCCCCAACTCCAAGCTGCCAGAACAGGGTGGGTGGTGTATGCCATTCATCCTGACAAGGGACAATTTATCATTAATGAGGGAGTTGTTCTTGTTGGAGATGAGCAGGTTATGAGTGGAGGATCTAAGCAAGGATTCTACTCTGCGCCTATGCTTGCTGCCGCCAAAACTCGAATACGAGAGAATAAGCGCCTTAGCAATCCCAAGGATTTGGTAGTGTTGCCTAACTGTTTTATGTTGGCTCCAGAGATGCAACAGTTGGTGGAGGCTGCATGCGACCTTGCTGTATTCGGCCCTGGTGAGATGACTGCATCCAGTGATATACCTGTTGATGTTGTTTTGCTTGTACCGACTCCCAAAGGAAATTATTCTGCACCTAGACAGAAGACAACACCATAAATTGGGAGGAGCAGGATTGCTATTGGAGCACTTGCGGATATTGTTGTTATCTTTGTAGATTCCAATTAGGTAAGTGCATTTGTAGATATTGGGGTTTTTGTTTTTTTATCTGAACTTTTTTGGAAAACAAATTAGAATGACACAAAATGGTTTGGTTATTTTAGATAATACAGTACTTTGGTTATTTTGGTTTCGGACTATGGATTTGTTTGCTATGTAACAATTAATGATATTTCTGTTGTTCGGTGTGCATAGACTGATTTTTGGCTTAGCTCTTTTGAATATGCTATTGTGGTCAGTCTGTTTAGATTTGTTTCTGCAAGGGTTAAGGTTGGTGAGAGGGATCTCGGGGTAGATTTTGATGGGATAGGGTGTGAGAATGTATATTGGATTTATGGTTTTATCAGGGTGGTAAGTGTAAACAAGATGAATTTTAGAGCGAGCACAACACTTACCAGTATCAGAGCTGAGAATGATCATAAACATCCTATTAGAGGTCCTCAGGTATAAGATGTTCCAGGAATCAGAACATCGAACAAGAGAAGCTAAAGAGAACCTCTGTTGGGTGAAAAAGATCCATCCCCATTGATTACCAAAGTGAATTTTCCGCCTATTACCCAGATCCGAAGGAGAATTTAGTTTGAGAGGTTTAGTTTCATAGCAGAGAACTTTCAGGAGTTGAATTTTCCGTCCTGAGATAGCAATCTTATGAATATGATGAGGTTTAGAGTTTAGAATGTTGTATGGTTTTTGAGTGATTGATGATTGGTTTTGAAATTCATGACTTCTCATTCTTCTAGCGATTTCACTGATTTGTATGCTTTGGGTAAGGTAGATGAGTGAGTTGAGTGATTTATGTGATTTGGGTGATCTAAGAGTTCAAATTCTAGAGGTTGTCTTGTGAAGTGAGTGATTGCAGTTCTTGTTACGGTGATTGTGATTAAAATAGTTGCATTGACATGATAAGGGTTGTGATTTGTGCTTCATCTGAGAGCTGGTTCAACTGTCCGGCCACTTTCAAGCATAAATATGACCGTTGGGGGAAGAAGACAGGATAGAAACGGGAAAAAATAGTCGTTGAAGATAAGTCAGGCAGAGAGAAGAGAAAAGGAAAGAGGAGAGATGACAATTCTTTTGTTCAAAGAAAGATGATGATATTGTTCTTGTACCTCTACGATCATATTCGATTATACGTATTGGAAATTCCTAAGTTTTTTTAATAATTTGATCATAAGATGAAAGATTATTTTTCTAAATTTAGCCGGACTTGGTAAACTTGGCATTGGGAAGAAGCCTCTAACACCAACATAAAACTTTTTTTTTATCAGTCAAAAAGAAATTTCATTGAAAGAATGCACTTAAAGGGAGTACCTTAATTCAATGATTACAACCGAACAAAAAAGGCACCGAAAAGGGATTCGGCTACCCAAAACGATTGTGAGTGCTTGTGAAATATTTTCAATAGCCAAAAACATTCCGACACTGAGAAGATTGTGAGTGCTTTACTTGAGTAGTTTTGGGTCCAAGTGGTGGTGTATATTCGATCCTATTGCAGATTCCAAGTCATTGGGCAGATTTTGGGTCTTATAGAATGTGTGATCCAGTGAATCTTATAACCTAATTAAGGAGACCAAGTTAAATTGAAAAGGAATTGTGGAGACTTTGGGGCAACATTCAAGAGACAATATTACTCGAGCAATGCACATGATCAACAAGATAAATAATTAACAATGCTAAATTTAAGAAACACCAATACCCACAACTGGCTAAAGAGCTGAATATGTCAATATATGAAGCCTATGAAAGGCACAGGAAAAGAAATGAACACACGATAAAGGCACAGGAAGCTCGTTGCGATAAATGTCTCAACTCTGTAGGAAATCACTTACTTATTAAACCAATATCAGATGATGTGGTTTTCCAAGAGGGGACGGTGCTGGAATGTTAGTTGGCCAAAGCTTTAGAACTATTGGTAGGGAAGTTGCATCATCGTATGCACCTATTTCACAGCGGGATGAACAATTCCATTCGCAAAGCTTTTCTAATTTTGTGGTTTCAATGTTGTATGCCCAAATGCAGTCGTTTATATTGAGCATAACAACATTCTTGTCTAGTGGATCGAAAGCTAAAGCAACTGCAAACCGAAGAGTGTTAGTTGCCAATCGCGATTTTACCTCTACAAAACTATCATGCAACTTTATATCTTTATGCAACAATTTCCAGTCCCCTATAAGTACCCAAACACTCAAACTCGAACTCATAAAATTCGTTGTACTCCAAATTCTAGTATAACAGATCAAACCTTCAGACACGTTAAGATTCGTGCGGCATGAACGACCATATCACTATGGGAAAAACATCGATTAACTACCCCGGAAATCAGTTGTGGTACCACATAAGACGACGTTTATTGATAGGTTGCACAAGGGGGGGTTGTAGAAAGTCTTCAATTCTTTGCAACTCGCCAATAACAGTCGTAAACACGGTTGTCGTTCCATTGTATAACACGCTTTTTTCAGTTGTGAATGTCTTTCAAAAAAAATTATTTATGCCTAACACAACTCTTACTTGGGTTGTGAAAATGACTCATACACTACACTTGTTGGGGTTATGGAAAATTCATTTGCAACTATGGTTAGAGTTGTATGTGAATTTGTTGACAACTATGGTTATAGTTATATATGAATTCATTGACAACTTTGGGAAGAGTTGTATGTGAATTTGTTGACAACTATGATTAGAGTTGTATGTGATTTTGTTGACAACTTTGGTTACTGTTGTATGTGAATTCCTTGACAACTATGATTAGAGTTGTATTTGAATTCCTTGACAACTAGGATTATGAGTTGTGGTAAATATTCGATTTGAAAAAAAAATTTGAGAATTTAAATAAAAAATTAAATCTGTAAAAAGAAGATTAGATTTCCAATTATAATCACTACTATATAAGCAATTTTACAAAACTTTAACAAAAAAAAAAACTTACAACACTTCTATTTTCGTAAAACCTTTCTAGCCCTTGCACACACAGACTGCACCAACACAACACCATGTGGCCAGAACAAACCCTTTTCCCTACATTGAATAGTGCTTCGCCGAGAGCTCTTGCAATTTTCTTTACAGGCCGACAAAACGAGGGCTTGAATGAAAAACCAAACACGTTAATCTGGGAAGACTCTAGGCCATCAACCAATGCCCTCTTGGCATCCTCGTCTGAAGGGCAGTAGCATCGGTTGAACCTGAAACAAAAAATAATGATTGTATAAGCTCACAGATCATCCCTCAAGCAAACTATGGTTCGTTTGTATTTTCATGTAAGATGCAGTAGATGCCATCCGTTCCTCATCTCCACCAGTCTTCCTACAACAAAACTCTGCTACTGATCAAACCCCTTATTATCATGGACAAATATTAAAGGGTTCCTACTCAGCACCTGCCAGAAAAGATACGAGTCAAGTGATGTTGATTTATCAATCTTTATCCAATCAACAAGTGTAGCTAAATTTCCAAGGAAATTAAAAAATAATACAAAGAAGCATTACCAGAGTGTTACGTTGAACACTACGGTCAAGTGCAAGAAAATCATAGACATGCTAAATGAACTCTAGCGCAGCATCCCCTTTATGTGAACTGGAGCTAGCTACATGAGGTAATTCATGAGATTTCTGCCCATCATTCCAATATTTACCAGTTTCTCCGTAGAAAAAGAGCCGACTTGGTAGACATTTAAGACTTACGAATCACAAATAATGATCTTTGGTACAATCACAAATTCATTTAAAATTTTGACCTTTATCTTTGCCCAAACCAGCTCATTAAGAAATGTTGTCAGCTGTATTTCAAAAGACCAAGCAGTGAGGCACCAACTATTGACAAAATGTACAGGCCGACATCTCTTGAGGATTCTCTAACTGCATATTTCTCTTGAGTGTACTTCCAAGGTTTATACAAATATCATGTTGTTAGCAGGATGTTGGTTTTGTTGCTACTTCCCGTAACTTGCAACACAACTTGTAACAAAGAGCAGAACATCTGGTTAATTTGCACATGAGATACTGAGCAAAACCTCATAAGATAAATTCTAGATGACTAGTCTCATGCTTCTACAACCACAAATGCAACATAGATACCGACAACCAAACGATTTCCCAGAGGAGAAGAGTGAGTAAAAATTTAAATATAAACCAAATAAACTAGTTCATTGCAATAATGGAAATGTGCTCCATTAACAGTGTCAGAGTGATCTGAACATAATCCATGTTATTTTTTCATAGATAGAACACCCAAAATACAGTGGTATTGAACAGTACCATGAATCATTTAATATAAAAGGTTTGCAATATGCATTGGGGTTACGCTGGCCCTAATATTAAAGAAAATAGCATAGGAAACTAAAAGAAATTTTAGTTGTATGGATAGCAATGAATATGCTATAACAAATCTCTATGGAATCGTAGCTAAATAATAAACTCTCCTGGTTGGTTAGTATAAATGAAACAGAACTTGTAGCTGAAAGCTCAAGTCCAGTATGTTTTTATAGTAGAATCTCATCCATACGGTCATTCCAATTACTCACGTCTCGTATAATGACTTCTTTGTATTCCTATACAGACTTGAAACAAAAATTCTTGCTGCTAACTACAAAAGCAACCAATGAACTCATCAGATCCAATGAGCCAAGCCCAAAAAAAAAAAAAAAAAGAGACGCCCAGAGAATAAAATCACATACCGAAGCATACTCAGGGTGATTAGCAGTCACAGCGGCAACAGTTTTAGCAGCAACTTCATCAAGTTGACTAGCAGTATCACCTCTATAAACCATAGCACATACTTTCTCTGTAACAAGTTCATAGTCAAAAAACAAAATGCTTTTATCATGCTAACTAGAACTGATCACAAATCAAAGTGGCATTAGGCAGTAAGTATGCACCGAGTATCAATTTCAGCCCAAATGTCCCCTGTAAATGACTCCGACAATGTTTGACCTTAGAATCAAGGGAATCAAGAAATGAAGGATCTGAATGAAACATTAAAAGCAGGTAATACACAATACAAGGATACAGTTAATATGAATGTGACGGATCTCCATAGACTATATAAATTTGGCAATGAAAACATCATTGAATCAACATCACTGCATCAGAAAATCAGAAATGATAAATCAATTCAACAAACATAATTAGAGTTTGAACATCTGAAATCAATAGGATGAAACAAGTATCACCAAATCCTAACAATCAAGAAAGACAGAGACTCGGAATTACCTTTCTAAAGTTTAATAAGCATCTTTTTTTGTCAATTGAGGACTCTCACAAGATCTGGGAACTTAACAGTTTGATTACTCAAAATCATATATAGGAATCATCATATTCTAATCATATAAAAGAAAAAGAAAAAACACAGAAACTCACAAAGAAGTCCTCCGACCCCAAACTACCAGAACCCTAACATTGATTTTCAAAAGAAGAAAAAAGAAAAGAAAAAAACACTGCCAAATCAAAACAGAGAGAAATTCGAAATCCCCAATTTCTCTCTTTCATTTGCGAATGAATCAACATAAATGATGATAATTGTAGGTAAAGGTAGTACAAATCAATGTATAATCAAGGTGAACCCGCAATTTATTTTAACCAAATCAACATACCCACTTCTATTATCCTCCATAAGTGAGAAGAAGAATGGTTTTAGACAATAATCCGAAAAGAAAACCAAATTCAGATCCAAAATTACCCAAATCAATTTGAAAACAAAGAAAACCATGACATGACTCTTCCAAGCAAAAAAAATATGAGTTCTTTCATAACAACTAAAGAATCAGTGTAAAAAATGTCTTCTATACATCTGAGGCAATCAATCGAACCCATTTCTATTTTCAATTGAAGCTCAGAAACCCATATTTCAATTTCCATCACCTCCCTAAGTTCTTCATATGCATCTATGCTTGAATCAATCGAACCCATATGAATCGAGATCTTCTAGAGACGGAAGAATTAAGTTTTGTCCTGAAGATTAGAAGCAAACTTGAGTTAGGGATGCCGTTGATTTTTACTGAGAAGAAATTAGGTTTTTTGTAACTTGAATCAGTGATGGGGTTGATTAGAATTTGGTTCAGATCTAGATTTGATGAGCTTCCGGTGAAAAGATAGATAAAAGACCGGACGGAGAGAAGAGAGTGAGAGGAGGAGAATTAGTGATGGATTTCGCTTTCCTTTTGTGTGTAGGTAAGAAGGTCAAACAGATTTGGACCGTAGATAAGAAGGTGATACGGATTGCAGAATTTATCCAACGGTATAGATTCGTGCTAAGATTTTCATACAGATTGAGTTTCTCTTTGTGTTAATAAGGACTCATGTTTTCGGTTTAATTATCAACCTTCGACATGAAAAAAAATCCAAAAAATATATTAATAAATTTAGGACATTTTTATCGACATTCTGATATAAAACAATCTGAAAAATGTATAAGAATGAATCGGGAAAATGCATAATGAATTTGATAATTGGTGTGTTTCTTTGTGTTGACTACTACTACTATAAGTATGCAAACCCTGGCTCCGAGATCGAAACCTGGCCGTGAGTGGACTACTATAAGTCGGAAACTTCGTAAGAACGATGAATCCATCCATTTACAGGTAAGATTCCTTCGGAATATTCCCCGAAACATTAAACAAACCATATTTTGGCATATTGTATGCAAACCCTGGCTTCGAGATCGAAACCTGGCCGTGAGTGGACTACTATAAGTCGGAAAATTCGTAAGAACGATGAATCCATCCATTTACAGGTAAGATTCCTTCGGAATATTCCCCAAAACATCAAACCAACCCTATTCTGGCATATTGCATGCAAACCCTGGCTCCAAGATCGAAACCTGGCCGTCATTGGACTACTATAAGTCGGAAACTTCGTAAGAACGATGAATCCATCCATTTACAGGTAAGATTCCTTCAGAATATTCCCCGAAACCTTAAAGAAACCATATTCTGGCATATCGTATGCATAACCTGGCTCCGAGATCGAAACCTGGCCGTGAGTGGACTACTATAAGTCGGAAAATTCATAATAACGATGAATCCATCCATTTACATGCAAGATTCCTTTAGAATATTCCCCGAAGCATTAAATAAATCATATTCTGGCATATCGTATGCATACCCTGGCTCCGAGATCGACACCTGGCCGTGAGTGGACTACTATAAGTCGGAAACTTCGTAAGAACGATGAATCCATCCATTTACAGGTAAGATTCCTTCGGAATATTCCCCGAAACCTTAAATAAACCATTTCCTGGCATATCGTATGCATACCCTGGCTCCGAGATCGAAACCTGGACATGAGTGGACAACTATAAGTCGGAAACTTGGTAAGAACGATGAATCCATCCATTTACAGGTAATATTCCATCAGGATATTCCCCGAAGCATTGAACAAACCATAGTCTGGCATACTGTATGCAAACCCTGGCTTCGAGATCGAAACTTGGTAGTGAGTGGACTACTATAAGTCGGAAACTTGGTAAGAACGATAAATCCATCCATTTACAGGTAAGATTCCTTCGGGATATTCCCCGAAGCATTGAACAAACAATATTCTGGCATATTGTATGCAAACCCTGGCTCCGAGATCGAAACCTGGCCGTGAGTGGACTACTATAAGTCGGAAACTTCATTAGAACGATGAATCCATCCATTTAAAGGTAAGATTCATTAGGAATATTCCCCGAAACATTAAACAAACCAGATTTTGGCATATGGTATGCAAACCCTGGCTTCGAGATCGAAACTTGGCCGTGAGTGGACTACTATAAGTCGGAAACTTCGTAAGAACAATGAATCCATCCATTTACAGGTAAGATTCCTTTGGAATATTCCCCGAAACATTAAACAAACCATATTATGGCATATTGTATGCAAACCCTGGCTTCGAGATCGAAACTTGGCCGTGAGTGGACTACTATAAGTCAAAAACTTCTTAAGAACGATGAATCCATCCATTTTCAGGTAATATTCCCCGAAACATTAAACAAACCATATTCTGGCATATTGTATGCAAACCATGGATTCGAGATCGAAACCTGGCCGTGAGTGGACTACTATAAGTCGGAAACTTCGTAATAACGATGAATCAATCCATTTACAGGTAAGATTCCTTCAGAATATTCCCCGAAACCTTAAAGAAACCATATTCTGGCATATCGTATGCGAACCCTGGCTCCGAGATCGAAACCTGGCCGTGAGTGGACTACTATAAGTCGGAAACTTCGTAAGAACGATGAATCCATCCATTTACATGCAAGATTCCTTCAGAATATTCCCCGAAGCATTAAAGAAATCATATTCTGGCATATCGTATGCATACCCTGGATCCGAGATCGAAACCTGGCCGTGAGTGGACTACTTTAAGTCGGAAACTTCGTAAGAACGAAGAATCCATCCATTTATAGGTAAGATTCCTTCGGAATATTCCCCGAAACCTTAAATAAACCATATTGTTGCATATCGTATGCATACCCTGGATCCGAGATCGAAACCTGGCCGTGAGTGGACTACTATAAGTCGGAAACTTTGTAAGAACGATGAATCCATCCATTTACAGGTAATATTCCTTCGGGATATTCCCCGAAGCATTGAACAAACCATATTCTGGCATATTGTATGCAAACCCTGGCTTTGAGATCGAAACTTGGTCGTGAGTGGACTACTATAAGTCGGAAACTTGGTAAGAACGATGAATCCATCCATTTATAGGTAAGATTCCTTCGGGATATTCCCCGAAGTATTGAACAAACCATATTCTGGCATATTATATGCAAACCCTGGCTCCGAGATCGAAACATGGACGTGAGTGGACTACTATAAGTCGGAAACTTCGTAAGTACGATGAATCCATCCATTTACAGGTAAGATTCCTTCGGAATATTCCCCGAAACATTAAACAAACCATATTTTGGCATATGGTATGCAAACCCTGGCTTCGAGATCGAAACTTAGCCGTGAGTGGACTACTATAAGTCGAAAACTTCGTAAGAACAATGAATCCATCCATTTACAGGTAAGATTCCTTTGGAATATTCCCCAAAACGTTAAACAAACCATATTCTGGCATATTGTATGCAAACCCTGGCTTCGAGATAGAAACTTAGCCGTGAGTGGGCTACTATAAGTCAAAAACTTCGTAAGAACGATGAATCCATCCATTTACAGGTAATATTCCTTCGGAATATTCCCCGAAACATTAAACAAACCATATTATGGCATATTGTATGCAAACCCTGGCTTCGAGATCGAAACCTGGCCGTGAGTGGACTACTATAAGTCGGAAACTTCGTAATAATGATGAATCAATCCATTTACAAGTAAGATTCCTTCAGAATATTCCCCGAAACCTTAAAGAAACCATATTCTGGCATATCGTATGCGAACCCTGGCTTCGAGATCGAAACCTGGCCGTGAGTGGATTGCTATAAGTCGGAAACTTCGAGCTCGAAACCTGGCCAGGAGTGGACTACTATGCATACTAATGGTAAACAGGTGGTTATTTGCTGGGGAAATTTTGCAAAAGATCATTTTTAAAGATCAAAATGATTATATCAAAAGGGTATGCATACCGGGCATCTGTATTTTGAAGACATATTTTAATTTTGATTGGAATGAATTAAGGATGATTACAGTAACAATAACCACTGAATAATGCGAGGAAAACATGCTTTATGTTGCAAAAATAGATCCCTTGATGTTCTCTTTTGAAGATTAAATAAAATAGAAGCAAACACAAGTTTACTACTGATCAAGTTACAATCTTTTCTTTAGCATCCACAAACTTGTTTAAAAAAATTCATCAACTCAATTTACAAAACCATGTATCATTTAGTCCAAGTACAAATTTTGTCTTTTCTGTTTGAGCATCTCATCTCCAACTGCGAAATTTTTGATCCAGTTGCCTGCAAAACCCGAAAGATGTCAACATAAAAACTGTGTCCAAAATTTCCAATTAGCATTGACTGAAAATCATCATTACTAGCATCTTTATCTTTCCTATAACTTCCAGCAAATAAATAATGACATCTAGTTAGAATCTAGAACATTCAAAAATTAGTACGCAGTTCAGTAACTAGGAACTAAGAGAATATTGCCAGTAACAGCACTAGAGAGAAATGAAAACCCAGTTAAAAGGATTACGGCGTCACATAACTAATGCTATACATATGCTAATGATTTCCTACATAATTCTATACATATGCTAATGCAAGTCTAGATTCAGTTAAAACGACAAACTGCAATGTAACATGTTTCATTGGTTTATGTTGGGGACTGAAACCTTTTTCTTATGAGTATACTGAATTCTGAAATACAGACGAGCCAAAATAATTTAAGATCATCGATAAGTGAGAACGTCTTGCTATATAGTTCGAAACCAAAATGAACACCTAATAGATCTTGCTATACAGTTTAAAACCAATATCTAAGAAATATGAAATTAAGCAAGATAATCCATCAACCAAGATGAACATGAGTTTAATTTCACCACTTTTATACACTAACAAAATCCTACTAACTGAGTCCCACTTTTAAATGTTTCCTTAAAAACTTCGTGCATCTTTGCTTTAAAGAAGGCACCTGTTTTCTTAGCTAGAAAATTTCTGAAGAGTTTAAATACAGGGATCGAAAGAACATACCTTAACTAGTAGTGTATTTTTCCTAGATGATGAGTTCACAATAACTCCCATTGTATAATATGCTGTAATTGTTGTCCATGAACATACCTTTCAGACAGAACCCACTGTAGGTAATTGATATGACCACCACTACCTCTCTTCTTCGCATCCGTATCTTCACATTGGCCATGGCAAAAACTTCCAGATTTAGACCCCAGCAACGCTTTCTAGTCTCTTCCCGGCTTAACACCTTCCTTCACCGATTACAACCAGCTCAATCAATTACTCCCATAACTAATTCAACTCTGCCAAAATCAGTACACAGCTCCAATTGATCTTCTAAGTTCCGGTCACAGCACCCTTATAATCGTCGGTCATCTAAAGCACCACTTAAACTATATACACGGACACCATCATTCAGCACCAATTTCAGGGGATTTAAACTGCTTCCGTCACTGAGACATCAACGCTAAAAAATGAATTATATTTATAGCAATTGCTCATGTAACTCCAACACCAGACCTCATTTCGCTCAACCAGAGATTCGATAGACCATGCAAGGTCCTTGAACATTGCCCATTGCCGACCCTCTGTTTTGGATAAAATGAATTATATCTATAGAAATTGCTCATGTAACTCCAACGCTAAAAAATGAATTATATCTATAACAATTTTATACAATAAAAAGCTAATCAAATCTACCACAGGGTTGCTAGTTCATCAGATCAATAATAGACCATGCAAGGTCCTTGCACATTGCCCCGTCTACTTATAGTAACCTGACCTGCCAAAAGAGATATGTATTGTATAAAAGAACCAATTTATAAAATGTACACATATGCATCAGTCTTATACACGAACCAATCACTCTGAACTAGGCTGATTTTCCTGCTCTTCAGAATTTTTCGCAGAAACAAGACTCAACTTTCTCAATTTTCTAAAAATACTTCCACTACTCAAAAAATTATGAAATTTGGTGGGGTGTATCATCAAGATGTCTATTATGTAGGGATAAAAGGATTAAGACAAAATCGTTTTCAGTTAAAAGATATACCCTGATCTTTAACTGCTGTTCAAAACTGAACCTTTTCCTAAATTCACCGTAATGATTCCAAGTTTGTAAAATTTAGATGAAACAATTCTGAAATTTTCACATACCTTTTTCGCAACAATTGTCATTTTAATCCTTGACAAAACTTTTGCTTTGAAGATATTTCCTCGATACACCTTACGTTCATGGAAGTCATCAAACAATGCCATTTTTCTCTTCTTTCTTTCTTTCTGATCACAAGTTCACAATAGAATATAACTTAGTACATTTCATAAAGATTAATCGTTTAAAGAATGTTGGAAAATATACTAAGTGAAAATACAGGGAACAAGTTAGTTAAGAGATACTCCAAATGTGTAAATGTCAATAAAATACATTTTGATTATAGCCCACAGAGACATTAACACAAACACTTAGTTTGCACCAAATCTGTATATTGTTGCCAACGCAGTTCAACACAAACGTTTACCACAATTGTAAAGTTTGGTTTATTCAAACAATACCCAACTGCATATACACTCGGATGAATACAGTAATCACTAACTCTAACAAAATCAAGCATTCATTCACAGTAATAATTAGAAATAGAAACCAAAAATAAAAAACCCAATCTCATAATCCCCTAATGACATCGACATATTCCTTTCACACACCATTATCTAAAATAAGTTGCTAGAATGACCAAGAATCGGAATACGACCTTGTAAATGTCGCTGTTTGAATACAAAACCAATAGGCTAGATATTAAAATACATATAGTAATAGCAGGGGTATGCTCCATATCATTATTCTACAACGGGCAAGCCCCTATAGTTTCATGAGGAAACTCTTGTTCTTTCAATGGAGATACACCGCTATCATGTTGGAAGTTGTTCCTACTTAAAGTAGTAAATTGCTTGACAGCAAAAATAGTCATACAAACATTTCTATATCGTAAATACATAACGCCTTATCCTGCGTATACATTCTTATGACCTAGGCGATTGTAAACTAGTATTTTCTCTATTTAGCCACAGAGTTGGATAACATCATACAAGTGAATAATCCGCAAACCGCAAAACCTCTACAACCGTAATTTTCACCGCACCTCAAAATATATCCAAATAATATCTGCACACCATCAGCTCAATACCTAGAGAAAAGTTCTAAAGGTTGAAGTTTTATCATCATCTACACTTAATCCAACTTTATCAGCAATGAAATGAAATACAAACATTGTTCATTATTTTTCTTAAGCTTAAAATCGAATAACTAAGTTGTGATTTCGAGACTACCATTCAGATCAAAATGGGTGATTTTCGAAATCCTAATTAAAATGCCCCTATCATAATTCAAAGTAACAATCAAAATCCATGATCAAAATTGATAGTTTGGTAAACCCCCTTTAATCTTCACAAAATTATCCCACTCTTAACAATAATCACCCAAACAGAAAAACTAAAAAAATCAAATCACAATCAGAAACTTCCAATTGAACCCAATTATAAAAATCCCTCAATGTTTAAACCGTAGGTTCATAATTGAAAAGATGAAATAAGAGTAATCGAAGAATAAGAAGAAAAATCATACCAGAAACGATATGAATGAGTTGGAAACGAATTTGGTCAGAAATGAATCTCCTTCATCGTTATTACTTCTCTTCAAGTTCCTATGAATTTAATGAGTTAAAGAAACAAAGAGAAGGGTATTTAATCAATTGGATTCGAATTTGATTGGATTTTCTTTTGATTCGATGAGAAGCCTAGGGTTTGATTTAGCGCAGAAGGAGAAAGAAAGTTTGTTGCGTCTCACTGTTTTTTGTTAAGAAACTCGATTTTGGGTTGGTTAACTCAACAACTCAAAGTGGAACTCAATTTTTGGTTCTCACACCGACAAGATTCGTTTCGGGTTTAGGTCATCCCAGGGTATTAGAACCATTTTTTGGTTCCAAACAAAAGACTTAAAAACCTTGATTTGGTGTAGTGTTCACAACCCTTGTAAAGGTTGTGAATATTGATCAGAAAAAAAAGCATAAAAATGACAATATTGAGAAACTGGAAGGATGGTTGATGACTTATGCTAACACACATTAGGCTTGGGTTCAAATCTCTCAAAGAACATTTTTCAAAATCAATTTTTTTTTTATCTTCAACAACTCTTATGCGTGTTGTTATACAGTTATTCACTACCTTTAAGATATGAGTTGTAAATTCTAAAGGTGGTCACTTCTCTCTGCAACCCTTTTCACACAACAAGTTGTGGTTCTGATTCTCGTCACTACTCTTAGGAACTCATTGGTCCTAAGAGTTGGACATATTTTACTTTGACAACTTTTGTTTGGAAAAGGTTGTAAAACATGCCACCTTTTACAACTTTTAATTTACGAGTTGTCAATCTACAGTTGTAGATTACTAATTTTCCCGTAGTGTATGCTACCTCGTCAGCTGGCAATTCAATCAACCTACATTTGTTTTTGTTAACACTGTAAGCCAGAATTCTGTTTTTCTTTACAATCCATAGCAATTCCCCATTATGGCTGACTAAATCGTTAGACGAACGAAACCACCTCCACGAGACACTTGGGCACGAAACCTCCCGTACCGTCCATTCACTCCTATCAGAAGAAAATATCTCAATGCTGAACTTTCTCGTGTTTTCTCCAAGTTTAGGAATCCGCACAACTTTGTAACTTGTGGATGGATAGCACTCGCATATAAAACAAGCCAAACTCCAACTATACATGGAGGGTGGTGAAGGAAGTGAAACCAAACTTTGGGTGAGGATTACATACGAAATATGTGTCCTGACAATGTAAGTCTGGTGAAAGCAGCACCAAACCATTACTCGCATCAACAGCATACATGTGTTCGTCTTCATCCCTTTCATGTACCTGTGGAGTTAATAAATACTTAAAAGTTAACCCACCATGATTTGATAAGTATTGCGACTTGACATAAGTCATGTATTTGGTCGTCTTCAATCGCTTATATCCATTCGCGATTGACGAAGCATTCAAGTCGTGTGAACAAATACTGTTAACTAGAGCCCATGGGACATATTTATTTGAGCTGTTGTGTTCCATCCACTTGTTAACGAAATAAGGGTTAGAAAGAAGTGAGAACCATACTTTTGAGACACATTTGAACTTGAAGATTGAATTTAGAGGGAAAAAAACAAAGATTTCTAACCACATATCCGTTACATCCATGTTTGTGTCCGGCACGTCGTTTTGTCTCTGCAAACTAGATTATGACGGAATGCTGTTGTTCTCGCTGAAGCATAGGGTTTCTCTCATGGCTCACCACTTTCTAGTTGAATCCTGTTCGTGTTTTGAAACCTACTCGAATCCAACCCACTAATGATCCAACGGACTAGGGTTTGGCCCTTCGGGTGTGAAATTACCAATTTAACACATATTAATTTGAGTTCAAAAACCAAAAATGCAGAACCGATATTGATTGCTAAAGGCGTACCAGCCCTAGCAAAACTGGTACCCGCCTTTGGCAATCATGGATATTTTTGCATGGGTATTGCCTCGTGTTTACTTTCATTTTATACATCTGTAGAGCATTTTATGTTTTTTGGTTACCGAATTTGTTCAAATTTCTGTGAATCAAATTAAGCAACGGATACTCTGGATATTAGCAAAAGTACAACTCTTCATTACGTTGTTGGTTGTGGACATTGAGAGTTTGGATAATACTGCGCTGCTGTTTAAGCTTGATGCATCGTTAATGTCCAGTGAATGAGTTCAGTACAACCCATTTATTTGGATGAATTCATTTTTACACTTTAGTTTTCTTGCTGCAGTGATCTCCAGAACTCGGAAGGAAAGACGGCAATCGATGTTGCCAAGCAGTTCCACCGTCAAGAGATCCTGAATATGTTTATAACTTTATCTCGGGTGTCATCTCTTAGATTCTTCTTATACTTAGTTGCGTGGACCGTTTTTTTTTTTATGTATCTTAGAGTTTGGATCTTGGAGATAGTCTTGTAGCTTTTTCAGATTATGTTTCACTTTTAGTTCACATTTCTGCGCAATCACACAAGAGATAAGTTCTTCTATATTTCACAACAAACAACCACAAACCTAAAGAGGATAACTTAAAACACATATAAAAAGAGTGAGGAATACCCGAATTAGATTGCTGGACTTTTCAGTGCCGATTACTGGTAATATACAGGAAGAAGAGTTTCCTAGGTTCTCTAGGTTTATGATTTTTTTTTATTAGAATTCTTCTCGAACTTGGTTGACCCTAAATCATTTATAAATACACATACTGTATGCATCTCCCGATACATCGTTATCTCAGTGTTGTTCTTGTCCAGGTTTTGATACTATATTGTAGGTCATTGAAGAGAGATGGAGAATCTTCCTGGAGATATCATAACAAACATTTCTTCTCGGTTACCTGCTGATTCCGTCTTATGTGTCAAACAGGTATGCAGGAATTGGAACAGGAGCGTTAGAAATGATCCTTGGATTACAAATATTCACCTATGCAGATTTCTACGCAATAATGTAACTAACGACGACATTTATTCTCCTTGCAGGAAGAAGCAGCGTCTAAACAATGGCACTAGCAGTACGCATGTTACTACTAACTCTACAATGGAGAGTTTCCTTTTCTTAGCGAAATCTTACGGAATATCACCCAAAAAGACCATCTATTATGGAGAGCATTTTAATGATGACGATGGATTTGTGTTCAAAAAGTTTATAGGAGGATACGATTTCAATCGTCTTACTTCATCACCCCTTCCCATGAAGACGACTCATACGCTAGTTGGTTCATGTAACGGTTTGGTTTGTTTTGCCGTATCCGATAGTTCTAGATTGGTTGGCGGTGATCCCATCTATATATGCAATCCAGTTACAAGAGATGAGTGGAATTTACCAAGATATAACTTAATTGATCATACCTACAATTACGATGCTGCGACGATTACATCTGGATTTTGTTATGTTCACTAATCAATACAAGGTTGTTAGAGTATGCTACCATCTGAACGAATATGTCGGAGACCTACAAGTAGTGTATACTCTCGGAGTTGACAAATCTTGGAAGCACATAGAATTTATCCCATATATGCCTCTTAAGATAACAAACGCAACACCAGGTGTCATTGCTGACGGGGCTATTCACTGGATGGACAACATTGCTGACGGGGCTATTTACAACCGACCAGCTAGATGACTTTAGTTCACTGTGTGTAGGAATTTGGTAATTCACTGTGTGTAGGAATCTCTACACGTTTCTAAACTAATCTAGATAATTCTAGATTACAAATTATCATTTCCAACATCCCCTCCTAATTTGTAATCTTCATTCGTAGTTTCGATCATCACCCAATTTCTCGTTCATCCTTGACTTCTCATGCATGCTCGTGGGTGTAATTTATCTTTTTCTCACGTCCAACATTTCTTCGCATCGACATCGCATCGTCCTCTCGTAGTGTCTCCTTAGCTCTCGTCTTTCATCCCCTTTTCTGCTAGCCTCTAAGTGGTGTGTTCCCACCGTCTCGGCCTTCACTCGGCCTGGCCGTTACGCGGCCTTCTCTTAGCCTTCACTCGGCTACTTCCGCCACGAGTAGAGGAGTAGAATCTCGTGACAACATGGCTTTTCCCATGCCATGTCCGAAAGTGCACTCTTTGTCTAGGGTGTCATCTCTTAGATTATTCTTATACTTAGTTGGGTGAACCATATATTTTTTTATGTAATGACACCATATTATAGTTTGGATCTTGGAGCTACTTATGCTACATCCTGTAGCTTTTACGGATTAAGTTTCAGTTTGTTCTTACACCTTGTTTATTTGCAGCTGACTCGACGTCTGGGTCTAAGTCAACCCCTTATTCGCGTCGAGTCAGCAGTCAGATTCTTTGGTTTGCAATTTTAGTAACAACTGACTCGCAGTCTGAGTCGGACCTAACTTCTGACTCGGGCCCCATAGAGTCAGGTATGGTAATTCCCCTGATTCGATGGTTTAAACCATCGACTCACTGGAACTGACGAAATCGACTTCGACCTTTTATATCAAAGATATCATTTTCTTCTATTTTTCTGTGTTTCTTCCATCGAGAGCAGAAGCAGAAATAGGAGAAAACCCTAGATCTTCTTAATTTCAATTCATGTCTATTTCTCATTAATCTGGACATCCAAGCATCACATGGTCAATCATTTTCTCTTTTCTTTTGGCCGCTTAATTGTCAGATATTGCTAACTAAAAGTGTCGTTGGTTTCAAACAATGAATGACTCAGATACTGAGTGTTTTAAAGTTTTGATATGATTAGAAAACTTGGGTTCTGCTTAAAACTAGAATTTGGAGGCGAAGGAGCTAAGAAATGAGCTCTATACAACAAGGAAAAATGCACATGTGGACCCCAACAATACTGCACATGACTTGTTTGAAAACTATCCTAAGAGCCAGACAACTTCCTTGTTGTCCAAATAACCTCAGTCTATAAATACCTAAGTTTTCATTTCTAGCAAACTATCCTAAGAGCCAGAAAAACTTCCTTGTTGTCCAAATACCCTCGGTCTATAAATACCTAAGTTTGCATTTCTAGCAAACTATCCTAAGAGCCAGAAAAACTTCCTTGTTGTCTAAATAACCTCGGTCTATAAATACCTAAGTTTGCATTTCTAACAAACTATCCAAAGATCCAGACAAACTTCATTTCTTGTTGTTTCTGGTGGATCCATCCATCCGGAGAGGAAAGTACCCTAATTAGGAAAAATATCTTACGGCCTATTGTTTAAAGATATCTGTGGGATCAAGAAGCTCTACGAGTACCGTTGGTGGGAAACTAGATAATTACATTGTTATTATAGTTTTCGACTATTGATTTGATTGACTAGCGGTTGTTGTAACTTTGATTGCACCTAGTTTGTTTATTCTTGAGAACCTTCACTCCTGATATAAGGCTCACTCAGACTGGAACAAAGTATGGACGAGATCTTTAGAACCATCTTAGGATCTAAAGACATCTTGTGATAATCCATTGTTAACAAACTCCTTTATGTGTGTGATTGATAACAATAGGATTCAAGTGTTGTTGTGTAGATTATTGAATTCAATATAAGGCTTGAATACGAAGAATTGTTTTTATTAGTTTTCGTATCTTTTGGATTTAGTGCACAAACCTTGATCGGATGGGATCCAACTAGAATCAGTTTATCTTTGATACACTTGATTGATTAGTTGCGTGAGATCGGCATCGTTTTATAGTTTCTCTTTGAGATTATATGCGAATCTAGAATTTAATTATTTCAGTAATCAACATTTAGATTGATCTAACCAGACACAGGAGTTAATTAGATTGAAAGGAAGAGCCTTTGTCAATAACTTACATATCTTTAGCAAGATTGTTTAGAGTAGTTACCAAATAGATTCTTCCTTTGCTGTTTTGAAAACGATCCAAAGGACTTGTTATTCACGTGCGTGACTCTAGAAGTCGAAGGAGCAGGGATACCGAGGGAACTAAGTATATAGGGGGTAGTCTACTTTCTCTCAACTATACGAAGTTGGTATTAGATTTTGTATAGCAGCTTCATTCTGAGAGTATTCAAAACTGGACAAGGTAATGCATTTGCGGTTTTCTCGTTAACAAAATCTTGCCGTGTCATTTACTTTACTATTCCGCAAATATATTTGTTTTCTATAAAGTAATTAAATGCACTTGTACGTTAACTAGGCACATTATATTGATCCTAAGAGGTTTCGGTTATTACCGTACCTATTATCAAGTGAACACTTTGTTGTTTTATTGTCTCGATTTTATATCCATAGATGACCACATAAACTGTATTGGATTTCTCCACTTGACTTTCATATTTTCACATTGTTAGAATAGTTTGGACTAACTCTGTTTCAAGTGGACACCGTATTGAAATATTCCTTTAGTGATTGTTTCTTCAAGAGGTTTATACACGGTGGGTCTTGGATAGGTTGTGATCAAAATAAAAGATTGTGGTGAATTTGGGTACCCTCGTCTTTTCACTTTTTATAGAGGCTTAATTCTGAGAGTATTCAAAACTGAACTAGGTTTCGGGGTTTTCTTGAATTTACGGTTTCCTCCTTAACAAAATATTGTTGTGTCATTTACTTTACTTCTGCATTATAATTTTTTTTTATAATAAAGTAAATTACACTTGTACGTTAAATCCCAATCACTTGATATTGTTCCTATAGTAAATAAGTTTTGGACCATAACTATTAACAAGTGAATACCTAGTTATTGTATTGTCTCGACTCTGTCCATAGACGATCACACTTGTGATCAGACTTATAGGTTGAAATGAAAAAGCGTGGTGTATTTGGGTACCCTCGTTATTTCAATCATGAACTACCCCCAAGAAATATCTCAAACATTCCTGGTCGTGGGAATCCTGCACACTTATAAGTATTTCATAATGAACCACATACTCCAAGGGGGTGACTGTTCCAGAGAAAGTTGAATTTGGACGTTGAGAATTTTCTATCAATTTTCCCTTCACAGGAACCGAGCAGGAAAATACCTTCCCGTGGTGTCCTGCAGTATCCGGTCCCTGAAGCAACAATGAAAAGACCTAGACCATCCTTAACTATTGATATAAAAAAGCTACCAGTACAGTCGTACCATATAAAAGATGATGACTTCCCACCTTTATTCGTTTGGACTGATTTAGAAGCATATGATCTTATATACAATGACAGAAGCCGTTTACGAGGTTAGTGAGGCCCATGGACTTCAATGTGGTATCAGAGAAGGTAGTTTCCGACGAATCATTTTACCACACCTTTAGTCTGTGTCACTCGATTTAATGTCCACATGTTGGATCCAATGAGACTACACATGAGAGGGCGTGTTGAAATTATTCCACATCATATGGGCTATCTAAAATTCTGCAGTTTATAAGCCTTAGATAAACCTTAACCTTACAAGCCGGTTTTCGAGGTTAGTAAAGTTAATGGACTTCGGTAAATTATATGCACTTAACGAATGTTATTATTTGCCTTAGGCTTTATGACTTCCAATACCTGGATTGAGGATAACTTATTCAAAAACCTAACACTAAAGTTTAAGTTGAGTGAAGTAGACGGATTTAATGAATGACGTCATACGAGAATTATTTCTCATGTTTTCTCGTTGGCTCTTTTAGGTATGTTGCTGGATACTATCTTGTCTAGAAGGCTTGAACATGTGTTCGGTTAGACATGAGAATATGAAGATGAAAATCAACTCTAGGGCAGGGTGAGTTTGGAAGATATAGTGGAACTGTTACTGCTGCAAAAATATCTCGAAATTAAGTTAAAAGAGTATTATGACAGAATGGAGAGAGAAGGAGCGAAAATTCCTCTCACTTTGTATCTCAACAGAAAAACTTTCTTTTAATTTGTCAATGGAAACTTTAGGAAACAAAGAAGGAATCATATTGGAGGAAAGGAAAAGGGGAGGCTTTAGATCATGGACCAATTTTTCGGTAGATATTGCTACTTTGTTGATAGAGGTGTTGGAAGAAGCAATTGATGAAGGAGTAGGTAGGAAGAAATGGCCGAAAAGATAAGGGGAAGCTTTATTTCTATGCAAGGATAAAGTGAATGAAAGAGGAAGGTATTTATGGATCTCAAGAGTTAGGGGGGGAGATGAAGACAGATCGTATGCATTGTGTGTACCATGTGGTGATAGTGGTTATTATTAGGCTATGATGAGAAAGGAGATGTACAAGTTACTGCAGCAGAATAACTTGATAAGGAAGAAAAGACAAGTTATTTCATCGGCGAATGATTTCGATGATTCTCTGCCTAATAGGGGAATCAGAAGGAAGTCATTTAATGGACTAATTCGAGTAGATGGTGTGGTGAGATGGCAGAGAGTTGCTAAGGAAATTCTGAGCCAGATGCATGTTGGAAATTCGGGCTAAAAACAGAGGATGAAGAAAACATAGAACGAAAAGAATGTCGTTTCACAGGCTTCAAGGCCTTACGATTCTTTTCAGCAATTATTTCTACAATTTCCAAATAATTGGCGAGTACAATTGGTTAGCGAAATATTGCCTTCAGGATACAATGAAGCCCAAACAACGTTGTTGAATTCAATAGTTGTACTCTCTTGACCCAACCAAGAACACACAGTATTTAGATTCTGATGATGCTTAGAGAGAAAAGAAATCAGAGATTTTTATTGTGTTTTCCATTGTTTGAATTAAAACAAATCATCACTACTTATAGGGAATTCATGCCCATTGGAGATGCCTTTTCACTTCCGAAAGACACCAATAGTGTCTAATGGGAATGGATGTGTCTCCTGTGAACCATCACACCCTTTGGAGATGCCTTTTCATCTCCAACTAACATCCATTGCATCTATTAGGCTCAGGACGCTCCCCATCGTAGTGGCTAACCAAAAATGAAAAACCATTTTATTTTCTATATTATTGAAAATATCCAACAATCTCCCCCTATTTTCAATAACCAAAAACCATGAAAATAAAACAAAGTAAAAACTTACAAAAATGGAGTGGCTGCATCACTCAAGTGACTGCATACGTACCCGAGTGGGATCAAGCCAACGTAGTTCAAGCTTAATTATAAAATAAGCATCATCGTTGAAATCAATACATAAATGATATGTATCTTTTGGATTTGAACCTTCACTTAGTGTAAGAAATTCAAATACTTATCGGGGTTCAGTGGTGAAACCAATCTTGAACCAAATAACCCATGTGATAAAACCGGAATCTCAACACATACTGATTTCAGGGATTGTGTGTTCTGTAGCCAGTACATTAATGGCCATGTGCTTATCCTGTATTCATGTGTCTCTCAGAGAATGGTCTTTTTCTCTTAGGAAACGTCCTGATTTTCATACTCATATAGGTAAGTCTCTAAGGTGTTTCTGCGAGACACCTTGTAAAAGTTAGACTTATTAAGGATTTTCATCCATTCCTAATTGATGCAATGGATCCTTCATATCTGACAGCCTAAATGTCTTATAACTTGGCGCAAAATATCTTCCTGGTATGTGTTTGGTTGTGAGAAAATAATATTCAGGAATGAAACTAAACCCTAATGCTAGCCCTAGTCATCTCCTACCGAAAAACTTGAGTATCTATCATCCTAGAAAAATACACGACCCCGATTTACTTATGTTTAATTAATCATGATTTATAATTTAATTGATTTTATCAATTGTGTATAAACCCCTTAACTAGAAGTAGATTGAGTCTGATCATCATTAGGTATATATCAGAGCTTGAGCTTAATGGGAAGTTAATAAAATTTTGATGTGATTTTTTGTTTTTATTTTTTTTGTTATGAACGTGATGATCGAAATATGAATCTTGAGTTTTGGACAACATGATTGCTCAACCAAAATTATCATCAAGCACTATCACCCAAAGCTTCTTCTGATCAAATATATAACGTTTTAATCATGTCCACCTTACTTTAAACATACGACAATATTCAGGGGATGTTGCAGATTCTTCTTCTTTTCGTTTAGGGTTAGAGTTTTCAACGATTAATGGAGATTATGGAGAGCATAGATTTGGAGGAAGGTGACGGTCTGACGAGATATATTGAATTTCTATCCCTTTTCTTTATTCCAAACACAACCCAAAACATAAAATCGTGTTATGTTATCAAAGATAGTAGCCGTCAGATACATAAGATCATGCGGCTAGAATTTTTTGTTAAAAGTGTTTGTCAAATACTTTTGTTAGTCGATCTCGTCCGGCAATCAATTCTAGAAACATTATTATTAAAAATGTTCCTCTTTGATTTTACAAAATAATTGTAACTTCTCTAGTGATCCTAATTTACATTTACTGTTAATTCACAAGAAGTCATTATAGATTTGCACACACTAGAGGCATAGAAAATTTGTAGGAAACTTACTTGCTATTTCAACAAGCACATTATTACAATGAGTAACTCCTCTACTCATGCCCAATCCTCTAAAAATTTATACCCAAAAGACATAGACAATATCTATTTAACATTTTACATTATGTAATGTAAATGTTCATAATTTATGCATCGGTAATATCATAACACCTCATTGTTAGATATTTGGTCGGTCGCCCAATTTTCCAATATGTTACATATTAGCCGGTATTCTACCCTTTTCGATGTCATTTAAGACATGCCTATTTCCAAAATTTGGAACCTATAATTCTTATCACAAGAATTATGTTCATATCATATAAATGTTATCTCAACAATTATTGATGCTCTTGGTTATGAATAACCCAACTACTGGAAAACTGTAATTTAATTTTTCCTTAGTTTATGACACTTTCCAAATGCCACACACTAATTTAATCCAATTTTAGGACTAGATATCCATTGTCAAACCGCCACAGTTTGCGAACTCTCTGTTTAAAAAAAAAATCTCATATACAGAAATATTAGAGAAAAAACTAATGCATAGTTTCTATCATGGATAGTGCGTATCGTCCAACATAGTTAATCGTCATCTTATGGATGCAACAGTATATATAAGTAACTTCTCCATTGATGGATCTCCACTTATGTTCACCATCAGATTCAAACATTCAGAGTTGTATATGGACATGCTTTTAAACAAAACCAGAGTAGTCCACTATGCATGCAAAACAAATTCATGTCATGCCAAACAAAACTCATACGAGATTGTTCTCGTTTAGATGCCCAGAGTTAATTACATTGGTTGGACGACCCAACTAGATCCCAAGAAAAGGGCATCATCACTTGAGTTTCACTAATCCATGTTCACACAAAATTCCTATCAAGGAATCTTCAAATCCGATACACTGTTTCCAGTTGCAGTTACGACCACGGATTTGGGCTCTCTTTTGGCCTTTAATGGCAGAAAACTTGGCCTGCCACTTGTTCATGCCATTAAACTTCCCAAGAAGGAATCTTCAAATCCATACATGATGAAACAGTCACCAATTTGGATTTGGCCCTGGTTCGAATGCATGGACTACTGGTGGCGATTACAGAGAACATGCTTTAGAATGCACAACAAACACCATGATTCTTCACAAAAATAATACATATGCCAATATATATATATATATATGTAATTATATATAAAGAAAATGAATTTATATCAAGGCGTAGGCCTTGTTTGATAAAATTTATGATTATAAATAATCATAAATAGATAAATGATTTTGATATAATTATTTTTAAAATAAATTTTCCAAACGTTTTTTTCAAATAATTGATTATCATAGAATGATGGTTTCGAAAAGGAGAAGAAAGAACAATGATCTACGATATTTTTGTAGTCCTATGTTGTTTTGATGTGTCTCTCTTGATAGTTTACAGAAAATAAGAAGAAAAAAATTCAATTTAAGTTTCTTAGAAAAAATAATTGATTATAATAAATTTTCAAAACAACATTTTTCTGTTTATGGAAATAATGAATTTTTTCAATTATGATTAAAATAAGCAATTATTATAATGGTTACCAAACGCATATAGAATCCATTATAATCTGCATAATGGATTATGGGCTGATAATCCATTAGAATAATGGTTACCAAACAAACCCATAATTTAATGTTCTATTATAGATGACTACCGTCAGGGCTTGCTACAAACATGTACGCATTCCCATTATGATCTTCCTTCCCAATAAACGGTTATTACTCGCGTAATGAGTCTGGGCCTTTGGTCACTCAAAAAAAGAAAGGGAAAGGGTGTCTTTATCGTCCACCTATAATAACCGCCAGAAAAGTATCTACTAATCCACCCTTATTCTCTCCATTGAAGAATGAAATTCCCCAATTGGTATAAATGTCAGTCATACTAATTAAATTAGTTCACTCAGTATATGCGATTCCCTAGTTACGGCATATGCAGATATCACATTTATACAAACAGAAGGAAAGAAGAGAAATTTGATACTTATCTCAAATTTATGAAGGAATGGTGTTTCACATATCATCTTTGATCGTCATCTCTTCAGTTGATGTACAGATACATCAATTATCCTTGTTTCTCCTTCGCACAAAAGAGCACTTTAAATCGATTAGATACTCTAAACAACAGAATACTTCTTCCGGAAGACGAGTCATGTCGGAAACCGATTTCTTATCATTCACAATCCAAATGATTCGTCAAAATCCTATTTCCGAAGGAAACGGTAATTACTTTATTGTTTCTCCCTTTGTGTCGTTTTCTCTCTCTTCCGAACCCGTAGGCAAGATAAGTTAGTTAAAACTCAAAAGTGTTTACCCCTTAACAGACAGATTAACGTAAAACAGAACCCAAATTAATTTGTTGTATTTCTCGAGATCAAAGATCTATATCATTACAAGTGTTGTAAGTTTCACCCTCCTTCGTTTTGGAAATTCGGGCTAAAAACAGAGGATGAAGAAAACATAGAACGAAAAGAATGTCGTTTCACAAGCTTCAAGGCCTTATGATTCTTTTCAGCAATTATTTCGACCATTCCCAAATAATTGGCGAGTACAATTGGTCAGCGAAATATTGCCTTTAGGATACAATGAAGCCCAAACAACGTTGTTGAATTCAAGAGTTGTACTTCCTTGATCCAACCAAGAACACACAGTATTTAGATTCTGATGATGCTTAGAGAGAAAACAAATCAAAGATTTTTATTGTGTTTTCCATTGTTTCAATGAAAACAAATCATCACTACTTATAGGGAATTCATGCCCATTGGAGATGCATTTTCACTTCCAAAAGACACCAATAGTGTCTAATGGGAATGGATGTGTCTCTTGTGAACCATCATACCCTTTGGAGATATCTTTTCATCTCCAACTAACATCCATTGCATCTATTAGGCTCAGGACGCTCTCCATCGTAGTGGCTAACCAAAAATGAAAAACTATTTTATTTTCTATATTATTGAAAATATCCAACAATGCAATAGGAGTCTTTTTTAGATTTTGAGGTTAGTGATGAACAATCTGCCAAAATTATAATATCTCATGATTATTGGCTAGACTTATGGAAACCAAAACAAATATTGGTGGATGGTTCTGTTGTTCATATTTCACAATTTCGCAAGGAGGGTATGAGAATTCAACAACACCAAAATAGTGGCAAGACTATGGAGAAGCTGAAATCACAGCAGAGCACTGTCAAGTCTAAAGATATCATCATACCAATTCATTCAATGACAATGCTTTGCAAATGGCTGAAAATAAGAGGAATTCCTCTGCGAAATTGGAGTTCTAACCTATTTAGATCCGTTGGAGAATCTTTGGGTGGTTTGATTGAGGTAGATTCAAATACGCTACTATTCAAACACGCAATTTTTTTTAGAAGCTCAGTCAAAGGATATTTCTCTATGATTCCGGCGGTTCTCATGGTTAAAGATGGAGTCCAAATTTAGGCTGTTACAATCAAATGTGATTTCAAATTTGATCCTAAGAATAGGCCTACATTAACGGAGTATAATTCTTTGACTGATGAGTTTGACACAAACAGATAATTTTCAAATTCAAATCAAATTACTCCCGCTAATTCAGGAGTTATATCGGTCCAGGTAACTGATTCGGAACCGATTCTCAATCGTTTTGAAGTAGATAATGGCAAGTGGATTTATCGAACTAAATACAAGTCCACCAAGTTATTAGCTCTAGAAAGGTGTCCTTCAGTCCCATGATTTGAATGTTAATATAGGAGGTGTTAACAAGCAAATTATGGAGATTAGGTGTTTAAATTCTACTACTGATTTACATGGAAGTGAACACAACACCATTTTTTAAGGATTCACAACGGCCCCTGTCTGTTGCAAAACACCAGGTTGCAATTTTTCGCAACGTCATAAGCTCCGTTGCGACTCCCGGTCAGCAATGGGGATTCGCAACCACCTTTGTCGTTGCGAATTTTTTTATTCACAACAGAAGTCTGTCGTTGCTAAGTTGTTGCTAATTACAGGAATACCCTTACCCGGAACTATATGTGATTGGTCTGGCTCTAATTTATTGGTTTTGGTTCTAACTTAGCAACATATAGCAGACGTTGCTAATTTTTTGCAAGAGAAAAAGAAAAGGTCAAGTTTTCATTGACCTGGTCAAAATCCATTTTCCCAAAATTTACCCCATGCAGTTCCCCAGTTCCGCATATTCATCATTTCCACAGATATACAAACCACAATGTCATTTATTCAGCAGACATACAAAACTGTATCATCTGATGAAAAGGGATTCTTAATTCAATTGACGTCAACAAAAAGTATGAGTATTTAATACCAATGTATACTGAGTATCACATCAAACTAGTGTACACATAGAAACTTACGAAATTCCTAAGTTCTTCCAATTTAAATAACTATAAGGAGATACTACATAAACTTAAAATCTTATAGTTGGAGGATTTGCTCGACTCAAGAGAACTCATTGCCCCTGGAGGATTTTATCTGACCTGTACAATTCCAAGCAGGTACACTTAAGAAATTGGATTTATTAATTGAGCTTGCAAAGAAGAAGTGAAAGGAAATGGATCAAGTGATATTTTTACCCAGAAACTTAAAGAAGCATATATCAGTTTCTCTTTGGCAGAGATACAAGTAACAGAGCATATAATCATGTAGGATATTTCTAGGGAAAAGAAGTGTAACATACCATATTAACTCGAGCTATATTTTTGACTTATTTGCACTACTAGCGAATGAGAAGGTGTTCCATGATTAATTTGTATGACTCAAGGCATGACTCATGGTAATATATGCTTGCAATTCGAGAATTTCCCCCAAGAGAAGGTTGCAATAATCGTATAAGCTTTAAATCTCGGTATGGTATATGACCCAACCTTCCTCCAGTACTGTATAAGCAGATAAAAGCTAGGTATTATAGTATGTCAAAATAGAATAAAAAAACATATAAAGGACTTCAAGTTGTTTGCACATCTATCCACCTGAGTTTTCTTATCATTTTCATTGAAGTGAGACGGTTGCGGTTGATATTAGACCCTTCTTTCAGTCTCGTCCCATTAGTTTTCATTTGAGATGCTAGCTCACTTCTAGATACCAAATTCCTTGGGGGTTAACAAACTGCATATGATCAAACGCAGGTTCTTTTTTGGTACTGATAACCCCCTTGTAGCAGCCTTTTAAATGGGTATAAGCAAAAACAAAATATTAAAATGATAGCACACCCAAAATAAAGATTATTCATAATACTAATTCCATTTCTACGCCTCAACCTTCGTTGCACTTCCACAGTATACCATAATACTATCACTAGTTCATGCAGTAAAAAATTCTAAAGATTATATGATCAGCCCATTTAACTACATAACCACCCAAGTAACTTGACGAAGGTCATGAGTTCCAAGTACTACTGTTAAATATCTCTCCACCCTCTATAGATAATAACAAATAATACAACAAAAGATTAAACTTGTACATATATATTGTTGGAAATAAATTACAATTTCGTATGCAACTGAGAAATAATACTTTGATTACACTGATAATAGTAACAAACAACTCAAGAAACATGAGAAAAATACTTAACACTCACTGATGTGTTATTGTTATACTGGAGATGCACTGATGATAGTATTTAAAAACTTAGTAGAGGCACGTATGAGATACGCTGAGCTAAAGGTAATATTGCCTGCTACTCCTCTGAGATGCTATAACAATTAACAAATTACCTCCAGGATACAACTATCGTTAGTTCTCCTCTATGTGTAGCATACACCGAGAGAACCCTTAGAACTTGGCGACAAATAATGAAAACAAAAACATAAATCGAAACTACAACCAGTTTGAGAAATATAAAAAGTAATTTATGTTTCTGTAAACTAACTATGTTTTTGTAAACAGAAGTAGTATTACAAAATTATGTTTACGTAAACCACAACTCGTTTTTTATGTTTATGTAAACTAAGAACTCTATTTAATGTTTCTGTAAACTTAAATAAAATTTCTGAAAGAATAAAAGAAGAAGAAGAATTTCAGAGAGAAGAGTTCTGAAAGGTATGGTTTCAAATGAAATTCTTCTCTCGTATTTATAGCAAAAAACATTTCAACGTTCGACCAAGAATCCAATGTGCGACAGACTGTCCGTGATTCACGCTTCAGCTTTTGTCGGACGAGTAAAAGCATCCGTTAAAAATACAGTAAAAATGTTTTGTCAAAATTCAAATTTTTTCGAGATTCTTCTCGAGGTGCACAGGTGTTACAACGACATTTTTTCAAAGATGCTTCACGAGGTTTTTTGCACACGGGTCGGACACCCAAAACCGAGAAGGTAAAGAATAAAATTCTTTATATGTGTGGGACAAACGTGTGGAAAAATTCAGTAAAAAGATAGGGTCGGATAAACCCACACCCACACCCACACCCTCTCCCTCTCCCTCTCCCTCGCCCTCGCCCTCGCCCACGCCCACGCCCACGCCCACGCCGAGCCGAGCCGAGCGAGCGTGCGTGCTTCTGTGCGAAGCACCGCGCGAACGGGAAAGGCAATAAGAAATGCAATAAGGTTTAGGCAACCTTGCCATAGTCTAGGGCTTTCCCCATACACAAAGGTCTAAAGACCCAAAGGGCCATACCCTTAAGGCTAAACCAATGCTATTTAAGTCTAAAACTCTAAGTGTTTTAGTCTATATGGGACTAATGTTTTATTCATTCACATGAAAAAACATCTAGGGAGTAATAGGTCTTGGGATCAAAACATGGTCCATGCATTTTTTGATTAAAACAAAACATTTTTTTTTCTAACAATCCCCCACATGAATAATAAAACATTTCGATAAAACACGAGAAAACATAAGGCAACAATATAGGCTAAGGTGTCCCAAAGATTGAACCTTAACTTAGTGAGAGGTTACCTGAACTGCTTGTTGATACGGTGAACGCAATGTCTTGAACCGCCAACAAAGAATGCAATTCAGAAATAACAGCCACACTTGATGCCTCAACCGAAAAAAACAGCTGCCAAGCTCTTTCGGTTGTGCCCATTTTGGCCGTGGGCTAAAATCCCGGACTTAATGAATGTCTCTAGAGAATCAGCTCATATTCTCATAGGAAGCGGCCACACTTCCAACATCCACAAAGGTGGGTCCATAAAGAGTGTCCTGCCACACCCCGCTTTAATCAAAGCCATGGTACCCATTAAGATCGCAAAAGATCATCCTTAATTTCTGCAGGCAGCACTATCGCACGATTACACCATAGGGAGGGACAAAGATAGTGCTTTCTCAATATCACCATAAATTAGTTGTCTCATTGAACCTTGATCTTGGAAATCCAATCACAAGGTTGAGTATCCTTCATGGTGATTTATTCAATGAGCTTTAGTCCCATCCCCCTCGATGTAAATTTAACTTTCTCTCTGGTTAAGCCTTTTGTCAAAGGATCTGCAAGATTATCTTTGGATTTTACAAAGTCTATCGAGATAATACCAGTAGAGAGTAGTTGTTTCACCGTCTTATGTCTTCTTCGTATATGTATAGACTTCCCGTTGTATACATTGTTCTTTGCGCAACCAAGAGCACTTCAACATGTCACAGTGGATGGCAATTGAAGACACATGCTTGGGCCAGAGTGGAATTCCTCCCGAAACATCGCATCCATTCAGCTTCCTCTCCAGCTTTTTCCAAGGCTATAAACTCAGACTCCATAGTGGATTTAGCTATACATGTCTGTTTGGTAGACTTCCATGAGACAGACGCACCTCCAAGCAAGAAGATGTACCCACTAGTAGATTTGCACTCTTCGAGTCGATATCCGATTGGCATCACAATACCCTTCGATGCAGCAGGATACTTCCCAAAACTTAAGCAATAGTTTGAGGTCCCTCTCAGGTAACGTAAAACTCTGAATAGAGCATTCCAGTGATCCTGCCCTGGGTTGCAAGTATACCTGCTTAATCTACTCACAGAGTAAGCAATATCAGGTCTTGTACAATTCATAAGATACATAAGACTACCAATAATGTGAGAATACTCAAGTTGATCAATACCATCACCCTTGTTCTTTTTCAATTTACAAGTGGGATCAAATGGAGTAGACGCAGGTTTAGAATTTTCATAATTAAATCTCTTTAATACGGTTTTGAAGATAATGAGACTGACTAAGACTATATCCATCAGACGTCTTTCTGATTTTCATCCCTAAGATTACATCAGTAGGGCCTAAGTCTTTCATGTAAAAATTATCTCTAAGCATGCTTTTAATGGTATTAATAATATCAAGGTTGCTGCCTAATATGAGCATATCATCAACATATAGGCAAACAATAACATGAGAATCATACACAGATTTAATGTAAACACATTTATCAGATTCATTAACCTTGAAACCATTAGTTATCATAACATGATCAAATTTTTCATGCCATTGTTTAGGTGCTTGTTTTAAACCGTATAGAGATTTGTTCAACTTGCATACTTTGTTTTCACAACCTTTTACAATAAAGCCTTCAGGTTGGTCCATATAAATTTCTTCATTCAATTCACCATATAAAATGCAGTTTTAACATCCATCTGATGTATATGCAAATCATAAATTGAAGCAATAGCAATCAACATCCTAATCGAGGTGATTCTAGAGACTGGTGAATAAGTATCAAAGAAATCTAATCCTTCCTGTTGTCTATAGCCTTTAGCTACCAACCTAGCTTTATATTTATCTATAGTTCCATCTGTTCTAAGTTTCCTTTTGAACACCCATTTGCAACCTATGGATTTACTACCAGGAGGTAAATCTACAAGCTCCCAAGTTTCATTTTGCTGAATGGACTCCCATTCATTTAATGAAGCTTCTTCCCAGAAGGGAGCTTCTGGAGAAGTCATAGCTTCCTTGTAGGTTTGGGGTTCTGACTCTACCGTAAGAGTCAAAAAATCTGGGCCAAAACTTGTTTCAGTTCTAACCCTCTTACTTCTTCTTGGTTCAGTCTCATACTCCAAAGTTGGAGTTTGACTAGTCGATGGAACATCCGAGAGGTCATCATGGACCCTTTTCCGAGGTCCAGACCTTAAAGGAAATATGTGTTCATAAAACACAGCATCTCTAGATTCTAATATGGTATTATGACCAATGTTATTAAACCTGTGTGCAATTGTATGCTCAGGATACCCTAAAAAAACACAGTCGACTGTTTTGGGACCTATTTTAGTTTTCTTGGGATGAGGAATGGCCACCTTGGCCAAACACCCCCACACTTTAAAGTATGCATATGAAGGTTGTTTACCATTCCACAATTCGTAGGGAGTTTTATCTGATTTTTTAAATGGAACTCGGTTCAAAATATAGCATGCCGAGAGGATAGCTTCCCCCCACAAGTTCGAAGATAACCCTGAACTTGTCAACATAGCATTTACCATATCTATGAGTGTTCTATTTTTTCTTTCGGCTACACCATTCGATTCAGGTGAATATGGTGCAGTGGTTTCATGAATGATTCCATTATTTTTACAAAACTCTCCTATGGGTATCACATACTCACCGCCACGGTCAGACCTAAGAGTTTTAATCTTAACTCCTTTTTGGTTTTCTACTTCAAGTTTATAAAACTTAAAAGCCTCTAAGGCCTCATCTTTACTTCTAAGAAGATGAACTTTGACAGATATCGTGAGTAATCATCTATAAAAGTGATGTACCATTTTCTACCACCTCTTGTTGGTGTTGATTTCAAGTCTCCTAAATCCGAGTGTATTAATTCCAAAGGAACTGTTCTACGTTCAACACTTTTATTAAATGGTTTTCTTGCATATTTAGATTCAACACAGATTTCACATCTTTGTTTTTTATCAAAGTTTATTTTTGGTATGCAACCTAAATTAGCAAGTCTTTCTAGCGATTTGAAATTAACATGCCCAAGTCTATCATGCCAAACATGTGATGAGTCACAAACATAAATAGAAGAAGATGCATTAACATTCAATTTCAAATCAGATACACTAAGCTTAATCATGTTATCGGTAACATAACCTTTTCCTACGAATTCACCATGCTTAGAAATCACAACAGTATTGGACTCAAAGAACAATTTTAAAACCTTTTCCTAGCAGGATGGTTTCTGAGATGAGATTTTTGCATATGTCTGGGACGTAGAATACGTCATTCAATGCGAGAGTTTTTCCTGAAGTTAGCTTCAGTTCGACCTTGCCTTTCCCCACCACTTTCGCGGTGGAAGAATTTCCCATGTACAGTTTCTCATCATCTCCTACTATGGCATAGGAGGAGAAAGCATTTCTGAATTTACAGACATGCTTGGTGGCTCCAGAATCAAGCCACCAGTCTCTCACATTAGTCATACTAGAGACAAGGTCGACTTCAGACACCATGCCAGTGAAATATCCAGAGTCCTCTACTATGTTTGCCTTATTTTTCTGTTTTGGATCATATTTGATCCTTTTAGGGGCCTTACAGTCTTTAGCCATATGTCCAGGTTTACCACAATTAAAACAGTCGCCTTTGATGGTGTGCTTAGTGACACCACCTCTAGGCTTAAAATTGTTACCTCTGGGTTTTATACGTCTGTTACGTCTATTACCCATTTTGCTGGATTCTCCAGGAGTTTTCTTTGAAGCAGCTTTATCGTCCAAAACATGAGCTTTGTTGGACATGTTTTTGCTCAGCATCATGCTCTTGTCCTTGCTGCACATCATCTCCTCAACCTGGATCTTTTTGCCAAGCTCTACCATGGTGATTTCACGAGTCTTGTGTCGCAGCCTCCTCTTGTATTCGCTCCATGAGGGTGGAAGCTTTTCAATCACAGCCGATACTTGTAGAGCTTCATCAAAAGTCATGCCTTCAGCAAGAATCTCGCTGATGAGGAGTTGAAGTTCAACGAACTGTTCTACCACAGGCTTTTCGTCAGTCATGTTGTATTCTAAGAACTTAGCCATCAAGAACTTCTTACTTCCAGCGACTTCAAAGATGATATTTTTCTTCTAGAGCTTCCCATAAATCAAAAGCATTAAAATCTTCTTTTGCATTATAGAAGTCATACAAGGAGTCATCAAGACAGTTAAGAATATGATTCTTGCACAAATAATTCTTCCTATTCCATCTGTCCAATTTATCTTCATTACCACGGTGATGAAGTTTTCTCGAGGGTTTTTCTAAAGCATATCCATCTAACCTTTGGTCGTTTAGGAAGAATAGCATTTTAGACTGCCATCTCTTAAAGTCCTTACCACTGAACTTTGGTGGTTTTTCTACGGTATTTTTTCCCATGTTCTTACAGCAATTACAATATCACAATATTACAATCAGGCAAGTTATTACCTTTAGATTGTTGGAAATAAATTACAATTTCGTATGCAACTGAGAAATAATACTTTGATTACACTGATAATAGTAACAAACAACTCAAGAAACATGAGAAAAATACTTAACACTCACTGATGTGTTATTGTTATACCGGAGATGCACTGATGATAGTATTTAAAAACTTAGTAGAGGCACGTATGAGATACGCTGAGCTAAAGGTAATATTGCCTGCTACTCCTCTGAGATGCTATAACAATTAACAAATTACCTCCAGGATACAACTACTGTTAGTTCTCCTCTATGTGTAGCATACACAGAGAGAACCCTTAGAACTTGGCAGCAAATAATGAAAACAAAAACATAAATCGAAACTACAACCAGTTTCAGAGAAATATAAAAAGTAATTTATGTTTCTGTAAACTAACTATGTTTTTGTAAACAGAGAAGTAGTATTACAAAATTATGTTTCTGTAAACCACAACTCGTTTTTTATGTTTCTGTAAACTAAGAACTCTATTTAATGTTTCTGTAAACTTAAATAAAATTTATGAAAGAATAAAAGAAGAAGAAGAATTTCAGAGAGAAGAGTTCTGAAAGGTATGGTTTCAAATGAAATTCTTCTCTCGTATTTATAGCAAAAAACATTTCAACGTTGGACCAAGAATCCAATGTGCGACAGACTGTCCGTGATTCACGCTTCAGCTTTTGTCGGACGAGTAAAAGCATCCGTTAAAAATACAGTAAAAATGTTTTGTCGGAATTCAAATTTTTTCGAGATTCTTCTCGAGGTGCACAGGTGTTACAACGACATTTTTTCAAAGATGCTTCACGAGGTTTTTTGCACACGGGTCGGACACCCAAAACCGAGAAGGTAAAGAATAAAATTCTTTATATGTGTGGGAGAAACGTGTGGAAAAATTCAGTAAAAAGATAGGGTCGGATAAACCCACACCCACACCCACACCCACACCCTCTCCCTCTCCCTCTCCCTCGCCCTCGCCCTCGCCCTCGCCCACGCCCACGCCCACGCCCACGCCGAGCCGAGCCGAGCGAGCGTCCGTGCTTCTGTGCGAAGCACCGCGCGAACGGGAAAGGCAATAAGAAATGCAATAAGGTTTAGGCAACCTTGCCATAGTCTAGGGCTTTCCCCATACACAAAGGTCTAAAGACCCAAAGGGCCATACCCTTAAGGCTAAACCAATGCTATTTAAGTCTAAAACTCTAAGTGTTTTAGTCTATATGGGACTAATGTTTTATTCATTCACATGAAAAAACATCTAGGGAGTAATAGGTCTTGGGATCAAAACATGGTCCATGCATTTTTTGATTAAAACAAAACATTGTTTTTTCTAACATATATTACCAGATGAGACTTCTTCATATTCAGTACCTTCCTTCTATTAGAATTACCTACTGTAGGACTCAGACAACATCTACTTTAAACTGTAGGTATCATATATGAGAAACGCCAACAATTGTACAAATTACCCCTTTCCAAGAACTTCATCGACAAACTGGCGAGCGGCTTCGGCTGCAGCTCAGGATGCGCCCGCAAATAAAGAAAGTCATGAAGTACATTATTATATTAGAAACAGTTACAGAAATATGCACTATCAAAAGTCAAAACCTTTAATACTTACAAATATTTGTCGGTATTTACCTTGGATATCTACCATAATTTGGACTCATGCCCCTGTAGTATGCCCCACTGTATCTATCATCATAGACTAGACTATGAGCATGCCCATAATCATGACTGGGTCGGCCTCTCCGAAGCACTAGACTTTTGGATCATCCGTAATCAGGACCGGGGCTGCTTCTACGAAGAGCTGGACTTCTGAAAAACAAAAAAGTAAATAATTAAGGGTTTGGTGATATTATCATAACAACTGAACTCATATGAGTACATTCGAGTGCTTTTGTCGCATGTTCCTGGGTCTCAAACTGTACAAATGGGAAGTTTCTTGGAATCCTCACACGTAAAATTTTTCCAAATGGTTCAAAATTCCTTTCAATATATCGAATCCTTGTATCAGTGGGGTTAAAGTTAATGACAAATATTATCTTAGTAAGCCTCTGAGCCATAACCCTTGACCGTTCACGAAGGAGAGAACTGCGCTCTCCCAGCTAAAGATGTGAAAGATTAAATGAACGAATTCAAAAGCACAAAAAAACAAAAATTGTTAATATAAGAATGTAAGGCAGTACAATTACCTTTTCCCACTCTATAGAGATCATGTGTCTGTTGTGGCCAAAGAGTGTGCTATCAAGGTAACGTATTGCATCTCTAGCATCACGCTAGTTAACAAAATAAACAAATGCAAACCCTAGAGTAAAACTGGAATTAGAATGTGTAGACATCAAAGAAAGTTTAAGTTTTATATATTCAAGGGATGTGTTGTTAGTAAACCAGTCAATTCATGTTTTCTTTTTCCATTACAATAACAAAAAAATACAAGACCTGCAAACAGGGGAAGTCCTGTGAACATAAGGATGTAAAAAATCAATGGAGAGGCCTTTCATTATAAAATAACACATTCTGATGGCACAAAATAGACCAGAACCAAGATCCAGAAGGAGAAGGGGGCCAGAGTCTCGATTATACAAGTCCATAACTGTCTCGTTATATATAGCCAGAAATCTTTAGTACAAAATCTCTTTCTGGAGACTGCGCATATCACATATATATGAACAAGTCTTCAGATACATAATTCATAAACAGAAACTTAAGTTGATTGGTTAAATAATACCTGCTTAAATATCAAATGCTTCTTCCAGTTAAACAAAAAGAATAAACTTAAGTTTCTAATGTGATCGTCTATGTCCTTGACAGCACTTTCAGTAATTCCCTTCATGGTAAATGTCTTACCACTACTGGTTTGACCGTATGAAATATCGTTGATGCGAAAAGAAACATATTGGCAATTAAGACATCCATACATTTGCTAAAATCAAGATATTAAATCATTAACAAGTAGGGAGAATGTTGTGTTTTTTAGAACATCTCTCACCATTAACTCAAGTAAGAGGAGATAACGCAAAATACTTCGCTCATTCCTCATAAACACTCTCAGTTAGGCAATTCATAACTTTGACCTCACTGATATCATTAAGTCTTTTTGAGTACCTCTAGCCCTCCAAAATTTACAAACCTGCATCCAAAATAGTAAAACAAAATGAGTTAATTTGATTAACTAAGTAATCAAATGACTAAAAGCAAAAAATTATACCAAAAAAAACCAGCAAAAGAAAACTGATCGATCCACTTACCATAACTTCCAAAGTTCGTTCATCCTCATATTAGTGGGTTCAAAAATCAATTCAAAAAGATCGGAATTACAGAAAATTAAAAACCCTAAAATCGAAAGAGAAAGAAGAAATTAAAAAAATGAACTCAAATATTAATCTCTAAAACCGAAATCAAAGATTAAACCCTAAACAGAAATCGAAAACTGAAATCAAAGATTAAACCCTTAAATCGATAAACTTAAATGAAACCCTATGATGCGATAAACATAAAATGAAATCGATAAACTGGAAAAATAGAATCAGCTGAAACCCTAGAATTCAAAATTTCTAAACCCTGAAAATCACTACTGAAACGAAAGGATTACGTCAAAGATTATACCTGGTTGTTGGTTTAAAGCTGAAAGAGATGAAGTTCAGAGATGAAGATGGAAATGATAGGAGAGGAAATGAGATGAGATGCGAGGAATGAGTATGTTGTGGTGGAGAAAATGAGATGAAAATTCTTAAGGCAGGATCGATATAGGTTAGGTTGGTTGAAGGGAGGAAAAAAATAAAAAAGGCTTGACCGAATTTTGACTGGGGTGTATTTATCAGTTCTAGTGTTCCGTACCATACAATACTTCACACGCTTGAACCCAGCGCAGTTGCTATTCGCAACCTTACGTGTGCGGTTGCAAAATTCGCAACAGATATCCGTCGTTGCGAAAAAATAGCAACTGGGATTAGCAATAGAAATTTCGCAACGACATTAGTGTCGTTGCAAATCTAGGTTGCAGATCCCTAAAAATGGTGTAGTGGAAGGTGATGTGCCCATAAATCAGTGTAGGGTGGAAACCTCGGCTGGAAGTGATCAACAATCTTATATTGAGGTTGGTGTAGGGAACTTAAACAGACTGGAGATTATTGAAAGCATGCTGGCTGCTAAATCTTGTAGGGATCAAGAGGTGAATGGAAGAGAAGGTGTAGTACCCAAACACTCTAGTTGTCCAACTATTTCAGTTAGTCCAGCTTTACTGTCTCAAAGGGCATGTAGAAGATGTTCCAACTGCTTATTTGGGACATAATTTTGTATATGAACTAGTAAGGTTTCCATCCTCAGGTAATCCTGATGACGTTCAGTTGGTTCTACATAATTCTGTTGAGGATGAATATTTTGTAGATATTTCACCTAATGATGTCCTAGATTCTCCTCTGGACGCGGATGATAATAATTTATTTTCAGTTATGGAGGATAAAATTGTTACCAATCTACGCGACATTCAGAGCAAGAACATTAACTCTAATGAGGTAATCTTTTTTACCTCGAAGATGGTTTTTGAGCTGTGTTGTAAATTGGGTGGAATTAAAACTAAAGATGAAAAAGAAGCTAGTGAGGTTATTTTTGAAATTCTATTCAAATATAGATACTGATACAGGTCTATTAAGAATGGGAAGAAAGTTCAGGATAGCTGTGATTCTGCTATCTCAGTTAACTCACATAATCGTAATGCTGAAGTTGATGAAGTGTGTTCAAGTGAGAGGCTAATGGACGATGGGAACTAAACTCATTAATTTGAATATAAGGGATCTTAACGCATATGATAAACAAGTTGCGGTGAGAGATTTGATAGCTACACACAAATGTCTTGTTTGTGCACTTCAAGAGACAAAATTTTCAAATTTGTCTTCTTATTTTGTAAGGTAGTTATGGTTCGATGCTGACTTTGGTTATGAATTCATTCTTTCACAAAGTTCTTCTGGTAATAGCGCGGGTTTAATTACTATCTAGGACAATGCTTTATTGGAGCTGCTTGATAAGAGATTAGGTTATAATTCAATCTCTTGCTTATTCAGGATAAGGAATGATGGGTTCAAGTTTATAGTCAAAAATGCTTATTCTCCATGTGACTATAATTTGAGAGAAATATTTTGGAGTGATATGGCTGAGATTAGGATTTGGTATAATGTTGCTTGGTGTTTGATGGGTGATATGAATGCAGTGAGAAGTGATGCAGAGAGGAACAAGACATGAAGAGTTATCAGAAATATGAATTTTCTCAATACATTCATTTATAAAAATGAATTAATTGATTTACCTTTGATTGATAGTTCGTATACTTGGAGCAATAAGCAAGATAACCCTCTGCTCTGTAGGCTGGAAATAGTTTTGGTTTGTTCAATTTTTGATACAAACTTTAGCACTGCAACTCAAACATCTTTGGTGAGGACAATATCTAATCATAATCCATTACTCTTTCAGTTATCTTCTGATATTAGAATTGGTAGCATTTTCAAAATTGAGAGCCATTGGTTGAAGTATCATGACTTTTTTAAATTAGTTGAACAGTGGTGGAGTTCTATGGACTTCACAGGCACTCCAAACTTTGTGCTTTTTAGGAACATGCAGAATTTGAAGTTTTTCTTGAAAACTTGGAGTAAATCCACTTTTGGAAATGTTAAGAAGCAGGAGGACATGATGAATGAAAAAAATTAAGATCCTGAACTCATCTGAGGAGAATGCAGCTTTGTCAAGAGTGCAGTTGTAGGAGAGGGATAATGTTTTACTTAAGCTCAACAATATTAAGCTAACAAGAGCTATAATGGCATTTCAAAGAGCTAAAGTCAGAGGGTTCAAGGAGGGAGATAAGAATACACATTACTTCTATAGGACTGCTAATGCAAAGAGAAGGATAAACTGTATAACAAAGCTAGAGATAAATGGTTTGAATGTTTTTAATCAAGAATACATAAGGGAGGGGATAAAGGATTATTACAACAACCTTTTTACTTCTACTAATTCAATAAATCCTTCTTTTGATAACCTGAACTTCAAATCTTTGGATGAAACTCATAGAAATTGGTTGGAAAGAGTGTTTGATGAAGAAGAAGTAATGATGTCTTTCAAGAAATGTGGCAAAAATAAAGCACCTGGCCCTGATGGATATATCATTGAATTTTATAAAGCTTGTTGGAGCTTTTCAAAAGTGGAGGTAATGGTAGTTGTTAATGAATTTTACCATAAGGGGAAGATTGACTGGAGATTGAATATGTATTTTCTTAAGCTTATACCCAAGAAGGAGGATTCAACAACACCAAAAGACTACAGACCACTTAGTCTTATAAGCATATTTTACAAAATAATTTCAAAGGTGTTAGCTGAAAGATTGAAGGAGGTCATTCCTAGCCTAATTCCCAATACACAGGGAGCTTTCATCAAAAAGAAGCAGATTCTAGATGGAATTTTGATTGTCAATGAGTGTATTGATAGCAGATCACTAAAGCAAAAGAAGACAGGCATTTTGTGTAAAATAGATGTGGAGAAAGCATTTGATAATGTAAGTTGGAATTCTTTGTTCTCTATTTTGAACAAAAATGGTTTTGGTAATAAGTGGCTCAGTGTAATGACCCGTCCCTCCACCGATATTGTCCCCACTTATCCACTGCGGTTATCCGGAAGTGTGGGGTTTTCAACGGGCATTGCTGGGGTAATCCAGCAGAAACTTCCCGGGAGGTCACCCATCCCTGGATTACTCCCTCCCGAGCAAGCTTAACTGCAGAGTTTTCTGCCAAATGTGTAGAAAAGGCCTCGGTGTAAGGAAGGGACAAATCTTTACTTATATTCCATTCGGCCAACCACAGCCGAATATTGGGGTATTACAATACCACCACCTTAAATTGGAGCCGTCCTCGGCTCTGGAATATATTCGCAAGCCCAGATCTCCGACGTTCCCTGCCCCTCATGAGAAGCACCTGGACCAACCCCGTACATTGTACCTTCCCACCCTCGACAGGTGACCTGTCGTCGGCTCTGATACCATTTGTAATGACCCGTCCTTACACCGATATTGTCCCCACTTAGCCACTGCGGTTATCCGGCAGTGTGGTGTTTTCAACGGGCATCGATGCGGTAATCCAGCAGAAACTTACCAGGAGGTCACCCATCCCTGGATTACTCCCGCCCGAGCACGCTTAACTGCAGAGTTTTCTGCCAACTCTGGAGCCAAATGTGTTGAAAAGGCCTCCGTGTAAGGAAAGGACAAATCATTACTTATATTCCATTTGGCCAACCACTGCCGAATATTGGGGTATTACAATCAACTGAATTTCATGGTGTGTTAAGGATGCTCAATTTTCTATTCTGGTAAATGGTCAAGCAACTTCAAGAATGAAACCCTCAAAAGGAATAAGGTAAGGAGACCCTTTTTCCGCCTTTCTTTTCTTATTAATGGTAGGGATTCCGTCTATGCTAATGGATGATGCAATGTTAAAAACAAGTTAAGTGGTTTTCAAGTGGCTGAGGGAGGCACAATTATCTCACACTTACAATTTGCTGATGATACTATAATATTTCTTAATGCTTCTAAAGAGGATATTAGAAGTCTTTTTTATCATTCTGATGATGTTTGAAGTACTTACATTGCTGAAATTAAACTTGGATAAAAGTATAATGACAAGTATTGGAGAAGATGATTTGGTGCAAGATCTTTCTTTGGCGTTGGGGTGTAAAGTGGATTGTCTACCTATTACTTACATAGGAATTCCTATTGGTGCTTCAAAGAGGTGTGCATCTATTTGGGAGGTGGTAATTAAGAAGATGCAGAAAAAGTTAGCTCCTTGGAAAATAAGGTTTTTCAACAAAGCAGGTAGAGTGACATTGATTAAAAGTTCTCTGGAAAGTATTGCAGTTTATTTTCTCTCACTTTACTACATGCCTGGTTCTGTAGAGAAGAGGTTGAATAGTATAATGAGAAAGTTTCTTTGGGGAGAAGACGATGATAAGAATAAATTGAACTGGGTTCCTTTCAAAACAGTGTGTAAACATAAATACAAAGGAGGATTGGGTGTACGTTATTTAAGGTTGATAAATAGATCTCTTCTGGAAAAATGGCATGGAAGATATGTTGTTGAGAAGACAGCTCTGTGGAGAAAGTTGATCAGTGAGAAGACTAAATCAGTGGATATGGGTTTGGTCCCTATGCAATCTAAGGAAGCAGTTGGTAGAAGTATGTGGATGGAAATTCAAAAATCAAACAAGAATTTTTATGACACTATTAATTTGCAGGTGAAAGATGGCAGAAGTATAAGATTCTGGCACGATTGGTGGTTGTTTAAAGGGGCGTTAAAAGACAAGTATACAAGACTATACAAGATTAGTTTGCAGAATTACGATAGGGTAGCTAACTTTAAGAGCACGACTTGGATTTTTTATTTTTCTCGAGAGTTAAATCTAGCTGAGAGGATTGATTGCTTGGAGATCAAGTTTGATCTGAGAAACGTTACGCTAGATCATAATGAGGCTGACTGCATTGAGGGAGTATGTTATGTAAAAGTTATTTACAGGAACTAATGTCAGGTGGAAGAGGATTGGGAGTTTAACAAAGTAGCTTTGAGCAAATTTGCGCCTCCAAAAGTGTTATTCTTAGTTTGGGCAGGGCTGCATCAGTCAATTCCAACAAGAAGTCTTAAAGATCGAACAAGAGAGAGGAGAACATAAACGCGGAAGCGTAAAAGACTACATTGATATTAATCTTGGTGGAATACAATCTATTTGATATTGTTGATTGATTCTTACTTGATTTCTTACAAATGAATACAACATGCCTATTTATAGGCTACAAAAAGAAGAAGAGAACTATGTCTATGGAGGCTAACAACTATGCCTATGGAGGCTAACAACTATGCATATGGAGGCTAACAACTATGCCTATGGAGGCTTCCACCAAACCAACTACTAGACAATCTAGTATTCTTATTTGATTTTTCTAACTCTAGAACACTCATTTTACACATGTTAATTGTCTAACATTGACTCTAGACATCCTAGATATTCTTAGGTTAATTTAGATAGATGTGAACTCTTGACTAAGTTGGTGTTGAATATTCAACACTTCCCCTCAACACCTACTTTCCAACTTCTCTTTATCTTAGACTATTCGGTCCCCTTCATAGTTTAAGGATGTTTCGGTCCTCTTCATAGTTTAAGGACATTTCGGTCCTCTTCGGAAGTTTAAGGACATTATGGTCCTCTTCGTAGTTTAGGGACATTACGGTCCTCTTCGTAGTTTTAGAACATACGGGTTCCATCGTAGTTTAGGGACATTGCGGTCCTCTTCGGAAGTTTAAGGACATTATGGTCCCCTTCGTAGTTTAGGGACATTTTGGTCCTCTTTGTAGTTTTAGAACATACGGGTTCCATCGTAGTTTAGACAACTCATAGGATTTTCACCCACTTTTGTTGTTCTCTATCTCATCACCACTTGGTGATTTTTTTTTTCTTTCTTCACAACATTTTTGTTGTTTCTTTTTCTATTCATCTTTTGTTCCGGTCATGCTTTTGTTGCAAAAACCATCACACTTCTTTGATTTTTAAGATTCTCTCACAATCTTTCATTTCGTCAAGCTTCTGCCACAAGCTCTGACTATTCTTCTTCTTGTTATATTGCTGTTACAATTTTGTCACGATATCCAGATTTGTCACATTTCTGAATTCGTAACAGATTTGCAACGCTGTGACAATTATTGTCACACTTATGTTTCCCTGATCATCCTTGCATTTAAACAAACATCTTGTCTGCATCTTCTCTATTTCCTTTGAGGCTTTCAGCCCATCTAAATCACCTTCAACTTTTTCTTTGTTTCTAATTTTTCTTCAGGTTCCACGGCATTTGCCAGCCCAACATTTTTTGTTTTGTTTTTTTTAACAGCCCATGTGCTGTCTCGGTGGGAAGTTGGTCACCTCCTTTTTTTTCTTTCTTGTATGCCGGTGAGATGGACGTTTAGTGTGTCGGTCACACCATGAAAAGAGAGTTGAATGACACTTTCTCACTGGCACTCTTTTTTTTTTTTTTTGCTTTCTGCTGCATGCGCGACTATCGATCTCCAACTCCATCGACCATCGTGTATCATCATGGAAACATTCTATTTCTCTCGACACAGCATCATGTTCTTCTTCCTTTAACGGTTAACTCAGCACTTGTTCGAATCTCCATCGATGGAAGAATTCATTACAGCAGCTCCACCTCAATCCACTCTTATTGCTCAACCCATTTCATTTCTTCATCTGTTGACAGAAGCATCATCATTGCTGGGAGCAGCAGAAGCAGCAGTCTCCGTCTCGTCGTCCTTCATGTATGCAGTTTCATTACAGCCCGTGTTCTATCCACTTTTTCTTTCCGCCTTTGCTTTCCGTTTTTTCTTTCCTCTGTGCGGCGTGTTAGGTGTGTCAGTATCACACGTTTTCTCTACATCTCGAGCTTCGTTCAATAATGGCAGCTGCCACTCGTTTTCCCTTCGTTCACTCTTCATCACTACTCCTCGAACAACAGCCAAGTGCTCATGTCGAACTCTCCATGAAACCACTGCCACCTTCCATTGCCAAAGCTCTACCATGCTATCTCTGAACTTGGTTCATCTCGAGCTTCACTTCTCTGCTAGTTCATCATTGTCCCGGCATTACTGACATGCATGCAATACCGTTACCATCACCGGATAACAGCATCATTCCATCTCTGGCAATCTCCACGTTCATCTTCTCATCCGGCCATGTATGCAACTTCTCGCTCGAGCTCCGGTATTGCCTTCAACTCCGTCGTTCACCCTTCATCTCTGAGCTCGACTCACTTCCATTTCTATGTTGTTAATGGATGCAACCCGAGCAGCAACACCATTGCTTGCCAAGCTCAACCATGGGCTTCATTATCGGCTGCCGATAGTGGCAGCAACTCCATTCCGTCGGACAACCACCATTGTTCTTCTCGCTTTCCATAGTCATCTCTTCATGACAACACCTTCCTGAGAATCACCTTTTCCATCGTGGGCATCTCCATCTCTCAAATCTTTGTCGTCTGCTTCTCTGCTACATTCCTTTCAAACTATTTTCAAACCTTTTTTTTTCTTCTTCCTGGTTTTGCATCGTAACTCTTCCAAAACAGATCCAACTCGAGCGAGAGTTCCTTCCATATCTTGACTGCAACTATCTTCCTTAGGTCATATCCATGTTTTTTTGGGTGGTGAAATCCAACACACATAGCCGCAGCAACACTCGCACCTTTTTTTTTTTTTTTCCGCGTCTCTAGATTCTGCAGACCCATACGAATAAAAACTTGATATGTAACGATTCTTACGGCAGTAGAACTTACACCTCCTTCACAATCATCATCAGAACTGCGCACAAATTATTTTAAACCTTGTGTACTCAACACCACAACGAGAACTTAAACACTAACAACCATGAATTTTTTTCTGAGTTTCTCTAACTCTCTTCCTCTCCTCTCTCTTCCTATAACCTTGCTCTGATACCATCTTAAAGATCGAACAAGAGAGAGGAGAACATAAACGCGGAAGCGTAAAAGACTACATTGATATTAATCTTGGTGGAATACAATCTATTTGATATTGTTGATTGATTCTTACTTGCTTTCTTACAAATGAATACAACATGCCTATTTATAGGCTACAAAAAGAAGAAGAGAACTATGTCTATGGAGGCTAACAACTATGCCTATGGAGGCTAACAACTATGCATATGGAGGCTAACAACTATGCCTATGGAGGCTTCCACCAAACCAACTACTAGACAATCTAGTATTCTTATTTGATTTGTCTAACTCTAGAACACTCATTTTACACATGTTAATTGTCTAACATTGACTCTAGACATCCTAGATATTTCTAGGTTAATTTAGATAGATGTGAACTCTTGACTAAGTTGGTGTTGAATATTCAACAAGAAGTATGTTGGAGTATAGAGGAATGAACACAGCTTCAAATCTGTGTTTATTTTGTGATACTTGTGTGGAAAGTTTGGATCATTTGTTCTTTTTGTGCGTCTGGGTTAATGAGATATGGAGATACTTTATAAGATCAGTTCAAGTAAGTTGTGTGAGTCCTTCCGAATGATCTCATCTCATTATTGAGGAGCTGGAATATACAAAACCATAGGGTGAGAGAAGAACGATATGGCACTTAATCTCTTTTGCTATGATGTGGGAAGTTTGGTTGGAAAGGAATAGTCGTGTACACAGGGGAAGAAGGAAATCAAGAGACGAAATTAATAATCCATGCTGTGATTATGGATATTTGTCTTTGGAGCTCTGGTTTAGAGATTTTTATAGGGTACTCAATGAACCAAGTGATCTTTCACACTGGGAGGATTTTGTAAATCTGTAATTAGCTTCTCTTTTCCTTTAGAACATATGAAGTGACGGCATTTCCAAAAAAAAAAAAAAAAAAAAAACCAAAAAGTCAGGCTACCTGATTGGCGGTGCGTTTGACCGTGGGACTAGAACAGAATTATTGAAAAATACGTATATATAGAAACATATTTTTCCTTAACGCCACTCAAGAGTCTCAAGACACTTCCACGTAACAAACACTAAGTGTACCAGGTACAAGCTTAACCGAACCTTAAGGCCATGCACTACTCCAAACCGAACTGGAACCATTTTTTTTTTCGATAACCTAACTGGAACCATTCACTTGAATGCATAAATACAATCAGACAATCTTGTTTGCATCAAGAACTTATACCACATGTAATCCTGAGTTGGGAATCAGGAATGAAAGGATTCCAAATACAGTGGATATAATTGTAAGTAGAATAAGTAAAGCTGCAGCAAGCAGTGAAATGATCGTCCATGGATTGCTGAAATATTGACGCTTCAACGTAGCTTTCCAAATATGCCAACTCTTTCCGTAATATTTCTTCACTTTCTTATTAAGTTCAGAATAATAATGTGCGCTACTCGTGTGGAAACAAAGCTTGTTGAAGATACTAGCTACATCTTCATTGCGGCCTAGATTATCCACGATGATTATTCCTTCTTTACGAAGAACCTCAACATCTTCAGCAGAGTTAATGAGAGAATCCATCAAAACAGCATAGGAAGTTAGATTATCACCTGTACTATATGATTGCTCACAAGCAATAAGGTTTCTTAATACTAGTTCACTATCGTCGAGAATATATATAGGAGACATTTCAAAAGTACCGTCCATACTAAACTCGACATCCATAAAACTTAGTTTTGCAGACCCCTTCTTGAATCTGACTCCCGCACGGTGTAACTCCGTCGCACTTGGAATAAATTCCGGGAGACCATATGAATCTTCTTCATCAACGGAATCAGCAGATGTTCCTAGGAGTGCACTTGTGAACTTGTCTATGGCGATGCCTTTCAACTTCAGCAGAATATTTGAAATTTTCCTTGATAATACTGATGGTAAATTAGATTTGGTACTATCCATAACTGAAGATCCTTCTTCATTATGAAGATGAGTTAGAAGAAACATACCAAGTAGATCTAGTAAATGATCGGCGGATCCACAATAGTCCTGATCAAGAGTTATTCCATCTGGAAGAAGCGTCAACATAGTCTTGAACAAATGAAGAGCAAGCTTTTTCAAAGGCATATCCTCTAACTCGTCTGGTGGTGCAATTATCTTGAATAAACATTCAAGGACAAACATCGGCAGTTGGTTTTCAAGTAGTATCATATCCTGAATAACGCCTGCCAGAAGCCAACGATTACTATATATAGGGTCAATGCATCCCCTGTCATAATTAACTTTTATTAGCAGCTCAATAATAAACAAACCATCAATCACCATCATTTGTACGAACTGCCGGCTATCCATGTCTATGAATTCTGAATAGCACTTGCGAATTTCGGCTTCCATCTTCTTAATAGAAGAAACACATTCTTCTAATACAGCAAACCACTCTTTGTTTGTAACTAGTGCTCCCGATGAGTCCAGCTCTGTATCAAAAATTCTTGCCCATTTTTCTCCTTTTTCTTTTTCTTCAGCTGTTTTCGTTGTCGATGTTGTTGCTGTGGTTTTTGTTTCTTCTTCTGCTACTGCTGCTTTTTTATTTTCTTCTTTAGTTGATGTTGTCCTTCCTCCTCCAACTCCTCCTCCTCCTGCTGCTGCTGCTGCTTCTTTATCTTCTTCTTTCGTTGATGTTGCCGTTCCTCCTCCTCCTCCTCCTCCTCCTCCTCCTCCTCCTCCTCCTCCTCCTCCTGTTGTTTCTTCTTTTTGATTGTTTTCTTCTTCTTCTTTAGATTTTCTGTTGGATTCTTCTTCATTTATGAGCTTCCTAGTGGCTGTTCGAGTAACTAAAGAGTGTGCATACGACCATTTATAAATTTCCTTGGCTTTTAAGCTTTGGTCTTTATGGTGGAAGGGACCAATAGAGATTGTTTGAGGCTTATATAGTCTACTTGGCTCGGTAAATTTGTGTAACCTTTCAGGTACCCTATGGATTGAACATCTTCCTGAAATGATACGTGTTAGAGGTGCACCTTTTTCAAGCGTGGTCTTGAAGAAAGTAGTGATTTCTTCCATTTCAACCGGACTGTATTCATTCACGTCTTCAGTCGACGCAGTTGGTGAAGTAAATCCAAGCATTTTCGCGACCGATTCAGAAGTTCTTCCCTCCAAAAACGAAACTGAAATTAGATACTAGTACTATAGAGCTCCTGCTGGAACTACTAAAAAAAATTGAATAGAAATATTAAACAACTGGAATGAAATACTAAAAAAAAGACAAGATATAGAAATATAGAGGATCAGGCTACCTGAAAGGAGGATGGCTAGTGTGATGAGTGGATAAGATTTATACTAAAGTTGTATCAAGCTTACCCACCAGGTTGCTTCATTGAAATTTCCACATGATAATTATTACAGGTGGTTAGGTGGTGCCATCTTAGTACAGTGATAAAGTTAATAGATGATAATAACATTCGAAATTGGCTAACACAATATTCTTTACCGATAAGGAAAAAAAATGACAGGTGTTTACTCTTTATTAGTACCATAATAAAAGTAGTGCTAAAAATATTCAGATAGTTCACGTGAACCATCGTATCTGGATTCATATTTAAAATAGGGGTAATTTTAACTGCACACCCATACAAAATAAATACTCTCTCTGTCCCTAATTAGATGAGCTATTTGGTTTTTAGTTTTGTCCATAAATAGATGAGCTATTTCACTAATCAAGGGGATATTTCTAAAACTATCCTTTTAATTGATTATTTTTTCTATAGGAAATATGTATAATTCGATAGTCATGTTTATATTCGTTGCGTAGGTGTTTTAAAATGCTTTTCAACGGTATAAAGTTTATAAAAAACCGTGGTATAGTTTAAGAGATAAATCGTTTCTAAATTTTACTAATTATTGTCCATAAGGGTATAATTGTAAAAAATACTTAAATATACTCCACTTTCCTCTATGCCTTAAAATTTGTGCAAACTCCAAGTAGCTCATTTAATAAAGGACGGAGAGAGTATTAAACTGCGCCCCCTAAAACCTAGATCTATATTTCTAGCCCTTGTTGAACAATTCTGCCCTCAGACATATGTATCCTTGGTCAAGACCAGGGTTAAACTCAACACCCATATTATAATCCAATACCAGTAGACCAACTATACACGAGGTACCTAGTAATCATCAGTGGTGCCGCAAGATCGCTCTTCACGATCATATTTAGACCGGAACTACATGGGTAGTTGAGTTCACTTCTTAATATACTTGGCCTCCAAAAAGCTTACCTTGAGGCGCTAATTTCGCTGATCCAAAATCAGATGGTCAAGGTGGTATTGATAAACATGAGGAAAAATAATTAAAATTTGAGAAAGAGGAAGATAGAAGAAGTGTACGTATTGTGATTTGTGGTCCGTGGATCGATCATGCGTCTCATATATATGTTGTATATGCTTCTAAAATGTTTGAAAAATGCTTTATTTTTGGATTTTTGGCAAATCTTACACTATGCGGTTTGCTGGATTTTATGGAAGGAATGGAATGGAAGAGTTTTCGGGGGACGGCAAAAGAGTGTGCAAGAAAGTATTGATTTGGTTAAGCAACTTATAGTTTTTTGGTCTTGTGACAAATATACTTTTAAGTTTGTCAACCCTAGTTTAATTTGGAGTAATTGGGATACTCTGATGTGTATGTAGCTTGGTTTTCAACTCGGGTTTAATCCCGGGTTAATTTGGTCCTTTTTTCTTTTTTCCTATTTAATATAATCTTTCTCTTCAAAAAAAAAAAAAAAAATGTTTGAAAAATGCTTTAGTAATATTTCACCCTATGCAGTGGCGGGACTGCCTTGTAATAGGGACTGACTTAAGCTAGTCCAAAGTCAAGAAAAAATAGTTTTTTCTCCATGGTTTTAAGTTCGGTAAAGAAAAAAGTCGTGACTAAAATATAGGCTTAAGCCACCCCACAAATCCACTTAGTTTTCAAGCCACTGACTCTATGGTTGCAAGTAGGATCAGTATACTGGATTTGGATGTGAATTTATTTGGTGATTTAGGTATTTTTGATATGATAATGAGGGAACTTATCTACATCCCGCTACTTATAGTGCTGGTTAATTTTTGTTTCAAGAACATGTCTTATTTCACCGAGTTGTTCCGATTAGTATGAGAAATTGTCGATGCAAAGTTTTTATTTCACCAAGTTGAACTTGAATCATTGACCTGGTAATTTATTATGGGATTTTTAGGGGCGACCCCAACATAATTAGGGGCGAATTTTTTATTCCCAATCCAAAGCCAATGTTAAGGGATGTCCAAAAACGCGGAGATTACGTTAATGCTCTTATATAATCGGAAGATATTTTGTGTCCGATTCTTAATACTTAATCGGAAGGTTAGTAACGCCATTTGACTACCGATTAATATAAATTTTGTGCCAAACGCGAATCTTGCTCCTATAACAATCAGTAGTAAAAATAACCTCACTATACTAACGATCATAGTATCTCCTAAAGAAGAAATTTGGGGGAACTTTATAATCGGTAGTCATATTAGAAATTTTAATAACCGATTATTCTATGCGGGGCAACCTATAATCGGTAGCCAAATTTGCTACCGATTATAGAACATTTCAAAATTTTGGAATTAAAGGGTTTTAGAAAAAATTCATTTTGGGGAAACCTATAATCGGAAGGAAATGTAAGCACTTTAACTTTCGATTAGTGCTACATCGCAAACACGAACCAAATGGTTAGGGATGGCTCTGCACCCTTGAACCTGTGCAATTTTGGCAAAAGTTCGATGTGGGGAAACCTATAATCGGTAGCCAAATTTGCTACCGAATATAGAACATTTCAAAATTTTGTAATTAAAGGGTTTTAGAAAAACTCATTTTGGGGCAACCTATAATCAGAAGGAAATGTAAGTTGTTAAACTTCTGATTAGTGCTACGTGGAAAAAAAGAACCAAATGGTTAGGGCTGGCTCTGCACCCTAAAACCTGTGCAATTTTGGCAAAGGTTCGATGTGAGGCAACCTATAATCGGTAGCCAAATTTGCTACCGATTATAGAACATTTCAAAATTTTGGAATTAAAGGGTTTTAGAAAAAACTCATTTTGGGGCAACCTATAATCGGAAGGAAATGTAAGGTGTTAAACTTCCGATTAGTGCTACGTCGCAAACACGAACCAAATGGTTAGGGCTGTCTCTGCACCCTAAAACCTGTGCAATTTTGGCAAAGGTTCGATGTGGGGCAACCTATAATCGGTAGCCAAATTTGCTACTGATTATAGAACATTTCAAAATTTTGGAATTAAAGGGTTTTAAAAAAACTCATTTTTGTGCAACCTATAATCCGAAGGAAATGTAATCTGTTAAACTTCCGATTAGTGCTACGTCGCAAACACGAACCAAATGGTTAGGTCTGCCTCTGCACCCTAAAACCCGTGCAATTTTGGCAAACGTTCGATGTGGAGCAACCTATAATCGGTAGCCAAATTTGCTACCGATTATAGAACATTTCAAAATTTTGGAATTAAAGGGTTTTAGAAAAAACTCATTTTGGGGCAACCTATAATCAGAAGGAAATATAAGTTGTTAAACTTCCGATTAGTGCTACGTCACAAACACGAACCAAATGGTTAGGGCTGGCTCTGCACCCTAAAACCTGTGCAATTTTGGCAAAGGTTCGATGTGGGGAAACCTATAATCGGTAGCCAAATTTGCTATCGATTATAGAACATTTTAAAATTTTGTAATTAAAGGGTTTTAGAAAAAACTCATTTTGGCGCAACCTATAATCGGAAGGAAATATAAGCTGTTAAACATCCGATTGGTGCTAAGTCGCAAACACAAACCAAATGGTTAGGGTTGGCTCTGCACCCAAAAACCTGTGCAATTTTGGCAAAGGTTCGATGTGGGGCAACCTATAATCGGTAGCCAAATTCGCTACCGATTATAGAACATTTCAAAAAAATTGAATTAAAGGGTTTTATAAAAAAACTCATTTTGGGGCAACCTATAATCGGAAGGAAATGTAAGATTTTAAACTTCCGATTGGTTCTACGTCGCAAACACGAACCAAATGGTAAGGGTTGGCTCTACACCCTAAAACTTGTGCAATTTTGGCAAAGGTTCGATGTGGGGCAACCTATAATCGGTAGCCAAATTTGCTACCGATTATAGAACATTTCAAAAAAATTGAATTAAAGGGTTTTAGAAAAAACTCATTTTTGGGCAACCTATAATCGGAAGGAAATATAAGTTGTTAAACTTCCGTTTAGTGCTACGTCGCATACACGAACCAAATGGTTAGGGCTGGTTCTGCACCCTAAAACCTGTGCAATTTTGGAAAAGGTTCGATGTGGAGCAACCTATAATCGGTAGCACAATTTGCTACCGATTATAAAACATTTCAAAATTTTGGAATTAAAGGGTTTTAGAAAAAAATCATTTTGGGGCAACCTATAATCGAAAGAAAATGTAAGATGTTAAACTTCCAATTAGTGCTACGTCGCAAACACGAACCAAATGGTTAGGGATGGCTCTGCACCCTAAAATCTGTGCAATTTTGGCAAAGGCTCGATGTGAGGAAACCTATTATCGGTAGCCAAATTTGCTATCGATTATATAACATTTCAAAAAAATTGAATTAAAGGGTTTTAGAAAAAACTCATTTTGGGGCAACCTATAATCGGAAGGAAATATAAGCTGTTAAACTTCCGATTAGTGCTACGTCGCAAACACGAACCAAATGGTTAGGGATGGCTCTGCACCCTAAAACCTGTGCAATTTTGGAAAAGGTTCGATGTGGAGCAACCTATAATCGGTAACAAAATTTGCTACCGATTATAGAACATTTCAAAATTTTGGAATTAAAGGGTTTTAGAAAAAACTCATTTTGGGGCTACCTATAATCGGAAGGAAATGTAAGCTGTTAAACTTCCGATTAGTGCTACGTCGCAAACACAAACCAAATGGTTAAGGCTGGCTCTGCACCCTAAAACCTGTGCAATTTTGGCAAAGGTTCGATGTGGGGCAACCTATAATCGGTACCCAAATTTTCTACCGATTATAGAACATTTCAAAATTTTGGAATTAAAGGGTTTTAGAAAAAACTCATTTTGGGGCAACCTATAATCAGAAGGAAATATAAGTTGTTAAACTTCCGATTAGTGCTACGTCGCAAACACGAACCAAATGGTTAGGGATGGCTCTGCACCCTAAAACCTGTGCAATTTTGGCAAAGGTTCGATGTGGGGAAACCTATAATCGGTAGCCAAATTTGCTATCGATTATAGAACATTTTAAAATTTTGGAATTAAAGGGTTTTAGAAAAAACTCATTTTGGCGCAACCTATAATCGGAAGGAAATGTAGGCTGTTAAACATCCGATTGGTGCTAAGTCGCAAACACAAACCAAATGGTTAGGGTTGGCTCTGCACCCTAAAACCTGTGCAATTTTGGCAAAGGTTCGATGTGGGGCAACCTATAATCGGTAGCCAAATTTGCTACCGATTATAGAACATTTCAAAAAAAATTTAATTAAAGGGTTTTATAAAAAACTCATTTTGGGGCAACCTATAATCGGAAGGAAATATAAGCTGTTAAACTTCCGATTAGTGCTACGTCGCAAACACGAACCAAATGGTTAGGGCAGGATCTGCACCCTAAAACCTGTGCAATTTTGGCAAAGGTTCGATGTGGGTAAACCTATAATCGGTAGCCAAATTTGCTATCAATTATAGAACATTTTAAAATTTTGGAATTAAAGGGTTTTATAAAAAACTCATTTTGGCGCAACCTATAATCGGAAGGAAATGTAAGCTGTTAAACTTCCGATTGGTGCTACGTCGCAAACACGAACCAAATGGTAAGGGTTGGCTCTGCACCCTAAAACCTGTGCAATTTTGGCAAAGGTTCGATGTGGGGCAACCTATAATTGGTAGCCAAATTTGCTACCGATTATAGAACATTTCAAAAAAATTGAATTAAAGGGTTTTAGAAAAAACTCATTTTAGGGCAACCTATAATCGGAAGGAAATATAAGTTGTTAAACTTCCGTTTAGTGCTACGTCGCAAACACGAACCAAATGGTTAGGGCTGGCTCTGCACCCTAAAACCTGTGCAATTTTGGAAAAGGTTCGATGTGGAGCAACCTATCACTACGGGAAAAATCATCATTGACGACACTTTATTAGCGTTGTCATATACCTACGACAACGCTTTTTTATGCATTGTGTAGGTGGGGTATTGTAGAAAGTCCAAGCTTTTCTACAATACCTGAATAAGAGTTGTAAAGTGTGATGTGATTCATGGTTCAGAAATATTTTCCCAAAGTTGTGATTTTCTTTCGATTTTTTTCTGAAAGCCTAACACAACTCTTGTTTGTGTTGTAGGACTATTTTACACAACAAAAGATGTGTATCGTAGAAATATGTCACACAACACTTGTATAAGTTGAAGGACTATCTTAGACAACCTAGGATGTGTATTGTAGAAATATGTAACAACTCTTATTACTATTATGAATAAGGTTTGCACGACACTTGTTAGAATTGTGGAACAATGTTGGACAACACCTATTTATGTCGTAAAGACATTCTTTCACAACCTCTGGTTTGTGTAGTTGAAATATGGAACACAACTCTTATAAGATGTTGTGTGCATACAACTATTTTGAAAAAAAATTTATAGCGGAAACCAAATTTCCGAAATATTTCACATTCACATAAACCTTCCAGTACACATTTACATTCATTCAGGACCTGCCACTCCAATTGCATTACCTAGCTAACTTTAAATTACATTGTATGATAGATTCTTTGAACATGACTAAAAATATCATATAAATTGTAAAACGCAGATATGGGCCTCCCCTACAAATGTGGCAGTAGCATACACGTTTCAGTATGGTAGTCTGGATTACATTGCTAAATGGAAGTGATCCGCTTTTTGCTGCACACTCTCTTCTTGGTAAACCGAACGACGATTATGGGAAACATAGAGGTAGATGATACCGTAGAGGAACTGTCTTAGAAGTGAAGTTCCATAGTTTTCAATGAACTTCATATCAGTTGTCCTAGCTTTAGCACCTGCAAATCGCTGGTACTCTTCAACTACAGCAGGCAAACACCAGTTCTGCATTTTTCTTAAACATCCAATAACACAACCCGTCCTATGTTGTTGTTCATGCAAAAGAAAATTTATCAGAAAATGAATACTGCTTAATCATTTTGCTACGGCCAGAAACAAAAAATAGAGAAAGGCTTGTAGACTTGCTACTCATATGGAGGTCCAAAACTCCCCTATTTTAGTTCTACGTGTGTACAGAGAAGTGAAATTATCTTTCTGTTGGTGCATATGTATCTTTGCATGTGTGTGAAAGAGAAATAGAGATGTATCCTACCTATTATGATGCACCATCTTTGGAATACGCCTTTAAGTCCTAATGGTTGTTACGAATAAGCATCCCTTGGAGTGATAGGTAATGATCTTTGTTGTCTCATGTCTATTCCAAATAATTCTTCTGCCTTCCTTAACGTTTCTTGGATAACAGGGAAAAGGACAAACCAATTTTCTTAGTTACATTGGTTCAATGACCAAAAGATTTTACATAGAGTTTCAAAAATCACAAAGCAGTAAGTAATGACCTCCTGATTTTTATTTTGAGAATTCAGCTCCTTGATGTTGGAAAGAAATGCATTGAAATGCTCGTAAGACAACCTACTCCTGCAGTTACAAATATCCACAATGGGTATTACATATCAACAAACTGAAAAAGTGCTGACTAGAAACACATTCCAACATAAAAAATACTATCAATACTGACGAGTAATGTGACTAGAATACTTGCATTATATGGCAACTAGTTACACATTCCAACAACATTCTGTTGCTCGGAACACAACGGGATTTCGATCGTACATTCAAAACTACAATAAATACATCACACATAATTTCTAAAGAAAACGGTCATATGTTATGTTACAACTAATTTTATGTGCTCAAATGAGACTGAATTTTCTACAGGGATAACTACACAAAGTCTTCTAGTTGGGGTACTTCCTATTATCCATTTATTTCAAAACATTTACAGCTGAATCATAACCAAAATGGGTCTCACATATCCAAAAATCAGAAAAATACATGTAGTTTAAGTGCCTCATTTTAATTTTAAGAACTCTGCGACGCTGTACAAATTCTTTAGATACAAGTATCTATACTACCAAAGTTTCAGCCACTTTCCCTTATTTGATTAACCTGAAATTTTAACCGAGTGTTCCTGACACATCTAAGTACAACATATGCAAATTTCATGTAATTATAACGGTTAGATCTAAGCTCATGGATCCAACAATATATATATATTCTAGATGTCAGAAAAACATATGCACAGTTCGTGTTAAAGTATCATCATTTAGACTAAGTTTCCAGGTAGTTATAACATTGAAACTCAAGTACCAACAATATTAAATTATAAAGAAAGAATATCTCGTCTTCTATGATGCTTCACCCTTCCATGAATCATAATACAATAGCTATTGATACATGAGTAAAGTAACACATTGCCAATTTTCAAAGGACATGTATATCCATCTTAATACCCAAGCAAGGAATACACGAGCTATGTAAAAGCATTATCAAGGAGGAATAACGAAGATAATCATATAGGTATACTCAACACATATATGCCATCCGAGAAGATTGGCACTTAAGAAGTAATTAACTATTTCACTATTGGTTCAAGCCAAAGCTATGTATAAGCAATTTAGAGCTACCGATTAGTCAAAATGAGGTAACTAACAAGGTGATATTAGCCATCATATTTAAGCATATGCATGTTTTTGTAGAGAAACTCTTGAAAATGGTCAGGATTTCTGAACCTTGCTTCACTCCAATCTGAAACCAAATAGCTTTTCTCTATCATAATCATACATGTAATTCCTTTATCCCAGAGAAACTCTAAAATAAAAATGCTAGCATAAACATTCCAACACGCAAAGCATCAATTAAATTAAAGATTAAAAAAACAAAAACAAAAAAAGCAACAAATTATATTCCCCTGAACTAATGAAAAACATTTTCTAAAGAAAGTCCATAAAGATGACTCTTAGGAATTACCTCCCGAGTATCCCAGCTACTGGTCACAGGCTCGTTGTCATTGTTTTCAAGTATGATATATCACAATTGGACATTGGGAACATCTTTAACTATGTGCCATTGGACTGAAAAGACAGCCATTCCACTTGTCTTGCTACCAAAAGTCCATATCCTTCTTGAAATCAACTTGTTCAGTCATTTCATCTCGGCCAACAAACTGCCCGCTCCCATTTACCTGAAATTACCATAAAAAGTTGACTTATCTGATTGATAATGATAAACCGATTTGTTGTAGTTTTTGTTAAAGGAAATGACGGTACCTTTTCAGTGTGATTCCAAAAATCAAAGTATGCTCCAGAGACATCATCAAAGTGCATCTACTCAAACAAATTAGGAAATGTGGCAATTCAAATACCAAAACCAGATAGGATTCTTTCTTGGATGGCATAAACAGGCTTCCACCTTCAAGTTGTTGAATACTGTATTACATGATCCCAATGAAATGAACACAAAATAGGGGTTAAATGTACCTTGTTTAGGAATTCAAAATCCGAGAGAAGTTTAACCGTTGCATCGTATTCCTGCATAAACAGATGGATTGCACCCAACACCTAAAGAAATAGTAGCAGATCACCAACCACAGCATCTAGACGGCAACACATTCAAACCAATCTTTAACAAAAGCATCAACAGATCCCAAATTCTCATCAGTTCTTCCATCAGCATCACACCACCAACAACATTTTTTCAACTTTCTGTAAACCCAAATCCCTCTATCACCGTAATCAATTGAGAGTGACCACCGGAACCAAGTTCTCTGATCTGTTCATCATAATCACCAATTCTTCTAGATTCATTCTCATCTTCTGATATCTCGAATTCAATCTCAATAAATCACTTGAACCAAAATCTCAGGATTTCACAGAATTCTGCACTGAAATTCAACAAAAAAAAATAGTAAGTGGAAATTCAATGAAGGTTTTGTTTCTTAACACGGAGAAAAACAAAAAATTTAAAAGAATTGATGACAAAATTAAACTAGGGCTTGTAAAAAAAATTGAGGAACACTAAACCTGTATCAACAGAAAATTGAGGAATGCCAAAATTTTAAAGGTCGCCTGTTTGTTTGGAACCGAAAATGCGGTTTTATGCTGATGAAACTGCAAAATCAAAAACCCAATTAAATCAATTTCCGATCCTCAAAATGCAATAAAAACCTACAAATCCTGTAGAATTCGATGTAAATGAAAAGGGATTCAGAATATTACCTTTCTAATATTGGATGTTGCCTTAACTGATATCCACCATTAACAAACCTTAGATTTTCTGTTCTTGGCTACATCAACAATCAAATCGAGAGAAACCCCCAATTTTAATCTCAAACCCTCACTCATGAGAATCTCAAATTCTTCTCCTATGCACCTTGTTACTGATTTTCAAATCAGACACCACAGATCCAGTTCCTCCTCTTACTCACCAGCTTCACAACATCAACCTAATTTTCAAAATCAAACATACCCATCTCTAATCCTTCCCCTAAAACTTCAATTTCAATTTCAGTCACTTGATTCAATTACATCAAGAACCCTAATATCTATTAAGGGGAAAGAACAGAAACCCTATCATCTTAATCTTCACTAAAATTCACACAGAAACACCAACTCCTTTTTCTTGTATACATCCTCACGAATTAATTTTCCTCAATTTCACCTCTCGATTTTCAACAGAAGAACACCAGAGAAAAAGAACGAAAAATAAGAAACAAGAAGAGAGAATAAGAAAAAGAGAAAATGAGTTTCAAAGAGCCATTGCAATTTCATTGGACTACTTGTTAAAGATCTAACCAATCTACAACAAGAAAGGATTTTGTGGAGGTAGTTAGGTTTTTTGTGAGTTAGGGAGTAGAAAATAAGAGAAAGAGCATGGGAGGCACAAGATGAGAGAAGAGAGCGAGAGGAGGAGAATGAGTAAAGAATTAGTTTTCTCGATTCCCAAATGATGGACGGACCAGATTTCTTTTGATCCACTCATACGGATTGAGGAAAGAATCTGACAGTTGAGATTGTATATGTGATGCTCATACGGATTGAAGCATTTGTGTTTTCCTTTGTGCTAATACAAACTCATGTATTCTGTTTATTATCAACATTCGACGTGAAACAAAAATACAAAAATAATATCAATAAATTTAGGATATTATTATCGATATTTTGATATAAAAAAATCCAAAAAATGTATAAGAATGAAGCCGAAAAATATGAAGTGAATTCAATAATTGGTGCTTTCTCTTTGTGCTTCGGGTTTTAATTTCGACTAGTCACATAGGTCATGAAGTAATTTTGACTAGTCACACATGTCATGAAGTAGATTTAGTTCACACTGGTAGACTCAGGTTATAAGATTACTAGACTAGAGATGGACCAAGAAGCTCTGGGTGGGTTCTGACTTCAAAATTAGTAGGATACAACATCGAAATTGATAAATATGAAGCTTTGTGTTGATTCGAACTTCAAATGTGGTATAAGAGATACAAAATATGAACCAAGAAGCTCCGAGAGGGTTATGACTTCAAACTTAGCATGATACATCATCGAAATCGATAAATATGAAGCTCAATGTCGATTTGAGCTTCAAATTCGGTATAACGACAAACAAACTATGAACCAAGAAGCTCCGGGAGGGTTCTGACTTCAAACTTAGCATGATACATCATCGAAATCGATAAATATGAATCTCAGTGTCAATTCGAACTTTAAATTATGTATATTCGAAATCGATAAATATGAATCCACCCATCTATAGGTAAGATTCCATCGGAATATTCCCCCAAAACCTTAAACACACCCTTTTTCATCAACTTCGATAATGAACTTGGCTCCGAGCTTGAAACCTGGCCGCGAGTGGTATACTATAAGTTGGAAACTTCGTAAGAACGATGAATCCATCCATTTATAGGTAAGATTCCTTCGGAATAATCCCCAAAAACTTAAACAAACCATATTCTGGCATATTGTATGCATACCCTGGATCCGAGGCGAAACCTGGCTGGGAATGAACTACTATAAGTCGGAAACTTGGTAAGAACGATAAATCCATCCATCCAGTTACAAGAAAGATTCCTTCGAAATATTCTACGTAACCTTAAACAAACCATATTTCTGCATATTATATGCAAACCAGAGTTAGCCCTGAGTTTCTTTCGGATGAACTGAAGACGCAATATATCAGAATTAAACATCACATGCTCAAAGATTACTAGAGTTAGACCAGATTTTCCCATTCGGATGAAATGATGACGAAATATATCAAAATTGACTATTTGGTATAACGACATACAAACTGTTGATTGAAACTTCAAATATGATATATAACGGCATACAAACTTGGTAAGAACGATGAATCCATCCTTTTACAAGTAAGATTCCTTTGGAATTTTCTATGAAACCTTAAACAAACCATATTCTGGCATATTATATGCGTACCCTGGCTCCGAGATCGAATCCTGACTGTGAATGGACTACTAGAAGTCGGAAACTTGGTAAGAACGATGAATCCATCCAATTACAGGTAAGATTCCTTCGGAATATTCTCCAAAACCTTAAACAAACTCTATTCTAGCATATTGTATGCATACCATGGCTCTGAGGTCGAAACATGGCCATGAGTGGACCACTATAAGCCAAAAACTTGGTAAGAACGATAAATTCATCCATTTACATGTAAGATTCCTTCGGAATATTCCTCGAAACTTTAAACAAACCCTATTTTGGTATATTGTATGCATAACCTGACTCCAAGATTGAAACCTGGCCCTGAGTGGATCATTATAAGCTGGAAAGTTGGTAAGAACGATGAATTCATCCATTTACAGGTAAGTTTCCTACAAAATATTTCCTGAAACCTTAAACAAGCCCTATTCTGGCATGTTGTATGCATACCCTGTCTCCGAGGTCGAAATCTGTCCAGGAGTGGACTACCCTTATTGGAAATAGGTAAAGTAAATATTATAAAAGTTGAAAATGACCATATTACCCTTAATGGAAATAAGTGCAATAAATAGTATGGAGACTGTGAAAAATGACAAGACTACCCTTATCAGAAATAGGTAGGATGGTTAGTGGTGTAGATTTCCATGCCCAAGGCTCAGGATCGAATCCCCCCAACCTCATTTTTTCCAACATTATATACTTTTACTTCAACAACACTTATAAGTGTTTTTATAGGTTTCTCTCATTTTTTCCAACATTATATATTTTTACTTCAACAACACTTATAAGTGTTGTTATAGGTTTCTATTTAAAAAATGAAAAATACCACAACTTGTGAACTGAAAGGGTGGTTGATGAGCTAGACTTCCATGCAGTAGGTTCATGTTCGAATCTCCCCTCTAACATATTTTCCATTATCATATTTTTGTGTTATTCAACAACACTTGTCAGAGTTGTGATAGGCTAAGTGACTACACTTATAAAACAAAGTTGTTATAGCTAAATGTCGTCACAACTCTTTTGCTTTAGGAGTTGTAGTTTGTTTTCTTAGCACAAACCCTTGTTCCTAAGGGTTGGCAGTGATAATATACGACAACTCTTTCTTTGAAACCAGTTGTAAAACATAGGACTTTCTACGATGTTTAGAAAAGTGTTGTAAAACCCCAGTTGTAGATGTATATTTGTCCCGTAGTGTATAATCGGTAGCACAGTTTGCTACAGATTATAGAACATTTCAAAATTTTGGAATTAAAGGGTTTTAGAAAAAACTCATTTTGGGGCAACCTATAATCGGAAGAAAATGTAAGCTGTTAAACTTCCAATTAGTGCTACGTCGCAAACACGAACCAAATGGTTAGGGATGGCTCTGCACCCTAAAACCTGTGCAATTTTGGCAAAGGCTCGATGTGAGGAAACCTATTATCGGTAGCCAAATTTTCTATCGATTATATAACATTTCAAAAAAATTGAATTAAAGGGTTTTAGAAAAAACTCATTTTGGGGCAACCTATAATCGGAAGGAAATATAAGTTGTTAAACTTCCGATTAGTGCTACGTCGCAAACACGAACCAAATGGTTAGGGATGGCTCTGCACCCTAAAACCTGTGCAATTTTGGAAAAGGTTCGATGTGGAGCAACCTATAATCGGTAGCAAAATTTGCTACCGATTATAGAACATTTCAAAATTTTGGAATTAAATGGTTTTAGAAAAAACTCATTTTGGGGCAACCTATAATCGGAAGGAAATGTAAGTTGTTAAACTTCCGATTAGTGCTACGTCGCAAACACAAACCAAATGGTTAAGGCTGGCTCTGCACCCTAAAACCTGTGCAATTTTGTCAAAGGTTCGATGTGGGGCAACCTATAATCGGTACCCAAATTTTCTACCTATTATAGAACATTTCAAATTTTTGGAATTAAAGGGTTTCAAAAAAAACTTATTTTGGGGCAACCTATAATCGGAAGGAAATGTAAGCTGTTAAACTTATGATTAGTGCTACATCGCAAGCACGAACCTAATGGTTAGGGCTGGCTCTGCACCCTAAAACCTGTGCAATTTTGGCCAAGGTTCGATGTGGAGCAACCTATAATCGGTAGCCAAATTTGCTATCGATTATAAAACATTTCAAAATTTTGGAATTAAAGGGTTTTAGAAAAAACTCATTTTTGGGCAACCTATAATCGGAAGGAAATGTAAGCTGTAAAAATTCTGATTAGTGCTACGTTGCAAACACGAACCAAATGGTTAGGGCTGGCTCTGCACCCTAAAACCTGTGCGATTTTGGCAAAGGTTCGATGTGGGGCAACCTATAATCGGTAGCCAAATTTGATACCGATTATAGAACATTTCAAAATTTTGTAATTAAAGGGTTTTAGAAAAAAATCATTTTGGGGAAACCTATAATCGGAAGGAAATGTAAGGTGTTAAACTTCTGATTAGTGCTACGTCGCAAACACGAACCAAATGGTTAGGGCTGGATCTGCACCCTAAAACCTGTGCAATTTTGGAAAAGGTTCGATGTGGGGCCACCTATAATCGGTAACCAAATTTTCTACCGATTATAGAACATTTCAAAATTTTAGAATTAAAGGATTTTAGAAAAAACTCATTTTGGGGCAACCTATAATCGGAAGAAAATGTAAGCTGTTAAACTTCCGATTAGTGCTAAATCGCAAACACGAACCAAATGGTTAGGGCAGGCTCTGCACCCTAAAACCTGTGCAATTTTGGCAAAGGTTCGATGTGGGGAAACCTATAATCGGTAGCCAAATTTTCTACCGATTATAGAACATTTCAAAATTTTGGAATTAAAGGGTTTTAGAAAAAATTCATTTTTGGGCAACCTATAATCGGAAGGAAATGTAAGTTGTTAAACTTCTGATTAGTGCTACGTCGCAAACACGAACCAAATGGTTAGGGCTGGATCTGCACCCTAAAACCTGTGCAATTTTGGAAAAGGTTCGATGTGGGGCAACCTATAATCGGTAACCAAATTTTCTACCGATTATAGAACATTTCAAAATTTTAGAATTAAAGGATTTTATAAAAAACTCATTTTGGGGCAACCTATAATCGGAAGAAAATGTAAGCTGTTAAACTTCCGATTAGTGCTACATCGCAAACACGAACCAAATGGTTAGGGCTGGCTCTGCACCCTAAAACCTGTGGAATTTTGGCAAAGGTTCGATGTGGGGAAACCTATAATCGGTAGCCAAATTTGCTACCGATTATAGAACATTTCAAAATTTTGGAATTAAAGGGTTTTTGAAAAAACTCATTTTGGGGAAACCTATAATCGGAAGGAAATGTAAGATGTCAAACTTCCGATTAGTGCTACGTCGCAAACACGAGCCAAATGGTTAGGGCTGGCTCTGCACCCTAAAACCTATGCAATTTTGGCAAAGGTTCGATGTGGGGCAACCTATAATCGGTAGCCAAATTTGCTACCGATTATAGAACATTTCAAAATTTTGTAATTAAAGGGTTTTAGAAAAAACTCATTCTGGGGCAATCTATAATCGGAAGGAAATATAAGTTGTTAAACATCCGATTAGTGCTACGTCGCAAACATGAACCAAATGGTTAGGGCTGGCTCTGCACCTTAAAACTTGTTTAATTTTGGCCAAGGTTCGATGTGGAGCAACCTATAATCGGTAGCCAAATTTGCTACCGATTATAAAACATTTCAAAATTTTAGAATTAAAGGGTTTTAGAAAAAACTCATTTTTGGGCAACCTATAATCGGAAGGAAATGTAAGCTGTAAAACTTCTGATTAGTGCTACGTTGCAAACACGAACCAAATGGTTAGGGATGGCTCAGCACCCTAAAACCTGTGCGATTTTGGCAAAGGTTCGATGTGGGGCAACCTATAATCGGTAGCCAAATTTGATACCGATTATAGAACATTTCAAAATTTTGTAATTAAAGGGTTTTAGAAAAAACTCATTTTGGGGAAACCTATAATCGGAAGGAAATGTAAGTTGTTAAACTTCCGATTAGTGCTACGTCGCAAACACGAACCAAATGGTTAGGGATGGCTCTGCACCCTAAAACCTGTGCAATTTTGGAAAAGGTTCGATGTGGGGCAACCTATAATCGGTAACCAAATTTTCTACCGATTATAGAACATTTCAAAATTTTGGAATTAAAGGATTTTAGAAAAAACTCATTTTGGGGAAACCTATAATCGGAAGAAAATGTATGCTGTTAAACTTCCGATTAGTGCTACATCGCAAACACGAACCAAATGGTTAGGGCTGGCTCTGCACCCTAAAACCTGTGCAATTTTGGCAAAGGTTCGATGTGGGAAACCTATAATCGGTAGCCAAATTTGCTACCGATTATAGAACATTTCAAAATTTTGGAATTAAAGGGTTTTAAAAAAACTCATTTTTGGGAAACCTATAATCGGAAGGAAATGTAAGATGTTAAACTTCCGATTAGTGCTACGTCGCAAACAAGAGCCAAATGGTTAGGGCTGGCTCTGCACCCTAAAACCTGCGCAATTTTGGCAAAGGTTCGATGTGGGGAAACCTATAATCGGTAGCCAAATTTGCTACCGATTATAGAACATTTCAAAATTTTGTAATTAAAGGGTTTTAGAAAAAACTCATTTTGGGGCAACCTATAATCGGAAGGAAATATAAGATGTTAAATTTCCGATTAGTGCTTCGTCGCAAACATGAACCAAATGGTTAGGGCTGGCTCTGCACCCTAAAACCTGTTCAATTTTGGCCAAGGTTCGATGTGGAGCAACCTATAATCGGTAGCCAAATTTGCTACCGATTATAAAACATTTCAAAATTTTGGAATTAAAGGGTTTTAGAAAAAACTCATTTTTGGGCAAACTATAATCGGAAGGAAATGTAAGCTGTAAAACTTCTGATTAGTGCTACGTTGCAAACACGAACCAAATGGTTAGGGCTGGCTCTGCACCCTAAAACCTGTGCGATTTTGGCAAAGGTTCGATGTGGGGCAACCTATAATCGGTAGCCAAATTTGATACCGATTATAGAACATTTCAAAATTTTGTAATTAAAGGGTTTTAGAAAAAACACATTTTGGGGAAACCTATAATCGGAAGGAAATGTAAGTTGTTAAACTTCCGATTAGTGCTACGTCGCAAACACGAACCAAATGGTTAGGGCTGGCTCTGCACCCTAAAACATGTGCAATTTTGGCAAAGGTTCGATGTGGGGCAACCTATAATCGGTAACCAAATTTTCTACCGATTATAGAACATTTCAAAATTTTGGAATTAAAGGATTTTAGAAAAAACTCATTTTGGGGAAACCTATAATCGGAAGAAAATGTATGATATAAACTTCCGATTAGTGCTACATAGCAAACACGAACCAAATGGTTAGGGCTGGCTCTGCACCCTAAAACCTGTGCAATTTTGGCAAAGGTTCGATGTGGGGAAACCTATAATCGGTAGCCAAATTTGCTACTGATTATAGAACATTTCAAAATTTTAGAATTAAAGGGTTTTAAAAAAACTCATTTTGGGGAAACCTATAATCGGAAGGAAATGTAAGATGTTAAACTTCCGATTAGTGCTACGTCGCAAACACGAGCCAAAAGGTTAGGGCTGGCTCTGCACCCTAAAACCTGCGCAATTTTGGCAAAGGTTCGATATGGGGCAACCTATAATCGGTAGCCAAATTTGCTACCGATTATAGAACATTTCAAAATTTTGTAATTAAAGGGTTTTCGAAAAAACTCATTTTGGGGCAACCTATAATCGGAAGGAAATATAAGCTGTTAAACTTCCGATTAGTGCTACGTCGCAAACATGAACCAAATGGTTAGGGCTGGCTCTGCACCCTAAAACCTGTGCGATTTTGGCAAAGGTTCGATGTGGGGCAACCTATAATCGGTAGCCAAATTTGATACCGATTATAGAACATTTCAAAATTTTGTAATTAAAGGGTTTTAGAAAAAACTCATTTTGGGGAAACCTATAATCGGAAGGAAATGTAAGTTGTTAAACTTCTGATTAGTGCTCCGTCGCAAACAAGAACCAAATGGTTAGGGCTGGCTCTGCACCCTAAAACCTGTGCAATTTTGGAAAAGGTTCGATATGGGGAAACCTATAATCGGTAACCAAATTTTCTACCGATTATAGAACATTTCAAAATTTTGGAATTAAAGGATTTTAGAAAAAACTCATTTTGGGGCAACCTATAATCGGAAGAAAATGTATGCTGTAAACTTCCGATTAGTGCTACATCGCAAACACGAACCAAAAGGTTAGGGCTGGCTCTGCACCCTAAAACCTGTGCGATTTTGGCAAAGGTTCGATGTGGGGAAACCTATAATCGGTAGCCAAATTTGCTACTGATTATAGAACATTTCAAAATTTTGGAATTAAAGGGTTTTAAAAAAACTCATTTTTGGGAAACCTATAATCGGAAGGAAATGTAAGATGTTAAACTTCCGATTAGTGCTACGTCGCAAACAAGAGCCAAATGGTTAGGGCTGGCTCTGCACCCTAAAACCTGCGCAATTTTGGCAAAGGTTCGATGTGGGGCAACCTATAATCGGTAGCCAAATTTGCTACCGATTATAGAACATTTCAAAATTTTGTAATTAAAGGGTTTTAGAAAAAACTCATTTTGGGGCAACCTATAATCGGAAGGAAATATAAGATGTTAAATTTCCGATTAGTTCTTAAATCGCAAACATGAACCAAATGGTTAGGACTGGCTCTGCACCCTAAAACCTGTTCAATTTTGGCCAAGGTTCGATGTGGAGCAACCTATAATCGGTAGCCAAATTTGCTACCGATTATAAAACATTTCAAAATTTTGGAATTAAAGGGTTTTAGAAAAAACTCATTTTTGGGCAAACTATAATCGGAAGGAAATGTAAGCTGTAAAACTTCTGATTAGTGATACGTTGCAAACACGAACCAAATGGTTAGGGCTGGCTCTGCACCCTAAAACCTGTGCGATTTTGGCAAAGGTTCGATGTGGGGCAACCTATAATCGGTAGCCAAATTTGATACCGATTATAGAACATTTCAAAATTTTGTAATTAAAGGGTTTTAGAAAAAACACATTTTGGGGAAACCTATAATCGGAAGGAAATGTAAGTTGTTAAACTTCTGATTAGTGCTACGTCGCAAACACGAACCAAATGGTTAGGGCTGGCTCTGCACCCTAAAACATGTGCAATTTTGGCAAAGGTTCGATGTGGGGCAACCTATAATCGGTAACCAAATTTTCTACCGATTATAGAACATTTCAAAATTTTGGAATTAAAGGATTTTAGAAAAAACTCATTTTGGGGAAACCTATAATCGGAAGAAAATGTATGATATAAACTTCCGATTAGTGCTACATAGCAAACACGAACCAAATGGTTAGGGCTGGCTCTGCACCCTAAAACCTGTGCAATTTTGGCAAAGGTTCGATGTGGGGAAACCTATAATCGGTAGCCAAATTTGCTACTGATTATAGAACATTTCAAAATTTTGGAATTAAAGGGTTTTAAAAAAACTCATTTTGGGGAAACCTATAATCGGAAGGAAATGTAAGATGTTAAACTTCCAATTAGTGCTACGTCGCAAACACGAGACAAAAGGTTAGGGCTGGCTCTGAACCCTAAAACCTGCGCAATTTTGGCAAAGGTTCGATATGGGGCAACCTATAATCGGTAGCCAAATTTGCTACCGATTATAGAACATTTCAAAATTTTGTAATTAAAGGGTTTTCGAAAAAACTCATTTTGGGGCAACCTATAATCGGAAGGAAATATAAGCTGTTAAACTTCCGATTAGTGCTACGTCGCAAACATGAACCAAATGGTTAGGGCTGGCTCTGCACCCTAAAACCTGTGCGATTTTGGCAAAGGTTCGATGTGGGGCAACCTATAATCGGTAGCCAAATTTGATACCGATTATAGAACATTTCAAAATTTTGTAATTAAAGGGTTTTAGAAAAAACTCATTTTGGGGAAACCTATAATCGGAAGGAAATGTAAGTTGTTAAACTTCTGATTAGTGCTCCGTCGCAAACACGAACCAAATGGTTAGGGCTGGCTCTGCACCCTAAAACCGGTGCAATTTTGGAAAAGGTTCGATATGGGGCAACCTATAATCGGTAACCAAATTTTCTACCGATTATAGAACATTTCAAAATTTTGGAATTAAAGGATTTTAGAAAAAACTCATTTTGGGGCAACCTATAATCGGAAGAAAATGTATGCTGTAAACTTCCGATTAGTGCTACATCGCAAACACGAACCAAATGGTTAGGGCTGGCTCTGCACCCTAAAACCTGTGCAATTTTGGCAAAGGTTCGATGTGGGGAAACCTATAATCGGTAGCCAAATTTGTTACTAATTATAGAACATTTCAAAATTTTGGAATTAAAGGGTTTTAAAAAAACTCATTTTGGGGAAACCTATAATCGGAAGGAAATGTAAGATGTTAAACTTCCGATTAGTGCTACGTCGCAAACACGAGCCAAATGGTTAGGTATGGCTCTGCACCCTAAAACCTGTGCAATTTTGGCAAAGGTTCGATGTGGGGCAACCTATAATCTTTAGCCAAATTTTCTACCGATTATAGAACATTTCAAAATTTTGTAATTAAAGGGTTTTAGAAAAAACTCATTTTGGGGCAACCTATAATCGGAAGGAAATATAAGATGTTAAACTTCCGATTAGTGCTACGTCGCAAACATGAACCAAATGGTTAGGGCTGTCTCTGCACCCTAAAACATGTGCAATTTTGGAAAAGGCTCGATATGGGGAAACCTATAATCGGTAGCCAAATTTTCAATCGATTATAGAACATTTTAAAATTTTGGAATTAAAGGGTTTTAGAAAAAACTCATTTTGGCGCAACCTATAATCGGAAGGAAATGTAAGCGGTTAAACTTCCTATTGGTGCTACGTCGCAAAGACGAACCAAATGGTTAGGGTTGGCTCTGCACCCTAAAACCTATGCAATTTTGGCAAAGGTTCGATGTGGGGCAACCTATAATCGGTAGCCAAATTTGCTACCGATTATAGAACATTTCAAAAAAATTGAATTAAAGGGTTTTAGAAAAAACTCATTTTGGGGCAATCTATAATCGGAAGGAAATATAAGCTGTTAAACTTCCGATTAATGCTACGTCGCAAACACGAACCAAATGGTTAGGGCTGGCTCTGCACCCTAAAACATGTGCAATTTTGGAAAAGGTTCGATATGGAGAAACCTATAATCGGTAACACAATTTTCTACCGATTATAGAACATTTCAAAATTTTGGAATTAAAGGGTTTTAGAAAAAACTCATTTTGGGGCAACCTATAATCGGAAGAAAATGTAAGCTGTTAAACTTCCGATTAGTGCTACGTCGCAAACACGAACCAAATGGTTAGGGATGGCTCTGCACCCTAAAACCTTTGCAATTTTGGCAAAGTCTCGATGTGAGGAAACCTATAATCGGTAGCCAAATTTGCTAACGATTATATAACATTTCAAAATTTTGAAATTAAAGGGTTTTAGAAAAAACTCATTTTGGTGCAACCTATAATCTGCAGGAAATGTAAGTTGTTAAACTTCCGATTAGTGCTACGTCGCAAACACAAACCAAATGGTTAAGGCTGGCTATGCACCCTAAAACCTGTGCAATTTTGGTAAAGGTTCGATGTGGGGCAACCTATAATCGGTACCCAAATTTGCTACCTATTATAGAACATTTCAAATTTTTGGAATTAAAGGGTTTCAGAAAAAAACTTATTTTGGGGCAACCTATAATAGGAAGGAAATGTAAGATGTTAAACTTCTGATTAGTTCTACATCGCAAGCACGAACCAAATGGTTAGGGATGGCTCTGCACCCTAAAACCTGTGCAATTTTGGCCAAGGTTCGATGTGGAGCAACCTATAATCGGTAACCAAATTTGCTACCGATTATAAAACATTTCAAAATTTTGGAATTAAAGGGTTTTAGAAAAAACTCATTTTTGGGCAACCTATAATCGGAAGGAAATGTAAGTTGTTAAACTTCTGATTAGTGCTACGTCGCAAACACGAACCAAATGGTTAGGGCTGGCTCTGCACCCTAAAACCTGTGCAATTTTGGCAAAGGTTCGATGTGGGGAAACCTATAATCGGTAGCCAAATTTGCTACCGATTATAGAACATTTCAAAATTTTGTAATTAAAGGGTTTTAGAAAAAACTCATTTTGGGGCAACCTATAATCGAAAGGAAATATAAGCTGTTAAACTTCCGATTAGTGCTACGTCGCAAACATGAACCAAATGGTTAGGTCTGGCTCTGCACCCTAAAACCTGTTCAATTTTGGCCAAGGTTCGATGTGGATCAACCTATAATCGGTAGCCAAATTTTCTACCGATTATAAAACATTTCAAAATTTTGGAATTAAAGGGTTTTAGAAAAAACTCATTTTTGGGCAACCTATAATCGGAAGGAAATGTAAGCTGTAAAACTTCTGATTAGTGCTACGTTGCAAACACAAACCAAATGGTTAGGGCTGGCTCTGCACCCTAAAACCTGTGGGATTTTGGCAAAGGTTCGATGTGGGGCAACCTATAATCGGTAGCCAAATTTGATACCGATTATAGAACATTTCAAAATTTTGTAATTAAAGGGTTTTAAAAAAAACTCATTTTGGGGAAACCTATAATCGGAAGGAAATGTAAGTTGTTAAACTTCTGATTAGTGCTACGTCGCAAACACGAACCAAATGGTTAGGGCTGGCTCTGCACCCTAAAACCTGTGCAATTTTGGAAAAGGTTCGATGTGGGGCAACCTATAATCGGTAACCAAATTTTCTACCAATTATAGAACATTTCAAAATTTTGGAATTAAAGGATTTTAGAAAAAACTCATTTTGGGGCAACCTATAATCGGAAGAAAATGTATGCTGTTAAACTTCCGATTAGTGCTACATCGCAAACACGAACCAAATGGTTAGGGCTGGCTATGCACCCTAAAACCTGTGCAATTTTGGCAAAGGTTCGATGTGGGGAAACCTATAATCGGTAGCCAAATTTGTTACTGATTATAGAACATTTCAAAATTTTGGAATTAAAGGGTTTTAAAAAAATTCATTTTGGGAAAACCTATAATCGGAAGGAAATGTAAGATATAAAACTTCCGATTAGTGCTACGTCGCAAACACGAGCCAAATGGTTAGGGCTGGCTCTGCACCCTAAAACCTGTGCAATTTTGGCAAAGGTTCGATGTGGGGAAACCTATAATCTTTAGCCAAATTTGCTACCGATTATAGAACATTTCAAAATTTTGTAATTAAAGGGTTTTAGAAAAAACTCATTTTGGGGAAACCTATAATCGGAAGGAAATATAAGTTGTTAAACTTCCGATTAGTGCTACGTCGCAAACATGAACCAAATGGTTAGGGCTGTCTCTGCACCCTAAAACATGTGCAATTTTGGAAAAGGCTCGATGTGGGGAAACCTATAATCGGTAGCCAAATTTGCTATCGATTATAGAACATTTTAAAATTTTGGAATTAAAGGGTTTTAGAAAAAACTCATTTTGGGGCAACCTATAATCGGAAGGAAATGTAAGCGGTTAAACTTCCGATTGGTGCTACGTCGCAAACACGAACCAAATGGTTAGGGTTGGCTCTGCACCCTAAAACCTATGCAATTTTGGCAAAGGTTCGATGTGGGGCAACCTATAATCGGTAGCCAAATTTGCTACCGATTATAGAACATTTCAAAAAAATTGAATTAAAGGGTTTTAGAAAAAACTCATTTTGGGGCAACCTATAATCGGAAGGAAATATAAGCTGTTAAACTTCCGATTAATGCTACGTCGCAAACACGAACCAAATGGTTAGGGCTGGATCTTCACCCTAAAACCTGTGCAATTTTGGAAAAGGTTCAATGTGGAGAAACCTATAATCGGTAGCACAATTTTCTACTGATTATAGAACATTTCAAAATTTTGGAATTAAAGGGTTTTAGAAAAAACTCATTTTGGGGCAACCTATAATCGGAAGAAAATGTAAGATGTTAAACTTCCGATTAGTTCTACGTCGCAAACACGAACCAAATGGTTAGGGATGGCTCTGCACCCTAAAACCTGCGTAATTTTGGCAAAGGCTCGATGTGAGGAAACCTATAATCGGTATCCAAATTTGCTAACGATTATATAACATTTCAAAATTTTGAAATTAAAGGGTTTTAGAAAAAACTCATTTTGGTGCAACCTATAATCGGCAGGAAATGTAAGTTGTTTAACTTCCGATTAGTGCTACGTCGCAAACACAAACCAAATGGTTAAGGCTGGCTCTGCACCCTAAAACCTGTGCAATTTTGGTAAAGGTTCGATGTGGGGCAACCTATAATCGGTACCCAAATTTGCTACCTATTATAGAACATTTCAAATTTTTGGAATTAAAGGGTTTCAGAAAAAAACTTATTTTGGGGCAACCTATAATAGGAAGGAAATGTAAGATGTTAAACTTCTGATTGGTTTTACATCGCAAGCACAAACCAAATGGTTAGGGCTGGCTCTGCACCCTAAAACCTGTGCAATTTTGGCCAAGGTTCGATGTGGAGCAACCTATAATCGGTAACCAAATTTGCTACCGATTATAAAACATTTCAAAATTTTGGAATTAAAGGGTTTTAGAAAAAACTCATTTTTGGGCAACCTATAATCGGAAGGAAATGTAAGATGTTAAACTTCCGATTAGTGCTACGTCGCAAACACGAACCAAATGGTTAGGGATGGCTCTGCACCCTAAAACCTGTGCGATTTTGGCAAAGGTTCGATGTGGGGAAACATATAATCGGTAGCCAAATTTGCTACCGATTATAGAACATTTCAAAATTTTGTAATTAAAGGGTTTTAGAAAAAACTCATTTTGGGGAAACCTATAATCGGAAGGAAATGTAAGCTGTTAAACTTCTGATTAGTGCTACGTCGCAAACACGAACCAAATGGTTAGGGCTGGATCTGCACCCTAAAACCTGTGCAATTTTGGCAAAGGTTCGATGTGGGGCAACCTATAATCGGTAGCCAAATTTTCTACCGATTATAAAACATTTCAAAATTTTGGAATTAAAGGATTTTAGAAAAAACTCATTTTGGGGAAACCTATAATTAGAAGAAAATGTAAGCTGTTAAACTTCCGATTAGTGCTACATCGCAAACACGAACCAAATGGTTAGGGATGGCTCTGCACCCTAAAACCTGTGCAATTTTGGCAAAGGTTCGATGTGGGGAAACCTAGAATCAGTAGCCAAATTTGCTACTGATTATAGAACATTTCAAAATTTTGGAATTAAAGGGTTTAAAAAAACTCATTTTGGGGAAACCTATAATCGGAAGGAAATATAAGCTGTTAAACTTCCGATTAATGCTACGTCGCAAACACGAACCAAATGGTTAGGGCTGGCTCTGCACCCTAAAACCTGTGCAATTTTGGAAAAGGTTCAATGTGGAGAAACCTATAATCGGTAGCACAATTTTCTACCGATTATAGAACATTTCAAAATTTTGGAATTAAAGGGTTTTAGAAAAAACTCATTTTGGGGCAACCTATAATCGGAAAAAAATGTAAGCTGTTAAACTTCCGATTAGTTCTACGTCGCAAACACGAACCAAATGGTTAGGGATGGCTCTGCACCCTAAAACCTGCGTAATTTTGGCAAAGGCTCGATGTGAGGAAACCTATAATCGGTATCCAAATTTGCTAACGATTATATAACATTTCAAAATTTTGAAATTAAAGGGTTTTAGAAAAAACTCATTTTGGTGCAACCTATAATCGGCAGGAAATGTAAGTTGTTTAACTTCCGATTAGTGCTACGTCGCAAACACAAACCAAATGGTTAAGGCTGGCTCTGCACCCTAAAACCTGTGCAATTTTGGTAAAGGTTCGATGTGGGGCAACCTATAATCGGTTCCCAAATTTGCTACCTATTATAGAACATTTCAAATTTTTGGAATTAAAGGGTTTCAGAAAAAAACTTATTTTGGGGCAACCTATAATAGGAAGGAAATGTAAGATGTTAAACTTCCGATTGGTTCTACATCGCAAGCACAAACCAAATGGTTAGGGCTGGCTCTGCACCCTAAAACCTATGCAATTTTGGCCAAGGTTCGATGTGGAGCAACCTATAATCGGTAACCAAATTTGCTACCGATTATAAAACATTTCAAAATTTTGGAATTAAAGGGTTTTAGAAAAAACTCATTTTTGGGCAACCTATAATCGGAAGGAAATGTAAGCTGTTAAACTTCCGATTAGTGCTACGTCGCAAACACGAACCAAATGGTTAGGGATGGCTCTGCACCCTAAAACCTTGTGCGATTTTGGCAAAGGTTCGATGTGGGGCAACATATAATCGGTAGCCAAATTTGCTACCGATTATAGAACATTTCAAAATTTTGTAATTAAAGGGTTTTAGAAAAAACTCATTTTGGGGAAACATATAATCGGAAGGAAATGTAAGATGTTAAACTTCTGATTAGTGCTACGTCGCAAACACGAACCAAATGGTTAGGGATGGATCATTTTGCACCCTAAAACCTGTGCAATTTTGGCAAAGGTTCGATGTGGGGCAACCTATAATCGGTAGCCAAATTTTCTACCGATTATAGAACATTTCAAAATTTTGGAATTAAAGGATTTTAGAAAAAACTCATTTTGGGGCAACCTATAATCGGAAGAAAATGTAAGATGTTAAACTTCCGATTAGTGCTACATCGCAAACACGAACCAAATGGTTAGGGCTGGCTCTGCACCCTAAAACCTGTGCAATTTTGGCAAAGGTTCGATGTGGGGAAACCTAGAATCGGTAGCCAAATTTGCTACTGATTATAGAACATTTCAAAATTTTGGAATTAAAGGGTTTAAAAAAACTCATTTTGGGGAAAACCTATAATCGGAAGGAAATGTAAGATGTTAAACTTCCGATTAGTGCTACGTCGTAAACACTAGCCAAATGGTTAGGGCTGGCTCTGCACCCTAAAACCTGTGCAATTTTGGCAAAGGTTCGATGTGGGGCAACCTATAATCGGTAGCCAAATTTGCTACCGATTATAGAACATTTCAAAATTTTGTAATTAAAGGGTTTTAGTAAAAACTAATTTTGGGGCAACCTATAATCGGAAGGAAATATAAGTTGTTAAACTTCCGATTAGTGCTACGTCGCAAACAGGAACCAAATGGTTAGGGATGTCTCTGCACCCTAAAACCTGTGCAATTTTGGAAAAGGCTCGATGTGGGGAAACCTATAATCGGTAGCCAAATTTGCTATCGATTATAGAACATTTTAAAATTTTGGAATTAAAAGGTTTTAGAAAAAACTCATTTTGGCGCAACCTATAATCGGAAGGAAATGTAAGATGTTAAACTTCCGATTGGTGATACGTCGCAAACACGAACCAAATGGTTAGGGTTGGCTCTGCACCCTAAAACCTATGCAATTTTGGCAAAGGTTCGATGTGGGGCAACCTATAATCGGTAGCCAAATTTGCTACCGATTATAGAACATTTCAAAAAAATTGAATTAAAGGGTTTTAGAAAAAACTTATTTTGGGGCAACCTATAATCGGAAGGAAATATAAGCTATTAAACTTCCGATTAATGCTACGTCGCAAACACGAACCAAATGGTTAGGGCTGGCTCTGCACCCTAAAACCTGTGCAATTTTGGAAAAGGTTCGATGTGGAGAAACCTATAATCGGTAGCACAATTTTCTACCGATTATAGAACATTTCAAAATTTTGGAATTAAAGGGTTTTAGAAAAAAACTCATTTTGGGGCAACCTATAATCGGAAGAAAATGTAAGCTGTTAAACTTCCGATTAGTGCTACGTCGCAAACACGAACCAAATGGTTAGGGATGGCTCTGCACCCTAAAACCTGTGCAATTTTGGCAAAGGCTCGATGTGAGAAAACCTATAATCGGTAGCCAAATTTTCTATCGATTATATAACATTTCAAAATTTTGAAATTAAAGGGTTTTAGAAAAAACTCATTTTGGTGCAACCTATAATCGGCTGGAAATGTAAGTTGTTAAACTTCCGATTAGTGCTACGTCGCAAACACAAACCAAATGGTTAAGGATGGCTCTGCACCCTAAAACCTGTGCAATTTTGGCAAAGGTTCGATGTGGGGCAACTTATAATCGGTAGCCAAATTTGCTACTGATTATAGAACATTTCAAAATTTTGGAATTAAAGGGTTTTAAAAAAACTCATTTTGGGGCAACCTATAATCGGAAGGAAATGTAAGCTGTTAAATTTTCGATTAGTGCTACGTCGCAAAAACGAACCAAATGGTTAGGGCTGGCTCTGCATCCTAAAACCTGTACAATTTTGGCAAAGGTTCGATGTGGGGAAACCTATAATCGGTACCCAAATTTGCTACCTATTATAGAACATTTCAAATTTTTGGAATTAAAGGGTTTCAGAAAAAAACTTATTTTGGGGCAACCTATAATAGGAAGGAAATGTAAGATGTTAAACTTCCGATTAGTTCTACATCGCAAGCACGAACCAAATGGTTAGGGCTGTCTCTGCACCCTAAAACCTGTGCAATTTTGGCCAAGGTTCGATGTGGAGCAACCTATAATCGGTAGCCAAATTTGCTACCGATTATAAAACATTTCAAAATTTTGGAATTAAAGGGTTTTAGAAAAAACTCATTTTTGGGCAACCTATAATCGAAAGGAAATGTTAGATGTTAAACTTCTGATTAGTGCTACGTCGCAAACATGAACCAAATGGTTAGGGCTGGCTCTGCACCCTAAAACCTGTGCGATTTTGGCAAAGGTTCGATGTGGGGCAACATATAATCGGTAGCCAAATTTGCTACCGATTATAGAACATTTCTAAATTTTGTAATTAAAGGGTTTTAGAAAAAACTCATTTTGGGGCAACCTATAATCGGAAGGAAATGTAAGCTGTTAAACTTCTTATTAGTGCTACGTCGCAAACACGAACCAAATGGTTAGGGCTGGATCTGCACCCTAAAACCTGTGCAATTTTGGCAAAGGTTCAATGTGGGGCAACCTATAATCGGTAGCCAAATTTTCTACCGATTATAGAACATTTCAAAATTTTGGAATTAAAGGATTTTAGAAAAAACTCATTTTGGGGAAACCTATAATCAGAAGAAAATGTAAGCTGTTAAACTTCCGATTAGTGCTACATCCCAAACACGAACCAAATGGTTAGGGCTGGCTCTGCACCGTAAAACCTGTGCTATTTTGGCAAAGGTTCGATGTGGGGAAACCTAGAATCAGTAGCCAAATTTGCTACTGATTATAGAACATTTCAAAATTTTGGAATTAAAGGGTTTTAAAAAAACTCATTTTGGGGAAACCTATAATAGGAAGGAAATGTAAGCTGTTAAACTTCTGATTAGTACTACGTCGCAAACACGGACCAAATGGTTAGGGCTGGCTCTGCACCCTAAAACCTGTGCAATTTTGGCAAATGTTCGATGTGGGGCAACCTATAATCGGTAGCCAAATTTGCTACTGATTATAGAACATTTCAAAATTTTGGAATTAAAGGGTTTTAAAAAAACTAATTTTGAGGAAATCTATAATCGGAAGGAAATGTAAGATGTTAAACTTCCGATTAGTGCTACGTCGCAAACACGAGCCAAATGGTTAGGGATGGCTCTGCACCCTAAAACCTGTGCAATTTTGGTAAAGGTTCGATGTGGGGCAACCTATAATCGGTAGCCCAATTTGCTACCGATTATAGAACATTTCAAAATTTTGTAATTAAAGGGTTTTAGAAAAACCTCATTTTGGGGCAACCTATAATCGGAAGGAAATGTAAGTTGTTAAACTTCTGATTAGTGCTACGTCGCAAACACGAACCAAATGGTAAGGGATAGCTCTGCACCCTAAAACCTGTGCAATTTTGGCAAAGGTTCGATGTGGGCAACCTATAATCGGTAGCCAAATTTGCTACTGATTATAGAACATTTCAAAATTTTGGAATTAAAGGGTTTTAAAAAAACTCATTTTGGGGCAACCTATAATCGGAAGGAAATGTAAGCTGTTAAATTTTCGATTAGTGCTACGTCGCAAACACGAACCAAATGGTTAGGGCTGACTCTGCACCCTAAAACCTGTGCAATTTTGGCAAAGGTTCGATGTGGGGCAACCTATAATCGGTAGCCAAATTTGCTACCGATTATAGAACATTTCAAAATTTTGTAATTAAAGGGTTTTAAAAAAATTCATTTTGGGGCAACCTATAATCGGAAGGAAATGTAAGCTGTTAAACTTCTGATTAGTGCTACGTCGCAAACACGGACCAAATGGTTAGGGCTGGCTCTGCACCCTAAAACCTGTGAAATTTTGGCAAAGGTTCGATGTGGGGCAACCTATAATCGGTAGCCAAATTTTCTACCGATTATAGAACATTTCAAAATTTTGGAATTAAAGGATTTTAGAAAAAACTCATTTTGGGGCAACCTATAATCGGAAGAAAATGTAAGCTGTTAAACTTCTGATTAGTGCTACGTCGCAAACACGGGCCAAATGGTTAGGGCTGGATCTGCACCCTAAAACCTGTGCAATTTCGACAAAGGTTCGATGTGGGTCAACCTATAATCGGTAGCCAAATTTTCTTCCGATTATAGAACATTTCAAAATTTTGGAATTAAAGGATTTTAGAAAAAACTCATTTTGGGGCAACCTATAATCGGAAGAAAATGTAAGCTGTTAAACTTCCGATTAGTGCTACATCGCAAACACGAACCAAATGGTTAGGGATGGTTCTGCACCATAAAACCTGTGCAATTTTGTCAAAGGTTCGATTTGGGGAAACCTATAATCGGTAGCCAATTTTGCTACTGATTATAGAACATTTCAAAATTTTGGAATCAAAGGGTTTTAAAAAAACTCATTTTGGGGAAACCTATAACCGGAAGGAAATGTAAGCTGTTAAACTTCTGATTAGTGATACGTCGCAAACACGAACCAAATGGTTAGGGCTAGCTCTGCATCCTAAAACCTGTGCAATTTTTGCAAAGGTTCGATGTGGAGCAACCTATAATCGGTAGCCAAATTTGCTACCTATTATAGAACATTTCAAAATTTTGGAATTAAAGGGTTTCAAAAAAAAACTCATTTTGGGGCAACCTATAATCGGAAGGAAATGTAAGCTGTTAAACTTCTGATTAGTGCAACGTCGCAAACACGAACCAAATGGTTAGGGATGGCTCTGCACCCTAAATCCTGTGCAATTTTGGCAAAGGTTCGATGTGGGGCAACTTATAATCAGTAGCCAAATTTGCTACCAATTATAGAACATTTCAAAATTTTGTAATTAAAGGGTTTTAAAAAAACTCATTTTGGGGCAACCTATAATCGGAAGGAAATGTAAGCTGTTAAACTTCTGATTAGTGCTACGTCGCAAACACGGATCAAATGGTTAGGGCTGGCTCTGCTCCCTAAAACCTGTGCAATTTTGGCAAAGGTTCGATGTGGGGCAACCAATAATCGGCAGCCAAATTTTCTACCGATTATAGAACATTTCAAAATTTTGGAATTAAAGGATTTTAGAAAAAACTCATTTTGGGGCAACCTATAATCGGAAGAAAATGTAATCTGTTAAACTTCTGATTAGTGCTACGTCGCAAACAGAGACCAAATGGTTAGGGCTGGCTCTGCACCCTAAAACCTATGCAATTTCGGCAAAGGTTCGATGTGGGGCAACCTATAATCGGTAGCCAAATTTTCTCCCGATTATAGAACATTTCAAAATTTTGGAATTAAAGGATTTTAGAAAAAAACTCATTTTGGGGCAACCTATAATCGGAAGAAAATGTAAGATGTTAAACTTCCGATTAGTGCTACATCGCAAACACGAACCAAATGGTTAGGGATGGTTCTGCACCCTAAAACCTGTGCAATTTTATCAAAGGTTCGATGTGGGGCAACATATAATCGGTAGCCGAATTTTCTACTGATTATAGAACATTTCAAAATTTTGGAATTAAAGGGTTTTAAAAAAACTCATTTTGGGGAAACCTATAATCGGAAGGAAATGTAAGTTGTTAAACTTATGATTAGTGTTACGTCGCAAACACGAACCAAATGGTTAGGGCTAGCTCTGCATCCTAAAACCTGTGCAATTTTTCCAAAGGTTCAATGTGGAGCAACCTATAATCGGTAGCCAAATTTGGTACCTATTATAGAACATTTCAAAATTTTGGAATTAAAGGGTTTGAGAAAAAAACTCATTTTGGGGCAACCTATAATCGGAAGGAAATGTAAGTTGTTAAACTTCTGATTAGTGATACGTCGCAAACACGAGCCAAATGGTTAGCGTTGGCTCTGCACCCTAAAACCTGTGCAATTTTGGCCAAGGTTCGATGTGGAGCAACCTATAATCGGTAGCCAAATTTGCTAACGATTATAGAACATTTCTAAATTTTGGAATTAAAGGGTTTTAGAAAAAACTCATTTTGGAGAAACCAATAATCGGAAGGAAATTTAAGCTGTTAAACTTCCGATTAGTGCTACGTAGCAAACACGAACCAAATGGTTAGGGCTGATTCTGCACCCTAAAACCTGTGCAATTTTGGCAAAGGTTCGATGTGGGGTAACCTATAATCGGTAGCCAAATTTGCTACCGATTATAGAACATTTCAAAATTTTGTAATTAAAGGGTTTTAAAAAAATTCATTTTGGGGCAACCTATAATCGGAAGGAAATGTAAGCTGTCAAACATCTGATTAGTGCTACGTCGCAAACACGGACCAAATGGTTAGGGCTGGCTCTGCACCCTAAAACCTGTGAAATTTTGGCAAAGGTTCGATGTGGGGCAACCTATATCGGTAGCCAAATTTTCTACCGATTATAGAACATTTCAAAATTTTGGAATTAAAGGATTTTAGAAAAAACTCATTTTGGGGCAACCTATAATCGGAAGAAAATGTAAGCTGTTAAACTTCTGATTAGTGCTACGTCGCAAACACGGGCCAAATGGTTAGGGCTGGATCTGCACCCTAAAACCTGTGCAATTTCGACAAAGGTTCGATGTGGGTCAACCTATAATCGGTAGCCAAATTTTCTTCCGATTATAGAACATTTCAAAATTTTGGAATTAAAGGATTTTAGAAAAAACTCATTTTGGGGCAACCTATAATCGGAAGAAAATGTAAGCTGTTAAACTTCCGATTAGTGCTACATCGCAAACACGAACCAAATGGTTAGGGATGGTTCTGCACCATAAAACCTGTGCAATTTTGTCAAAGGTTCGATGTGGGGCAACCTATAATCGGTAGCCAATTTTGCTACTGATTATAGAACATTTCAAAATTTTGGAATCAAAGGGTTTTAAAAAAACTCATTTTGGGGAAACCTATAACCGGAAGGAAATGTAAGCTGTTAAACTTCTGATTAGTGATACGTCGCAAACACGAACCAAATGGTTAGAGCTAGCTCTGCATCCTAAAATCTGTGCAATTTTTGCAAAGGTTCGATGTGGAGCAACCTATAATCGGTAGCCAAATTTGCTACCTATTATAGAACATTTCAAAATTTTGGAATTAAAGGGTTTCAGAAAAAAACTCATTTTGGGGCAACCTATAATCGGAAGGAAATCTAAGCTGTTAAACTTCTGATTAGTGCTACGTCGCAAACACGGACCAAATGGTTAGGGCTGGATCTGCACCCTAAAACTTGTGCAATTTTGGCAAAGGTTCGATGTGGGGCAACCTATAATCGGTAGCCAAATTTGCTACCGATTATAGAACATTTCAAAATTTTGTAATTAAAGGGTTTTAAAAAAACTCATTTTGGGGCAACCTATAATCGGAAGGAAATGTAAGCTGTTAAACTTCTGATTAGTGCTACGTCGCAAACACAGACCAAATGGTTAGGGCTGGCTTTGCACCCTAAAACCTGTGCAATTTTGGCAAAGGTTCGATGTGGGGCAACCAATAATCGGTAGCCAAATTTTCTACCGATTATAGAACATTTCAAAATTTTGGAATTAAAGGATTTTAGAAAAAACTCATTTTGGGGAAACCTATAATCGGAAGAAAATGTAAGCTGTTAAACTTCTGATTAGTGCTACATCGCAAACAGGGACCAAATGGTTAGGGCTGGCTCTGCACCCTAAAACTTGTGCAATTTCGGCAAAGGTTCGATGTGGGGAAACCTATAATCGGTAGCCAAATTTTCTACCGATTATAGAACATTTCAAAATTTTGGAATTAAAGGATTTTAGAAAAAAACTCATTTTGGGGCAACCTATAATCGGAAGAAAATGTAAGCTGTTAAACTTCCGATTAGTGCTACATCGCAAACACGAACCAAATGGTTAGGGCTGGTTCTGCACCCTAAAACCTATGCAATTTTGTCAAAGGTTCGATGTGGGGCAACCTATAATCGGTAGCCAAATTTGCTACTGATTATAGAACATTTCAAAATTTTGGAATTAAAGGGTTTTAAAAAAACTCATTTTGGGGAAACCTATAATCGGAAGGAAATGTAAGTTGTTAAACTTCTGATTAGTGCTACGTCGCAAACACGAACCAAATGGTTAGGGCTAGCTCTGCATCCTAAAACCTGTGCAATTTTTGCAAAGGTTCAATGTGGAGCAACCTATAATCGGTAGCCAAATTTGGTACCTATTATAGAACATTTCAAAATTTTGGAATTAAAGGGTTTCAGAAAAAAACTCATTTTGGGGCAACCTATAATCGGAAGGAAATGTAAGTTGTTAAACTTCTGATTAGTGCTACGTCGCAAACACGAGCAAAATGGTTAGCGTTGGCTCTGCACCCAAAAACTTGTGCAATTTTGTCCAAGGTTCGATGTGGAGCAACCTATAATCGGTAGCCAAATTTTCTACCGATTATAGAACATTTCTAAATTTTGGAATTAAAGGGTTTTAGAAAAAACTCATTTTGGAGCAACCTATAATCGGAAGGAAATTTAAGCTGTTAAACTTCCGATTAGTGCTACGTCGCAAACACGAACCAAATGGTTAGGTCTGGTTCTGCACCCTAAAACCTGTGCAATTTTGGCAAAGGTTCGATGTGGGGAAACCTATAATCGGTAGACAAATTTGCTACCGATTATAGAACATTTCAAAATTTTGTAATTAAAGGGTTTTAAAAAAACTCATTTTGGGGCAACCTATAATCGGAAGGAAATGTAAGCTATTAAACTTATGATTAGTGCTACTTCCCAAACACGAACCAAATGGTTAGGGCTGGCTCTGCACCCTAAAACCTATGCAATTTTGGCAAAGGTTCGATGTGGGGAAACCTATAATCGGTAGCCAAATTTTCTACCGATTATAGAACATTTCAAAATTTTGGAATTAAGGGGTTTTAAAAAAACTCATTTTGGGGAAACCTATAATCGGAAGGAAATGTAAGCTGTTAAAATTCCGATTAGTGCGACGTCGCAAACACGAACCAAATGGTTAGGGATGGTTATGCACACTAAAACCTGTGCAATTTTGGCAAAGGTTCGATGTGGGGAAACCTAAAATCGGTAGCCAAATTTGCTACCGATTATAGAACATTTCAAAATTTTGTAATTAAAGGGTTTTAAAAAAACTAATTTTGGGGCAACCTATAATCGGAAGGAAATGTAATCTGTTAAACTTCTGATTAGTGCTACGTTGCAAAATCGAACCAAATGGTTAGGGCTGGCTCTGCACCCTAAAACCTGTGCAATTTTGGAAAAGGTTCGATGTGGGGCAACCTATAATCGGTAGCCAAATTTTCTACCGATTATAGAACATTTCAAAATTTTGGAATTAAAGGGTTTTAGAAAAAACTCATTTTGGGGCAACCTATAATCGGAAGGAAATGTAAGCTGTTAAACTTCCGATTAGTGCTACGTCGCAAACACGAACCAAATGGTTAGGGCTGGCTCTGCAACCTAAAACCTGTGCAATTTTAGCAAAGGTTCGATGTGGGGAAACCTATAATCGGTAGCCAAATTTGCTACTGATTATAGAACATTTCAAAATTTTGGAATTAAAGGGTTTTAAAAAAAACTCATTTTGGGGAAACCTATAATCGTAAGGAAATGTAAGTTGTTAAAATTCCGATTAGTGCTACGTCGCAAACACGAACCAAATGGTTAGGGATGGCTCTGCACCCTAAAACCTGTGCAATTTTGACAAAGGTTCGATGTGGAGCAACCTATAATCGGTAGCCAAATTTTCTACCGATTATAGAACATTTCAAAATTTTGGAATTAAAGGGTTTTAGAAAAAACTCATTTTGGGGCAACCTATAATCGGAAGGAAATGTAAGCTGTTAAACTTCCGATTAGTGCTACGTCGCAAACACGAACCAAATGGTTAGGGCTGGCTCTTCACCCTAAAACCTGTGCAATTTTGGCAAAGGTTCGATGTGGGGAAACCTATAATCGGTAGCCAAACTTGCTATCGATTATAGAACATTTCAAAATTTTGGAATTAAAGGGTTTTAGAAAAAACTCATTTTGGCGCAACCTATAATCGGAAGGAAATGTAAGCTGTTAAACTTCCGATTAGTGCTACGTCGCAAACACGAACCAAATGGTTAGGGCTGGCTCTGCACACTAAAACCTGTGCAATTTTGGCAAAGGTTCGATGTGGAGCAACCTATAATCGTAGAACATTTCAAAATTTTGGAATTAAAGGGTTTTAGAAAAAACTCATTTTTGTGCAACCTATAATCGGAAGGAAATGTAAGATGTTAAATTTCCGATTATCCAAACAACACTATGATTAGTAACTCATTTAAATTCTTACACTTCCGCTTGTTTTAATCAGTAGATTTATTTTATATTATCCTTCCGATTATTCTATGTGAAGAAAACTTTGTTTCCTGTATCCAAACAACACTATAATCAGAACTAATATTATTCCTAGACTTCCGATTATAACACTCGAAAATCACTTGTATTCTGGAACATATAATCGGTCGGTTTCATAAACTAATATAACTCTGATTATGGGTGCATCCAAAGCACAAACCAAGTGGTTATGGTTGGCTTTGCACCCTGAGCCAAGTTTTCATGCTTGGCTCTGCACCCTCCTAACCTTTGGTTTGCTACGTATAATCGGTAGGTTATTAAGTTGGATTATCTACCGAATATAAAAGATTTCAAAACTCACCAGTTGAAAGATTTATCAAAAATCTGTTTTTGGGGCAACCTATAATCGTAAGGTAATGTAACCAGTTAAACTTCCAATTACGTCTACGTCTCAAACACGAACCAAATGGTTAGGGTTGGCTCTGCACCCTAAAACCTGTGGAATTTGGCAAAGGTTCGATGTGGGGCTACTTATAATCGGTAGCCAAAATTCCTTCCGATTATGGAAAAGTTCAAAATTTAGAAAAAATGGATTTTAGTTAAAACACATTTTGGGGCAATCGATATTCGGAAGATCAAGTTACCTGTTAAACGTCTGATTATGGCTACATCCAAAACACGATCCAATTGGTTATGGTTCCCTCTGCACCCTGAACCAAGTGGTCATGCTTGCTTCTGCACCCCCATAACCTATGGTTTGCTACATATAATCGGTAGTTATTGAAGTGAGGCTATCTACCAAATATATCATATTCCAAAATTCACAAGATGAAGGATTTTAGAAAAAACTCATTTTGGGGTAACCCATAATCGGAAGGAAATGTAAGCTGTGAAACTTCCAATTATTGCTACGTCGCAAATACTAACCAAATGGTTAGGGATGACTCTGCACCCTAAAACCTGTGGAATTTGGTCAAGGTTGAACTTACAATCGGTAGGTTTACAAGTCCAATTAACTACCGATTATAAAAGGGAACATTAGCCGAAATATCCATACTTTAATCGGTAGATAATTATTCATTTTAAACTTCCGATTGTTTTTTACCTACCGATTGTTGTTTTGGCTTCCGATTATGTAAGGGCATAATTACCATTTCGAAAAATCGCGGATAAAGGATAGCATAGTTTTACGTTTTGATGATTTTTTTTTTTAGTGTCGCCCCTAATTGCGTTAGGGTCGCCAGGTAATTTATGGGGGTGAATGAAGGTGCGAAAAGACTTTGACCACAAAATGAGTTACGTGAAAACAAAGGAGAGGATAAAATAGTCTAATAAGTTTGCCACGTCATCCATTTCATTTCATTTGGGGGTAAGAAATCCGGAAATGACAAACTGACGGAGACCAAATCCCCAAATTAATCCCGCAACATACAAACACCGAGACCCACTTTTTTTTTTTTTTTTCTTCTCGATAAATGACTCCTTTACGAGGCACACAAAAAAAAAAAATCCCCATTATTTGAAATTTGTTAAAATAACATCACGTTAGTTTTTCCATCTAATGTTAATTAAGACTAATTTACTTTATATATTTCCCTTTACTTATTTCCACATTGATTTTCTACATTATTTTTCAAGTTCGTCGAGTCCGATTCAGGATCGTTACACCGCTTTCAGGTTCGTTACATCATTTCTCAAAAAGGTTTATCATTCCAAGTGTTTTGGGGTTTTTGGTTGGAGGAAAAAACGACCTTCTACAATATTTTTCAGGTTCGTCGAGCCCGATATAGGATCGTGACAACTTTTAGGTTCGTCGAGCCCGGTTCAGGATTCTTACACTGTTTTCAGGATCGTCGGATCATTTACCCTCCCCACCAAGGAGATGTAATTCAGAGGTAAACATGACTTTTAATTGGAAAGATAACTATCACCTAACACTTAACTTGATGGAATTTACCTTTTGAATAAAACAGAGTACTTTAACAAATTTCTAAAAACCAGGGACCATTTTTTTTGTGTAATGTGAAAAGTAGGGATACTTTATAAAAAAAAACCCTTTTTTTTACCATCAAATCACCCATGGGGATAAATTGTCACAATCTGTAGCACTGCATGAGAATTTTGTTATCCATGGTGGCAGTCAAAATAACCTAGCACATTTAGGGGAAACTCAATCGCAATTAGGGGCGACAATAAAAGACAAAATAGGTTGAAAATACTTATATGCCCCTTCATAATCGGGAGGTATGTTGTGCCCGATTGTTAAAACCTAATCGGAAGCTTTGTAACACCTTTGCCTACCGATTAAAAAGGATTTTAGAAAAAAACTCATTTTGGAGCAACCTATAATCGGAAGGTAATGTATCCAGTTAACCTTCCGATTATGGCTATGTCTCAAACACGAACCAAATGGTTAGGGGTGGCTCTGCACCTTGAGCCAAGTGGAAATTTGGCAAAGGTCTGATGTGGGGCTACTTATAATCGGTAGCCAAATATCCTACCGATTATGGAAGATTTCAAAATTTGGGAGAAAATGGATTTTAGAAAAAAACTCATTTTGGGGCAACCTATAATCGGAAGGTAATGTAACCAGTTAACCTTCCGAGTATTATAATCGGAAGGTAATGTAACCAGTTAAACTTCCGATTATGGCTAGTATCAAACACGAACCAAATGGTTAGGGGTGGCTCTGCACCCTGAGCCAAGTGGAAATTTGGCAAAGGTCCGAGGTGGGGCTACTTATAATCGGTAGCTAGATATCCTACCGATTATGGAAGATTTCAAAATTTTGGAGAAAATGGATTTTAGAAAAAAACTCATTTTGGGGCAACCTATAATCGGAAGGTAATGTAACCAGTTAAACTTATGATTATGGCTACGTCTCAAACACGAACTAAATGGTTAAGGGTGGCTCTGCACCCTGAGCCAAGTGGAAATTTGGCAACGGTCCGATGTGGGGCTACTTATAATCGGTAGCCAAATATCCTACCGATTATGGAAGATTTCAAAATTTTGGAGAAAATGGATTTTAGAAAAAAACTCATTTTGGGGCAACCCATAATCGGAAGGTAATGTAACAAGTTAACCTTCCGATTATTATAATCGGAAGGTAATGTAACCAGTTAAACTACCGATTATGGTTACGTCTCAAACACGAACCAAATGGTTAAGGGTGGCTCTGCACCCTGATCCAAGTGGAAATTTGGAAAAGGTCCGATGTGGGGCTACTTATAATCGGTAGCCAAATATCCTACCGATTATGGAAGATTTCAAAATTTTGGAAAAAATGGATTTTAGAAAAAAACTCATTTTGGGGCAACCTATAATCGGAAGGTAATGTAACCAGTTAACCTTCCGATTATTATAATCGGTAGTTTTACATGTCCAATTAACTACTGATTATAAAAGGGAACATTATCCGAAATATCCATACATTAATTGGTAGCTAATGATTCATTTTAAACTACCGATTGTTTGTAACTTATCGATTGTGGTTTTGGCTACCGATTATATAAGGGCATAGTTGCCATTTTGAAAAATCACGAATAAGGGTAGCTCAGTTTTACGTTTGGGTGACCTTTTTTGTCTTTTAGTGTCGCCCCTAATTGCGATTGAGTCGCCCCTTAATGTGCTAGGCAAAATAACCCTAATTAAACAGGAAGAAAAAACTTCTTGATCAACTAAAAAAAGTTGATTTCATGTATGGTGTGTTAAGGGCGTGATTTGAGTTTGAAATGGGATCATTGCCATCGTTGGCATCTTAATTTCTGAAGACTAATAAATAAAAAATGTACTGGGCAACATTCAAATTTCAAAACCAAATGCGTGGCTGACAAACATTTTTCCGGAATGGTTGGTTGTCCACTTGTCCTTTAAAGTTTGTTCTCAGATATTGCTATTGTGAACACGTAAATTACGCAGGTATCTACGTGTCCACAAACAAAGTTCGCCCATACCGAAGTTCAAGTGTTGGATATAACATACATAGCAAAATAGTGCATACGTCGATTCATCGACTCTGAGTCCTCGGACTCTCCCTTGTCTTATCGAGAATTTAACACAGAGTGCATAGAATGAACGTAAAGTGCAGAATGTAAAGAGTATAATGTAAAGTGCGTAATGTAAAGAACGTAATGTAAAGTGCGTAATGTAAAGAACGTAATGTCAAGTGCGTAATATAAAGGAGACAAGTAATTACGTGGTTCAGCACTAAGGCCTACATCCACGGGGTAAAAGAAAGGTTTCATTAAGTATGGATTGATTACAAGCTTAGTCAAATGACTTTAGGGGTTCTCACTGAGACAGCGGGATTTAGGGTGTTACTTACTCTTCCTAATTCTTTCTCCTCCTCTTCCCCTTTTTTCGACCTCCCTCTCTCTTAGTGAAGAGGGGTATTTATAGGGATTCCACGTGGGGTCCACCGACGGAACCGTTGTAATCTTATCCTCTTGTGTTTTGTGCCAACACGCAGAGTCTTCGGTTATTACGAGGCTCTCCCTTCGTTTCTTCTGTTGGTGGGCTAACGCGTGTGTTGCTCCAAGTGTTTAATGCGGGTGGTTGGGCCTTCTGCACGCGTCAGACCATGGTGTCCTGCCCCTGTTTTGTCCGTGTCAGTCAGTTGGGCCCTAACCGTAGATCTAAGATTCTTCTCGAGATGGGATAAAGCAGATCCGGGGATGTATATGGTCCAACATGGTGGTGCTATGTTTCCGTGCTCCGTCCCTTATGGCCATTGGATCTGCTAGATGAGGGCCCCTCCCTGATGGTACACGTTTCTTTGCTGTATCTACGTGGCATCGTCTCTTGATGCCCCTCGTCATGCGCTCTCCACGTGTTCATCCGAGGATACGTGGTGAGTGGCGGAATTATGTACTTACAACTATATTCACCTTAATTGGAATGGAAAATTGCACAGGTATTTTCTTTAGCTCGGCCAAAACTGATTATACCGAAAACGTAATCGCAAGAACTACATAGAAGCCCATAGGCCGCCAATATACTTGCACAGGTAAATTGCATCTAAGAACGGTTTTCATTGAATGGATCTATGATTCTATATTTACATGCATACTTATTTTTCTGCTTGGTCATTTATTTATTTTTATGCTAAAGCCGAAATTTATTTATTTTTATGCTAAGTTTTGTCGTTTGGATCGTAAGTTTGAAGTTTTTCTTTGAGTTTGTGTTGAGTTTGCTCTTTTATGGGTTTTTTTTTTTTTTTTTTGTAACTTTGGTATCACTCTTGGTGATATTTTTATTTTTTAATTAAATTTACCCTTTCGCCGTAAAAAAAAAACTAGCTCCAGGAGCAAAATCCAAAGACAACTACTGTTCTACGACACTAGCTAGCTTATCGTTCTATTACACGCTATTTCATTAGAAGTCTGTAATAAAACGATTCATGTAGATGAATGTATATTGCATACTCCGTACACTTGTGCTACATGTGATCTATCTATTATTGATTATGAAATCATCACATTTTGTTTGTATACACAATGAATTGTTAGTGTCTGATATCTTTTTACATCTCGTGATATGTTATATCACACTTTATTATATTTATCCTACATGTACTATAATCATGTTACTGTCATATGCATTATTATGTCTATTTTTTATTTTTTCTTACTGTAATCAAATGCTCTCACCCTTTCACTTTAAAACAGAAACATGGAGGTACTGTCTTTTTTATTTTTTTCTTCCTGTTACAGTGCATTGCTGTGAAAAGTACCATCTATCTCCCTCTTTTAATAGAACCCTATTATTGGAGTTTTGAGTGGTCTTTTGGGGTTTTTTTTGGTCATGAAATAGCAAATCCAATAGCCCTTATTCTATTATTTTCTAATTCCTAATATACCCTTGATTGAATTAGTGTTAATTAGGGTGATTAAATAATCTAATTATGATTAGTGTATGAATTAGGATTAATCATTGTGCTAATTTTAGGAAAATCAAAAACCTTTTTTATCAATTTTTTTTTTGTTTGATTAAGTAAGAGAATTCTGAGGATTTTTTTTTTTACTTTTTTGAAAATCAATCATCTAATATGGTAAACAATATCCTTAAATTATCTAGGATAACCTTATATGTAGAGGATTTTGTTGATTCAAATTGGAAAACATCAATTAAAAATCTGGGTTCTTAACCGTTTCGGCGGGAAAACATCAAATCCCAGCTGCAACCGACACTTATTCGGCTGAGATAATTCGTCGACCCAACCGTAAAACGCAAAAACGGTTGGGAAATGATAGTGTTCCAAGAAGTATTTTTTATTTATGGTGGGGAAATAAAGAACTCTTAGCCGAAATCATTTTTTTTGTTTTTAGAACCAGTTAAGCCTGGATTTTCCCAGCCGTAACTACAGTTTTGGTTGGCTTTTCCTAGCCATAACAACAGTTTCGGCTGGGTTTTCCCAACCGTAACTGGTTCTGGAAACCAAAAAAAAAATCAGAAAACTAATTTTGGTTGGAAAACCATGCCGAAACATATACTTTCGGCTGGGAATCTAAGAACTCCCAGCCGTAAACACATTCAGAAACTTTTTTTTTTAGCCCGAAATTCATAGAATCATATTTTTTAACCATTTAAAAGCAAAAATAAGAAAATATTTTGCACTCGCACTGCGAGTTCAAAACTTGAATTCGCGGCTCCATAGTCGTAGGATGTGGTAGATATGACATCCTAACCGTAAGATGTGCGAGTTCAAAAAATGTGCTGATGTGCGAGTTCAAAAGTATCGCACATCTTACGGTTAGGATGTCATATCTACCACATCCTACGACTATGGAGCCGCGAATTCAATTTTGAACTCGCAGTGCGAGTGCAAAATATTTTCCGCAAAAATAAATGGTGGGTTTTCTTAGTTTTTTCCTTTTATGATGATCACCATCTTTATTATGATCTATGAATGAAAAGGAGAAAGAGAAGATGATAATTTTGGGTTTTCTTTATGATCATCATTCTCATCATGATGAAACCATGATAATCATCTTTATCACAATTTATGAATGAGAAGAAAAAGATGGGGAGAAGATAATAGATTTAGTTTTTTTTTTTAATGATATTCATCATGATTTGTAAATAAGAGGAGAATGAGAAGGATAAGAAAATAGATTTAGGTTTTTTTTAATGAATAGTGAAATTTAAGCAAGAGTATTTTTGACTTTTTCATATACTCTTGAGTTCCCGTATCCATCTTTTTTCTACACATAGCATTTTAGCCCCCAAAAACTCTCCCCTACAACCTCAATAATAGGATTCTTTTAATAACAGCACACCAACCTGGAAGGCTGGAATATTTCCGTGTTTCAAACGCTGAGGCCGGAGTGAAATCTATTTGTTGGATCTGACGATCTAATTCAGCCGTTAGATAGTATATTATTTTGGTGTCTGCTCCGGGGACTTAAACATAATAAATAAAAACGTAGGGACTTCTAACAGAATAAAAGATAAACCTAATGCACAGGGACCTAACCGTAACAAATGGAAACACGGGGTTTTTTAACAGATAATAGGTAACATTAGTGCACCTCAAATAAATTTATGAATATAAACGTGTAAAGTAGTACGTGCACTTTTACTTGTTTTATTTGAGACTTGCTACATCCACCGAAACGGTGGCCACCGAAGAGGATCGGACTGTCCTGATCACACCCTCAACATTGGGATAGGGAGGGGGCATGAGTGGCCCCACCCTCCCCTCACACGGTTCCCAGCTCGGTGATAATATATCGGTGTATCTAGACTTTTTGTTTTATTTAATCAAATCATGGAGGTATGCTATATGAATTTTGGTGTGTCAAAGAATTTTCTACGTGGAATAGAGCGTTTAGTCCCAAAATACTGTGTTGTAGACTCTCTAGTTTTGCCTTTCAAATGTCCAAAATCTTCTCTCCTCTCTAGCTTCTTCTCAAAACCAAAAAAATAAAAAATTCACCACCCTTGAAGCTTGTTTCTCAAATTTAGTTAATTTTGGATTATATTTGAGCAGGTTTCTTTTTTTTTTCTAGTTTTTTTTTAGATAGTTAGTAGTCTAGGATATAATTATTTAAGTTTTTTTTTTCCGATCTCCGTTGCTTTTAAGGGATTTTTATGGTGTTCTTGTGGGTGTTTTGCCCTTTTTGTTTGTGTCTTCTCCTTTTTGGAGATTCTTTATGCTCTCATGGAGTTTCTTTGTGATCTCAATGGAGATTTTAGGTGGAAGTTTAAGTATGGTGATCAAGATTCAAGACTTTGGCCATATTGCTCTCATATTTGTATGAGAAGATTTCTTATTCAAGAAGAAAAAACCCTTTCAAAATTGTTGGATTATAATCTCAAAACCATTCTCCCAATCTTAGGATTGCTAGGTATTCTTGTTGGTAGTTTGTTGCTTCTTATCACAAATTATTCTTTGTTAGTACCTTTTAATTGTATTATGATCTTTGATCTTGATGTACTTGAAGTTTATGTAATTTCTATTTTATCATGAATGAAATCAAAAAAAAAAAGTACATATTCGGTGGTCCAAATTTCACTATGAACCGGTCAATCCTTTTTATTAAGGATTCAGTCCAAACTTACTTTTTATGGAGACAAAAATATCCTTTATATAAAAGTCGTTTAATAACAAGTCACTCATTTATATTTCAGATCTATATTTTCGAGAGAAAGACGATGGATGTCGTGTTGATTTCCATTTCCCTCTGTTTTTACTCCAATGCGATATATTCCTCCTGGTATTCCTTCATTTCTTGCATTTCGAGCTCGTCTTTGAGTTGGAATATATCTATGTATAGGAGATCGGTTGCGTACATAGCATTAACGAAAGCGAGGATCAAATGTCGTTCTGATACTTCCCATGCTAGTTTGCTGCACATGGTTGTCCAACGCGTAGTTAGACTTCGCAAGCTTTCTCCATGTAATTTCTTCAAGTTGAATGAAGTTTCGATTCCTTCATTTGACCGGTTGTTGGTTATGTAATTTCCCAATAATAACTTTTATAGTTACGCGAATGAGGCTATGGATCCTTCGCGCAAATTGTCGAACCATAATAGGGCTTCCCTGTTAAACTCGCATGAAAGTATTTACAGAACAACACCTTATGTTGGACCCATTGAATTAATGTTAGGTTATAAGCCTTCATGCGTTGTACCGCGTTCCTCGTCCCGTCAAAGTTGCTGGAGAATGTGGGTAAAGTACATTTAGCGGGAATTGGCGTTTGTAATATTTCACGCGAGAATGGTGATCGCTCTGCCTCTTCTATCTCTTCTACCAATTTCATTCTCCCTCCTCATCTTATATTATTGTTATTCATCGTTGCTCTGAGTTCTTCAAGCTGTTGCAGTATAGCTTGGTTCGCATCAGTCTGTATTGTCTCCCTATGTCTTGGTTCTATCACTGCCTCAAATATCTTTGTTTTATCATGCTCCTTTCTATCGCCCTTCTAGTATCTCGCTCCAAACTTGTTTCTCTACTGTATCTTTGGTTTTCGTTCTCCGAACTACTTCCTCTCCTTCCATCGTATCTTTGATTTTCGCGCTCTAGGCTTTCCCTCCTTTCTCGGTTCCTTCGCCTTTCCCTTCGTTATTGTAGCCTTCTTTCTCCGTCGTGTGCATCTTCTCTCTCCTTATTTTTGGCGAACTTCCCTTTTATAATCTTCACGGTTATTTTGTACCTTTCTATCTTCCGTGCGACGTTCTGTTATTCTCCTTGCCGAACTCCTACTCGTTTTGGGTTCCGTTTCTCCGGTGTATGTTCGTGCCTGCCTATCATCATTTAGCCGATTATTTTCCTCTGTTAACAAGTAATTTTTTTGCGTTAGATTTGTTCGTTCTTCGGCTAATTATGTATCTTTTGCTCTACTTTGTTCAAGTCCTTGCCTCAGTTCTCTTTCAATTTGTCTGTCTTGCGCGAGACGTTCTCTTAACAATTGGATGGTCAAGTTGTCTTCATTGCCTGGATTTTCACCTTCATTTTGCATCGCCTGATTTTCATCATCCATCGTCTCCGTATCGATTGTGTGGACGAGACCTTCATCATAAATGATTCTCTCATCATTATTGTTCTGTGTATTGGGTCTTGGGCGGCAGCTACGTTGTTCTGCTGGTTTGCCTTTATGATGGAGAGAAGGCTGCGGTTGCAGTTCTGTCATTCTGGGGCCTGACGTATTTCTCATGCAGCTGAGGTTTCTCCTTCATCTCTTACTCTTCTTCTTCCTGCAACCATGTTGCTTCTTCATGTAGCGGTAACATGTCTTTCCCTTGAGGCGAATCGTACCATCCTGCTGGTGAGGGATTTGTGAATGAGATTTGGTTGATTTTGGTCAGAGAGAAGGTATCTCGAGAGAGGGTTTTTTCAGTGTGTTCTTGAGACTTTGGGAAATGGATATAACACTACGGGAAAAATTATCATTGACGATTACAGATTAGAGTTGTAGTACCCCTTCGACAACTCCATTTTATGCGTTGTGGAAGGGGAGTATTGTAGAAAGTACAAGCTTTTCTACAATGCTTGACTAAGAGTTGCAAAGGGTGATGTGATTCATGGTTCGACAATATTTTGCCAAAGTAGTGATTCTCTTTCGATTTTTTTTTTGAAAGCCTAACACAACTCTTGCTTGTATTGTAGGACTATTTTACAAAACAAAGGATGCGTATCGTAGAAATATGTAACACAACACTTGTATAAGTTGAAGGAATATCTTAGACAACCTAGGATGTGTATTATAAAAATATGTAACAACTCTTATTACTATTATGAATAAGATTTGCATGACACTTGTTAGAGTTGTAGAACTATGTTGGACATCAACTAGTTATATCGTAAAGACATTCTTTCACAACCTTTGTGTGTGTAGTTGAAATATGGAACACAACTCTTATTAGAAGTTGTGTGCATATAACTATTTTGAAGAAAAACAATGTAGCTGAAACCGAATTGCCGAAAGTATTTCACATTCATAATTTCATATTAACCTGCCAGTGTAACACATTTACATTCATTCAAGTTAACCTGCCAGTGTTAAACACACACATTAAAAAAAATGGCAGTGATACAGATGTTTGTTACCAAAAGTTAAGTTTTCTGAACACACTCAAAAGAGATTATGAAGATTAAGATGTCTATTGGTTATGCCAGAATTTTGGCATATCCAACTGTTAAGTTTCCTGCCACTGCATTGCACTACTACCATTCCAGACATTCTTCGCAAAGCATTAATTGCATTAACATCTGCATCTTGACAACCTAGCTTTAAAGACCCGTAAGCTTGTTAACGATATTAGATGATTCAAGAGACGTTTTAGCCGATAATAACTTGATTAGTTTAGCACGAACATTAATTAATATGAATTAATCTAACAACGATCTAGATACGAAACTAGTATCATTGAATAGGTGTCGAAAAGTTATGCGAAGTGGACTACTCGAACGTCTCAATCGGATACTGGACGAAGAACCTATCATTGGATAAATATGAAGTTCAAAATAGTTATTTTGTAGTTAACCGACCTGGATGCCCTTAACGTTTGGGTGGGTGCCTTTATCATGGGTCGTTGGTCTTATCACCAAAACTTGTCGAGAGAAGAATTTCACTTTCTCTTTTCTTCTTCTTTCCTCTTCTTCTCTGCTTTTCCTCTTCTCTTCTCTCTGTCGATTTCAACTCAGAGATTTGAGTTTCTTCAGCGTGAGAATTTCATAGAAACTTGTTTTTATGTTGAATCGAAGGTGGGGGGTGATTGTTCTGAAGTTGTTTGAACTCGGGAGAAGAAGGAGATGTTGATCACTACACCAAAACAGCTGATTTGGGACGGATATACGCGTTGAAATTAATTTAACGAACGCCTATATCCATTTGTAATATGGCTTTGTGCAACGCCAAAATCCGTAGGGTAAATTAATCGGTTTAACGCATATAAACGTTGCTCGACCGGTTTAGAAACATTTTATTTTGCTATTTGAGCAATGGATACTTAAATTTGTGCAACATTTTTGTTAATTTAGGCAACGTATTACACTAATTTGTTCAACATCTATATACGTTGCAAAACTATTTACATGTGAAAAATAAATAAATTATGACGATAATTCTGGCCGAATTCTGCACGAGAATATATATTCCGCACCTTCATATACCATTGTACATACAAGTTCAAACTTACTCAAGATTACACTTCAGATGTTTACTTCTTTTTTCAATCAATACATAAACTGTCCAAAAGATAAAGTACAAACCCAAATAAGAAGAATATGCAATAACCATAGACCCAATGTTTGCTACGAGTGCATTCTCCATCCTTTCACAGTTGTAGAGCTTCCCATACAGTGGTGCAGTACGGCACATCTCCGCTCATCCGCAAATAAAGCTGAGTGGCATAGATCCAATTTTCTGTAGACATTGTAGTAGCTCAAAATAAAAACACCTTTAAAATTCCTACAGGTAATTAAAGTAAACAAGAAGTAAAAACCATGACAAATTATCTAGGACACAACGTGTCAGTATATGTCCAAATGTTTTATGCCTTCACTTGGTTTTTAATACAAAGCAAAGATCATGTCCAGGACATAGAGCGTGTAGTAAAGCATAATGTATAACGTTTCTACCTGGTTTTAAATTCAATTAAAAACAGATAACCATGGTTCAGGGTTCTTTCACACATTGCATATTGTTGGATAAAATTTGACTCTGGTAAAGGTGACGGTGACCCAACTGAATCATGTCTTGACAACCAGCTGAAAACTTAATTTTATGTCCCTATTCTTACCTATAAATCACAAGATTAGGATCTACTCTTAGTTTACCTGCAAATCACATTTGGTAGTGAACCACAAATAGGGGTTTCAAAACTCTGCCACTGAATAAAACTTCTCACACAGACAAATTTTAAGAGGTTCCTTCTCATTACCCCCGTGAGAAAGATATGAGTCAAGTAATATTTCTTTATCAATGTTTATCCAATCAACAAGTATAATACTATAAGCGAAGATCCAAGGAAACATAAAAATGTAGAAAAGTATTACCAGAACGTTATGTTGAACACCATTTTCAAGTGCACAAACATCACAACCACGCTTAATGAACTCTAATACAACATCTCCTTTATGTGAGATGCAGCCAGCGACATGAGGTAATTCATGAGAATTTTTCCCGTCATTATGTTATTTATTCGTCTTAAAGTATTGAGTAATATCAACGTACAATCTTAAGAAGTTTCTCCATAAAAAAGTAGATGACCTGCTATATGCATTAATAAAGTATAAATCAAAACCAAAACTTATAATCTTTGAAAGAATCACTAGTTCATACAGAATCTTCATCTGTATCTTTAGCCAAACCTGATCTTTAAGGAACGCTGTCAGCGGTGTTTTGAAAGACTTGGCAGTGGCACAAGTTATTGATGGAGTGCACAGCCATTTCTATAGGCTGCTGTAACTGCAGATCTTGTGCGTACTTCCAAGTTTAAACAAAACTCCGGAGACAATTAAAATAAAATGATCGTGCAAGGAAGATACTAGAAGTTAAATTAATAAAGACTAGTATGGAAGGAGTAAGGCATTGTACATCATAGTTGACATATGAATTCCATGTTACTACTAATATTTCATGTTACTTCTCCTTACACATGTATTGCCTTGACAATTCTAATGCAAAAAGTGAGTAGTATATATGTGAATGAATGAACATACGTAGTAGAAGAAACGACATATTCAGCAAGTCTGCAGTATTATAATACATAATGAGACAAACTCGAGCACCACAAAGAATGGTGAGTTCTCTAGCTTTATTAAGAATCCTAGGCCTTCTATTGGAGTATGTTGCTAGTCTATCAGTTGTGTTCTCTAAAAATTAACTTCATCTTTCCTCTACCCATCTTTTCTACAGCTAGATCTCTAGTAAGTGTGTGCCAGTATATATTATGTATCAAAACAGTTAACTACAGGAACGTTGGTGTTCAGGAATTAAGGAATTTTATTTATACCCACAACCACAATCCACATTATTTAAGACCCGGGTGGAAGTAGTTCAGGTATATATGCAATGGCTGCAAGTGAGCAACACAACTTTTTATTGCACCAAAAAAGCAAATTTCACATGCTTATCCCAATAAAACTATGAGTAAATTCTAATTAGTACTTATGGCACACTTCCAGGGATCAGGTAAAGAAGTTTACATACTTCACGAATCATCTGAAGATAAGCAAAACTTAATATGCAGAGCCAAGAAATCATTGTTATAAAAAAAGGTGGTCTTTGACTCTGAAATTTGAGAGTCATTAGATGGACAGGATTGAACGGGGACCATGATCTGGCGGCCACTAGCATCCGGATGGAGTTTTGACTTCGACGGTCAGGAAAACTTCGGTATTTTTACGGGGGATTGTTACGCTCTGGGACGACCTGATATTACCCCATTTTCTTGCTCGGTGGATGCAAGAACTGAAATTTTCCCACTTTCCCAATGATCTTTTGTCCTCTTATCCTCCCTGAAATCACTTCTAACGTGATACAAATCAATCCAATTTCTGTTTTGATTCCTGAATTTTATGAGTTTCAAATGGTTCGATTATTATTATTTTCAGCAGTATTTCTCACCTTTTCAATTTCGTATGTGATATCTAGGGTTTTTGATTCGTTGTTATTTTAAATTATGGAGTCTCTGTTGTTTATGGGTTCTAATTAGATTATGTTGCAATTTAGGATGTTGGGTTTAGGAAAATCTAGCGTTTTCTCCAAATCGGGGGTTTTCCCGGTTTAGCAAATTCTAGGGCTTTTTACCTTTCCGTCTCAGCCATACGTGTTATTGGAGATGATGTTACTCCTCCTCCTCCACCATCTTCAACTGCAATTTTGTACCTGCAACATCATCCCCTCTTCCATTTGATTCCTTCCGAAGTAAGTTACATATTTTTTGATACCAGGAATTAGATGGTTAGAAATTTCTGCTTTTGAGATACTTTGGTTTGTTTTTTCAATTTTTAGTTGAATATGAATGTGGATAAAAGCTGCTTTGTTTGTAATAGTAGGAAGTGGCAATCCAATGATGCAAGGGGCTTCAATTGAGGTATTTGGTGCACCTATTTAGATATTCGAATAGAAGGTCTCATCTACTAGCTTCCCATTGAAGATTATTAGCTTTGTTTTACAGGTATCAGTGAATTAAATTGTTGAATATCAATGAAGTTAAATTGTTGTTCATTTATTTCTCCCAGTATGTTCCTACCAGAAGTGCTTGTGATGAAAGGTGAGTAACCTCCAGGAACATACTGGAAAAATCAATGAAGCCTGAAGGTTTTTACTGTACCCAATCAGGTAGTTCGATTAAGTTCTTCCTAACAACATGTTATATGCATTCCAAAATTGCATTCTCTGTTCGTGTAAGTGTGTAACTACTAGATCAAGATGATGTATAGTAAAATATGTTCATTCGGCGAATGCTGGAGATGTTTCATGATTGCCGAAAAGGAAAAGATACAACTTAAACAAACTGAACTCTGTTAGTTTTAGTCTATTTGATCTTTGTTTCCCTTTCACACAAGTGCAGTTATACATATAGTACATACTAACTGAAGTCAGTTTATAAATTTTTCCTATGCATAATCCAGTTTTTGTTGATTGTATGGGGTAAGAATTATCCGTGAATTAGTTAATGTATAGAAAACTGCATCGGTTGCTTTTATTGATTAATCGTTTGACATTATGGCATAAATATGCACTTAAGGGATGAAGAGGTAAGAAAAGGAATGGTGGATTATGGTAGAAATTATTGGCATCTTATTTGGTTCCACTCATAACTATGTTTTTCCCATGTAGTGTTGTTGACAACTAAAAAGTTTGATAATTCACTTTCATAGATTTCTCCAATGGAAATTATTGGATGTTGTCTGTTGATCACCAGCCATATTGTTGATCGTAGGATTGAACTTTACTCAAGGTAAGCTTTTTATACTTTTCAATTCGAATTTTTAGTTCAGTTTTGTAAATCCAATTATCAAGGGCTTAAAAATCCTTGGGTTTTAGCTGGCTTTAAATAATCAATCACCTAGGAAGCATGAGTTTAATCTCATGTAGGTGTTTACAAGTTACAAAATCTTAAACTTTTGGAATTATCTGTTGTTGAGAACATCTATTGCTCTTATGAAGATATTTTAACCAAAGATTACAACTTTGATCGGAAGTTTTCTCTAAGAATGTTGCTTCCTTGCATTATTTCAAGATCAAAGATATGCAACATAAGCTTTTGTGTATGCTGCTAACTTTTTAGATGTTTCATAGGTGGTATGGCTGCTGGTGCTAACCCTGTTCAAATTACCACATGGTATAGAAGTTCGATCTTAGGACCAAACAAGGTAAACACGATATTTGTTACCAGTGCAGGGATATTGGTGCCAGTTTCATGGACATGAATTTGTTCAATTACAGAGGCAAGGTCAATTTTATTGTTACTTTTTAAATTATACATTCAATCTTATTGTTACCTTTTAAATTATACATTATTTACCATAATAAGCATGGGTCTTTGGGATGAATTGGGTTGTTTTTCTCCTTTGATGCAGGCCTGTCTGGTACAATGAATGGGAAAAGGTGGCCTTGTTGTTGTATGCTCATGGCAGGACGAGATTCATGTCCATTACCGATGGAGCATAAACCTTCACTTTATTGACACACTAGATTTCATAGCATCTATGAACAATGTTGTAGGTTTTTATGTTCCTCTTTCGTAGCTTAATTTAATTTTGTTTTTGCAAACTTGCTCTTTTATCTTAGTAACCTACAATAGAGATAGGTATGTTATCGTATTTTACTACTGTAATAAAATATGCAGCTCTGCTCCGCTTCAGAATGGAAATCTATTACCACTAATTTAATACTATATTCTGCACCACATGATTTTGAGATAATAAACTCCTTTTGTTATTTTGCAGGTATTGCATCTTCAATATTTGATACCAGATAGAGACGGAGACATTCCGGTTGGAGTACACAATTCTTACAACCTTAAAGCTCCGGGTACACTCATCACGAAATGCAGAGATACGATTGAGGTGAGTAACATTGAAATTAAGTATTTGATGTCACTTGAAAGTTGGAAGTAAATTCTTATACCGTTTGAACGTTTAACAACCATACTATATTTGTGTTGAAGAGGAATGTTACCATTCTTGATGGCAATAAAATAAAATAATATATTCAATAAAACTGACCTTTAGTTCACCACATTTGCGTTTTCCAACCACACACTAAGTATTTAGATGGAAAGAACAACCACTGTTAGATGAAATAATAGAAATTCCAACACATCAGCAGTCACATCTCCCATTCAAATAAAATGGATAATATCTTCTTATTGAGAATTTTATGAAAATTAAAAGAGTTGACATCTGATATATAATGTGCTACACGTTTAAGCATAAAGCTGTGATTTTCTTTCAATAAACTAACTTTAGATTTTGTTGTTTAATTGAATTTTTTATGACCTACAGAGAAAGAAAAACAAGTTATTAAAGCTCATGACCAGATTAAGGTTATGGTTATGGTTTCTCAAGCCGAACCAAATATAGGTTAAGGTTTGCTTTTTTTTCTCTGCTCTATTTTGGTTTGATGCATTTCATGTTTTTGTTTTTGAATTTAGGAAAGAAGTTTGCGAGTGTTTTGTGTTCTTGGTATTTTAGGTTAGGGTAACTCATTCACATCCGTCCAGTAACTACTGAAAACTCTAATGTCCATCTATGAATCAAACTATATTAGTATAAAACACATTTTTTGCTAGTGTCGTTTACCCTGACTATTGCTGTTAATCCTAGCTTTTTAGTTGTTCATGGACATTAGAGTTTTCAGTAGTTGCTAGGGAAAGTTGAATCATTGCGGACCAGGATATAAGCTGACGACAAAATCTTTTATTTTTTTTATATTTACTCCTAAAGAGAGAATCAAGACACTATATGATTTTGAAAACTCCAATATGGGATGTGATTGCCGGTCCATTAGAGAGTTTCCAGTATCACATAGCATCTTGGTTGCTCATATCAAGTCCATGAGCCTCCCGATGTAATGTTCGTGTACCAGGTTTTCCAATTCAGATCTCTCAGGTAAGATTTTAATCATGAAAGGGTTAGCATTCAATTCCCTTATTCATTCAGTTATGTTCGAATTGCAAGGGAAAGCTTTAGTACAAAAGTAATTTCAGAGGATTAAAGTTGGCGGTGACATTTAATAAATTGTTGAAATCATCTACGGAAGTATAAAGTAGTCAGGTATGGTGGCTTTGCAGGCTTTGATTGTGGAACTTAGGCATGGACATTGCTCTATGTTATCTGGAGATCTCAATTTTCACGGTTGCTCCTCAACTGCAAGGGCTATGGGGTCAGGTCCAGTGGGCAAACTGATGGAGAATTTGAGGGAGACATCTTTAACTTCTTTAGAAGGGGTATGCACTTTGAAATGGGTTGGTTAATATGGTGCTTACTTTGAAATGGGTGTATGCATTGTGCCAACCATGTCTGACAAAGAAAGATCATTGATATATCTATTAATTTATTGATCTACATTTTTCAATAGTAGGTTAAGCTGGTGCTTACTTCCCTTTTTACTATTATAAGTGTACATGTCTTGATATGTTGATTATCTTCCTGATGATAAACATATATGTATAACTACATATGTTAACCCATCCTCCCTGAATGACAATAATTTTGCGAGCGGTAATTTGTAGTTGGTTGTTAGGGAGTCAGTTTCTTATGAACGCGAAGAAAAGTTTCTGTCAGATTCCATAGGGTGTCAGTTTAATACAGAGTAACATTTTAAGTATGAAAAATTGATAAGCTGATCATTAATTGAGTGTGTTTTTTTTTTCCTATAGGTTTTACATACACTTGGGTGTGGGTCCAATATATGGTATGAAGTGGGAAACAAGCCATAAAGTATATGACACAACAAATGATTAGCGCATCCCATTTATGATAGCATGGTGAGTTAGAAGAAGTCATATAATGAAATAATCTTTTCTCAGGCTCTTCATTAGGGCTGGGTAAGTGTTTCTTTTATCGTTCCTTTTATTTTTTAAATCTATGATTGCGTTTATATGAGAATTGTGTACCAATACTTAAATTAGATTCTAGATATACTTAGTTTGTAGAGATAAACTTAGGAAGGATGGTAATTTCTAAGCCTTTCTTATTTATAAGCCTTTACTTTTGGGTGCAGAAGTGTGGGTTGCTGACTGGGAGGGTTCATTTCACACTAAGGTGAGCATTGAATAGTTGCATATGTGCACATAGATGCATAGCATAATGTGTGGGGTCCTATATTCATGAACATATATTTAGTACGTAGTTCCTCAACCTCAATGTTTATATCTCTGTTTCCCAAACTGAGCATGGGTTTGTTTTTATAGGATCATGTAAATGTGTGCAATCTTCTGCCCTGCTCATTTTCAGTATGTTCATGTACACTGTCGAGCCTACGCCAAAATAAAAGTGATTAAAGACAACTTTTCTCACGCCTAAGTTTTGCTATCGGTAAGCTTATAATCTATTATATTTTATTTAGTCTCTCTAAATTATTAACACAAATTATGCAATTGTAGAACTTCTATTTTATTTCCCACTTAAGAGGTGATGCTCTATTAACCTTGCGCCACAATAGATAAATATTGAACTGTTTGTAACTTTTAGTTAGTTTTTTTTTCCCATCATGAAATGAAGTTTGTGTTAGTGCAGTTGACACGTTACAATGGTGTTTCCTAACTTACAAGATATTGTATGGGTACATTATCTGAGCAAGAGGTATAATGTTTAGATCGAATTATGTGATGAAGTTGGCTAAGGTGGCACATCTTGTACACTTTCTAGTCGTGTGATAATGTTCTAAGCATTTAGGGGGCAATGTTTAAGTTGATGGTTCTGAATGCAGGCTTAGTTCTCTTCTCTCATGTCTTCTCAGTACTTTGGAGAAGGTGCTTTGTACAGAGTTCGATTTACCTGAGATCCATATAAGTAGATGGCTGATGTTTTTATATGGAACTTGATAGGTTTCTCACTGAAGTTAGCGTTGCAAATGGTTCACTTGATACTGCATTTAGCGACAGAGTCTGAGAGATCAGGCTTCACTTTTAGATGGGTCATAAGTGGTAAGTACTGCCTTATTCCATAATTAAATTGTTTTATCCATAAAATAGTGAAGTACGGTATAGGGTGGTGGTCACAAGAGAAAATATAGACATTAGGAATTTTCAAACGAAACCAAAATCCAGATTGAGAACGATGTTCTCTTTCTCTTTAAAATTTCATGTTCATTTTCTAAAGAATCGCCTTTTAGTTTGGAAATGTGAAATGTATGGACGTTTTAGGAAGAGAACAATGCTCTGAATTGTTTAAAAACTCAACAAGCGGAGAGAGAGTTGCAAAAGAAACGGTCAGTCAGAATTATAGGATTAGGAAAACATCAACGGAACGCGAATTGTAAAGATAGGCACATCTGATCATGAATCTAGATTTCAGTAGGATGTTAATATGGTCAGGGGTATTATTATGATTGGAAATGCTGAAACTTCGGTATCTTCTCTAATATACCCGCTTATAAAAATTGAGAAATCCATTTATCAGCACCCTAATAATACCCTTATTTGACCCTGATGCTTTGCAGGTCATCTTTCCTTCATAAGATGTGGAATTTTTTTTAATGATCTTGACTTGAACAAGTTAACAACAAAATCATCAATATGAGAAGAATAAATGATATCATTGTAAGAGTTTTTAGAGCTTATTTAACGAGATTCATTGAGAACTTTCTAGCGGATCTAAATTTGTTTGACTAGCTGGGAACCCAGGTAATCCTCCCTGTATATTAAGTCAGCGTTTATTTTTCCATATTTCGTAGATCATGTAAGTTTTCCGTACAAATTACGGTGGTTAAGGTCACAGGTTGTTTATCACAAATGGTGGTATATATGCAATATTAATTATTTAAATTCTCAATATAATGAAGTTATTGATTTTTGTCTTCTGATAAAATTGCATCTGAACTTGAAGTGCTCGCTTCTCTAAAGACTCTAAGCTTATCAAAACATGGGAGTGGAAGATCCAGTGTCATGTATCCCGCTTTAGAAAATCTTGGAAAAGAGATTGGTAGATCCACAACCCCTCATATCATTTTGTTTGTTGGGTGTTATTTCCTTCAATAGGTAGTTTGAAATTTCCGTGATTAAGTAAGTTCTATTTTAGTACTACAAGATAATATTGATTTATTTGTTCACTACCTTTAGGTTTCTACATTTAACAAGATTCCTTGAGATCCTTAACAACGGAAGAAATAGGAGATCCTATATGGGGAAAACTATATATGCATGTCTCATGGAAATCATATATGCGACAGAACTGTATATGAGATTGGTATAAACAATCCATGAGAGTAATTGTACTATTTTAAATACTATGTGAGCTTTATATTTATTAGAAATTCGGCTGCCAATGAAGATACCAAGTTCTACACTATGTTTTACTATACCAGACTGTCATTTTCAAGAGTGTATAAACCAAATGGAGATGATATGACTGATCATTGGTTGTATGGTGGGTCGAATTTAGCGGGAGTTAAATTTCTATGTATTTAAATGAAAATTTATGGAATAATAAAGCCACTTATTAGGGAAGTTAAGCCTACTGCCTGTCCTTCACTAACCAAAGGTGTATATGCTGACTATGGAGACTACGGGAATGACAATTAGGATGAAGATGCACACACTTGGGCATGACTTCATTCCCGATCCCATTCGTTATGGTGATAATATGTTTCGAATTCTAAAGCTTAGTTTCTATGCTTTCCCCAACAAAGGACAATTGTTTTGTTTTGATGTATGCCTATGTTGCCATGCTCTGACAGCACTTATTTCACATATACATGAATTAGGTTTAATAAAAAATGTAAAAGAAAAGAAAATAAAAGACTCTACTGTTGTGGTTGAAAAGAAAAGAAATATTCCTCAAATCGAATCTTTAAAGTTGAATGACAGTATTTATTTTTCTTAAAAAATTGTACTTCTAAGTTTGAAGCTTATCATAATTTTGAATTTGAATGAAGACTCTTCCGATGTGTTTGCTAAAGGTGCGATATAATTTTCTTTGACTTAAGGTTTAATACCATCCCCATAACCAACTCATACAATATCTTCCGCAGCCATGAAAGTTCTCTCCATTTCAAAGAAACTTGGAATCAAAAGTTATTCACTTAGCTATGTGTGGAGTCAGACATAGTCATTTTGATTTTCTTGCGTTTGAGAAATGTTATTGATTTATGTTTTGCTGAAAAGAGAGTACATGCATCACTGGCTAACATTCCTCAAGTTGCATAAGGTTTTTATAGCTTATGGAAATGTAGGAAGTCATTACTTTCTTGCGGTATGTACTTTTACTCCTACAACTGTTCATTTAAAAATAATTGGTAGTTAATGCTTTATTATTCGTAAAGGTTTCTTCATGTATTTAAACTAGACTATCGTTTAGGTCAAACATTGATGTTACCTTACTTAGCATGATCTAATGATGTCATCCAAATTGATATATTCCTGCTTATTTGAAAATTTTGTTACTAAAAGGGCTTCTCATAGAAGAATAGGTGCTTATATATGGCTCTTAAGAATCGTTATGTGCCTAGGTGTATAGGTTTCGTCATAATTTTTCATTATATTTTTTTTCCAATGAAGAAATATGAACTACATTTAATACAGCCTATTTCAGGGCGTGGATAGAACGTAATGTTGGTAACATGAACTGAATTTTTGCAGCAATAATATGCTCATGCCTAAATATTTTATTGGGGTTAAGGGGAAGACGGTGAAGAGAACACATGGCTGAAGGTGAAGATGTGGAGCACCATGAAGTTGCTAAGGAGAGGCGCAAGTGCAAGGAGTTTGAAGTATTTATTGGAGGGTTGGAGGATGGTGCAACTAATGAAGATTTAAAAGAAGTTTCTTCAATTTTAGGATGCTGATTAGTGTGGTGTGATAAGAGATCTCCCTACGAATTCTAAGCATGTTTCACAGTTGTATCTCTACATGAGAAGCTATTTTCCAATTCAGGTCAGTTTTCTTCTGTTCGTGATTAATTTATTGGATTAAATTATCAAACAGATTACAATTTATTATCCGTGGGCTTATTATGTTTTTTGTTCTGTTAATTAAAGCTGAGAAAAACAATGCGAACTGAAAAGAATCTATCAAAAAGATGTTACAAGAGCAATTGAAAGGTAAACCATTCACATAATACCTATCAACAAAACTTTAGTTACTGCAACTAGGAAAAATAAAGGTTTTGCTTCCATACACTAGCCCAGTGGTAAATAATGTTTACGACTTTCTTAAGCTAAATAGAGTTACATATGCGATGCATATCTTTTCTGAATAGATAATCCGTTTCAGGATAATGGAACACAATATGGTGTTACTCCGAATCAATACAATGGCACCCTTTTCCTGGGAAATGTATGCAAAACTTGGACTACAGAGGCTATAAGTAGGCTCACATTTAAGTATTGTATTTAGATTAAACCTACCAGTGAATCCCCAAAGTAATTGATAACGTTTTTCGATTTTTGATGCTTATGTTCAGCTTAGTAATCCAAAGATTATGAAGATGTTTGGAAAGGTTTCTATATTCAAAATTAGTTGAGCAAAGGATGAAATCTTTGGATGTGAAATAGGTTCTTCTTTTTGGCGTTGTTAGTTAAACAAAATCAGTGGCAATCACTGAGGGCCAGTGAAATTATTGTTTAGGGAATTAACCAGGACTATTATCATACACATGATACTTGCAACGTCCATCCCATATGCTCACTATGAAAAATTCTCCAAAGATGATGAAGATTTTCTTATTTTACTCAATTATAAATCTGATTCAATAATCATTATGCATATTTTATCAGAACTTGAGGCAAAAGAAGATTTGTCCTTTGTAAGATGTGGATGAACAATGAAGTCATGTTCTGATTGAAGTAATGTGGAAGAGAAAAGTGCATATATGTAGTGTAATTTGTTCCTTTGGATGTCTTAGCTCAACTTGTAGAGCGCGTGGCATTAGTCATGAGATTGTGGGTCCGACTCCCACAGACAGTGACTGAATCAGTGCTTTGTATATTGATATTACTCTTAGTGGTTGTTAGTGGTTTTTGAGACTGTGCTCAGGCTACGCGGTATACATGAGAAGAAGTCTACAATGACCAGTGTTACATATAATGAGACTTCATACAAGGATAGAGAGTGCGGACGAAGACGACGACAATTTTTTGAAGATTTTCAAATATGGACCACGCCACAAAGTAGGTCACGTTCTAATTATTCATGTTGGCTATTACTAACCTGAAGTTGAGTTAAGTCAACATTTGGAAAGTTGTGGAAAGAAGTTTAATTCACAAAATTTCCTCTCACTAATAGCTTACACATATATCTGGATATAAAAGATTTGTTGGATTGAGAAGAATGAATTTGCGATCAGGACAGGATTATATATCCAATATATTTTTGATGTTAAAAAAGAATGGTCATCTTGATAAGGTTGTGTTGGTTAAGGGAAGCATACTTAGGCCTATGATTAGGACTTCAGTTCTTGGTGCCGCAATAATTGCTCAGTATTTCAATGTTAAAAAGTGCCACCATCATTTTCCTCTTAAGGTTATAGAAATTGAGATTTTTTTTTGTTTTCTGCGCAGCTCTGTCGTAATTTAGATTGATGATTTGACTTGATGCACGATAGGATACACCATATCTTCTATCATAACTTTAACGGGTCGTACCTCACATATGGAATTTTTTGAAAAAGCTATTGGATATCCATTGGTAATAGTTGATGAGCACGGTTTTTCTGATCCCGAAAACCCAACCATAATTCCAACTGGGACTTATATCAATTCCTTTCTGCGTATGTTATTAGAAACTTTTTTTTTCTTGCTACTACTTTCCATTGTTTTGCAGATGTTCCATGAATTTTATCGAAGACTGTATTGTGATCTTAAACTCACATGGTGTATGCAAAATGTAAGGTACAAAAGTTCCCAATTTTCAGTTCAAAATACCGTCTTATCCAATCATACATCTCTAGGGAGACTCGGCTAAAGTGGAGCATTCTGGACATAAATAAGTACTTTATTTTAGACTAAGCAGTCATTGTAAGGCTCTAAATAAATTGTGCAGTTACGTACGAGAAGCAAGGAGCAAAAAACCACTATACACGTATTTTTATGTAGGTCCCCAGGTAATATTTCAAAATTACTTTACAACAGCACTAATTAAATTTTCTATATACCAACATAGTTCATTTACTCACTTTTATGGCTGATAGAAGCTATGCATATTTTGTTCTTCTTTTCCATGTTCTTTATATTTATACACGCATCTAATTTAGTTCAGTTACCTGCATTTTACTCTCTTGCTTAGCCTTCAATTTCTTTTTTGACCCTAATGGTGTATTTCATGCAAGCGACGACATCAGATTTTCTGAAAACGGTATAAATTCAATTTTTTGAATTGGTCATTAACCTCTATGAATTGTCTTCTCTTCGATGAATAGTAACGTTATTATTAGCGAGAAGAAGGTGGGTTCTATAAGTAAACATCCAATTTCTTTAATTGAAGAGATACTCAAATAAACAAAGAGGAACTTATGTATAATTTTTGTATTTATTGAGATAATATAGTATGATTCAATTTGTGCAATTTGTTAGTGACTTATATGAACCATCTTCCTATTGATTGAAATATCTTTGAGTATTATTGAAAGAATCCCACATCCAAATCATACTTATCAAGAGTATTCACATCATTTGTATGGGACAAAAAAATTAAAAGTAAGGAAGCAGGGTTTTGCAATTGCAAGGATAAACTTTTTCAATCCCAATATCGGTTAATTGTATTAGTTGCGTTTAGTATTAGCGGTTATATCCGGTGCAAATTTATTTGACAACCTGAAAATATTCAAGGATGGTGACGATAGGAAACTGCATCATACATTTAAAGGAGGGTGACGATAGGAAACTGCATCGTACATTTAAAGGAGCATGCATTAATTGCACTTAGAGTTCTAGGAGATGATAATGAATGGTCTATGTGTTTACAAGAGGCAACAATGATGCAATCTGGAGTTAAGATAAGAAATTTTTACATGATTATTCTTTGTGATTGTAATCCAAATCAACCAGATGTTACAAAGTTTGGACTAAACATATGTGATGATCTACATTTTAAACTTCCCACAAAGTATAATATAAGGAAGCCAACCGATGAGCATGTATTTTATTTAGGGTTATATCTTTCGGATGAACAATTTTCTGAATCTAGCAGGTGTCTGGAAGATTTCGAGGATATGCCAAGACCAAAACTTACATGGAGTGATGTTGTTGGTGATAAGCTCAAGTGGAAGCATCAGGGCCTTCAACTTGCATTATGTGATGCAAAAGTCGAAGATACTATCAGGAAGTCTAATTCTGCCTAATCATTGGCATACAATGCCGTTTTTAATTATGTGGCAGATGGTGTGACGTAAACTGTTTTTTCTCAATGGAAGTGCAGGAAGTAGTAAAACATTATGTATAAAACATTGGTGTCTAGATATCGCAGGGATGGATACATAGTTCTGACTGTCGTTCCATAATTACTTCAATTCTTTTGGTATGAGGTCGTACAACACATTCTACGTCTAGGATACCCATAGAAATACTTGAGGATAATATTTTTGGATTTTATAAAGAGGATTCACAGTTTAAACTCCTGTAAAAAGTGAATCTAATTACATGAGACAAAGTTCCCATGCAACATAAGTTTTGCGTTGAAGCAGTTGTTCTAGGAGGAGACTTTAGGCAGACGTTTCCTGTTATACCCGTTGGATATCATGAAGAAGTCGTTGGAGCATGTCTAAGGAGATCATTGTTTAAAAGGTATATTATATCTAAATTACGAACTAAGACCCTTAATAAATTGATGATTATTCTTTAATATTCAAAAACAAGGGGGTTGATATGAAGGTCACTTTATGGGGGGGGAATGGTGCAAATAAGTTGAAAGAGGGTGTTGGAGAAGAATACACGACTAATCCGTTAATTAATTATTTTTTTTGCTGGAACGTTTGTAAGTGAGTTTCAAGGTTAGTGATCCGTTTATTAATTAACCACGACATGTGCTAACATTAGAATTTATTTGTTTACATAACTTATAAATATATCTTGCAACGGGTGTTGGTCAATCTGGATATACCAGAAGTCCATGAATTCAAGAAAAAGATAGTACACAGAATAAAATTAAGACTATATGACTTTTATTACGTACTAAAACTAAAAATTAGTTTATGCATGCTTAAATCAAGAGACAATGGAATTACATTAGTTGGTGCGCTACACCTAGATGATCCCACGAAAATAGAAAGATTACACATGAAGCAGCTGACATAATACAATAAAGTGAGTTTATGGTAAGCATGTAATTGGTTGATTTTTTTTTACCTGCTAAGTTTAAACATATCTAAATGTGTGCGGCTTCGAATAAATGGAAAGGTAAAACATTCGCCTACAAGGAAACGATACTGGGCTTGGTTAAGAATATAGAGTGATATTACATGGCATGTAAAATTTGGTAAAAAGGTTGAGTACGAAGAAAACGAGAAATCTTGATGTACCAAGTGCAAAAACAAATTTGAAGAAGATATACTATGGTGAGAATGGATGATGTTTATCTTTATAAATGGATGGAAACTACATCGAGAAGTACTGACGTATTATAATATACACATGTATAAATTGAGTTTGTCTATAAAGGATGACAAAGGTATTGCAGTATTCACAGTGATGGGAAAGACAACAAAAAATTTGATGAAATTCACTGCCAAAGAACATGTATATTATATCATATTACCTAGAACAATGCAATGAGGTAACAACATATTAGTATTCACAATTAACTTGATTATAGATATATGTACTGTGAACCTATGCTCATCATATTATTTATTTCCAAATGCACACTAACAAGAGAGAAAAGGCACACATGTGGTTCAATCGAACGTAGGACTTGATATTGGTAATCCAGGAGTATGGTATAAACAAACAATATGACCATTTTACGATTCATAAAGTATTCAAACCAGAAGAAAATTAGAGGATTTAGATGCTGATACAGAATATCAGGTAGCTTTGCAAACGAATGATCCTAAAACACATTTTTTATTATTTAAAATATTAATCACTATTTACATGTAAAACTCCAGGTCGCGATTTGAATCACTTTCTTTTCTTCGGACACGCCAATATGTACATTGTTCAAATATGAATCATTGTCTACATGCTTCATGTCGTGAAAGTAATGTTACACATACTATCAAAGATAAGGACAAGGAGAAATCTAACAGTAGTAGGAAACGTGCATTAAGTAAAAAAAAAAGAAGCAAAATAGCCAAAAAAGACTCAACGTAGACTGCAAAATAAAGTGGACTCCGATGATGAAGAGTAAGAGGCCAATGAGTTTATGAAAACTAATATGAATAATAGATTGATTAAGCTATAATGATTTCTTTTAAAAATAGGATTCTTAGGAGATTTGGTTATTCTTTTCAGTACTAGCTTCTACATTAAGGTTCATTTACATTTTTTTAATTTCTTTTAAAGTTAGGATGTTTTGGGTTATTGTTTAACGAATTTATTTGGCATACATAATACATTACCAGTGTACGTTTATGTTTTTAAAGGATTATTGATGTTCTTCCCCGGAAACTTGAAGTGCAATATTTATACTAACGATGCTTATAGAAAACGAAGTAACATTTTTTGGTCTTCGAGTGGTGCTTATTAAAAATTACCGAGCCAATCGGTTCCTTGAAAAATTATCATATGATAATATTCTACTTTTTACCATAGTGTCAAGAGTTCGACATCTTTGACAACACTGTGGTGGAGTTTTTTGCTTAGAAACTATGTTACATATGTTCAAGTGTGATCCCAGCAGATTATACCAATAGTCGTAGTTCAATCGAGGTCTAATGCTTTCTGTAACCAAAAATTATCACATTTACCATAAGGTAGGAAGGTCAAGTTAATATCTCCAAGTGTTACTGAACTTAGGATGTAGCAAGGTATACATCTTTGAGTAACTATTTATCAATGGGTCAGTACTTCCTACAGTGTCAGTACTTCCAATATCAAACCAAACTTACTGAGATGAAAAGCAATGTTCACACTAACATGGTATAGTTTCTCAAGAATCATGGATATATAAAAATGCAATAAATGATAGATGGTTGCATGAACATACGGAGAATCAACAATGAAAATAGAGAATAGATGGTTGCGGTACCAGTACCTATCACATATTTGTAATATTTTTTTATTTTTTTATTTTTAATTTCTTACCCTTCAGGGGAACAAAAATTACAAACTAAAGGTAAAGAGCTAATTCACAGCCAACATAACTAGATCAATCTATAGTGTTTTTTTTACCCCAAGACAAAGAAAATGTCTGGGTTTCGATGTATAACTGTTTAAGAATTTATCGAGTAACTTTTACCGTGTGAAAATTGTAAATTTAGTTTTTTAAATTTCAATGATTTGATACTTCCAACGATATAACTACTATACTGAGGTGAAAAAACTATGTTCACAATAATACACGTACATAACATAAATATACTTACGGGTTTGATTCATTGGTTGCTAAAAAGTTAACGTTCAAGATCAACCGGACACACTAATTCCAAAATACCTATAAAAATAAAAAGGCTTATCAAAAAATCTAACACAGTTTCCTAAAACTTGACGATTTTCAGAACCAGTTTGAATTCCTTATATACTCAAGCAAGAGAAAAACCCGGAATAAGTATAAATGGTGCTATTTATTTTTATTTTTTTTGTGTGTGGATTAAATACAAAATATAGGAGGAAAATAACATAGTTTTTGTATGACAACAACTGATGTTTAAAAACAATAAAAGATATGGTTTTGGGGAAGAATGGGAAGAAAAAACTATCTCTCCACAAAAATATAGTTCCAATTTTGAAACAAAATAGTTCAATAAAGAACAAATCATTATCAAACAACCAATGTTAGCACGACATAACAAAAGAAACCCGACACACGACGTCTTTATTTCCTTAATAGAAAACGATGGATTTCGATGACTAATATGAGTTGGAACATTATATATATATATATATACAAGGAGAACTTGGTACGAGACCACGTTTTTTAAGTATTATCCAATTGACTTTTATGAATCTAAAAAAGATAGGATTAAATATCTTTACAATATGACCATATATATGTAAAATGAAAAGAGAAACCAAAAACACGAGATGACGAAGTTTAGACAATAACAAAAGTTGAACAAAGATTGGAATAACATCACGTTTAACAAATTTTTAGAATTGGATGACACTGACGAATCAACAATGCAATAAAAAAATTCTACAACTCATCAATTGCCGTGTGACGGTTAAATGCTTGAAGCTTATTTAGTAAGGAAAACTTTTATAGAAGATTCATACTCTAATGAAGGCCTGATGAAAAATAACTACAAAGACATCTTTGCAGTATTTAAAAAAATATACAATTTCTTTTTTTATGAAGAAAATACCAAAAGAAGTAGACGGAGAAGTGATTCCAATCCTCGAAAATAAAGTAAAAGAATAGATATATAGAGAAAGCATGATAATAGGAGTCTTTTTTTCCATATTATGGATCTGAAGAGAAAATAGAAGAATTTGGGAAATATTATTATAAAGATGAATGAGAAGTAAAAAAACACTAGAAACGTCGGATATTAGCATTCAAAGAACATATAAAGCCAAAATACCGTGTCAACATGGATAAAGTTTGTCGAGAAAGAATGAAAATATGCAAAGAAGGTCTTATAGTCTATAAAATTGGAGAAATAATATAAGAAGTCGAGCGCAATTCAAAGACATGCAGATTTTTTTTCGGGTTAAATGACTAGAAGAAGTCAAATAGGATTAAAAGGTAATGCCATGCTACATTTTACGTCAAACTTTATGGTTGTTTTCATGTCGTTTTTTAATCAGCGTATATTATTGTTTTTGTATACTATAATTGGTATGAATATATAACACCTTATCATATGCACTTTTAAGTATGCAATAATCTATTATACTTTTAAAAAAACTGATCTAATTTTTTTATGTTTGAAATATTATACCAATCTTTCTTATTTCTTGAAGCATGTATACCAATATTCAGGTGATAAGCAGAAAAAATATCCCATTATTTTTTCCTATCGGCATGTATTTCTTAAAATACACCACATCAATAATGGTCTTATAATATGCGAAGATCTTCAGGGTCTACGTAATTTTGTTCTCTTTTAAACAATGACATTTGGTTATAAATTGAAATACTATTTAAATTCCAAATTAACCAGGCTAATATACCAATTGTTTTAGCTAAACTAGGAGCTTAGACATATTGATGCATTAGTATCATGTTGTTGTAGTCCCTACACTCTACTACATGTCCTTTGTGTAGTCTCGCCTTCGCTTGACCAGATTAGGCTCGCAATCACATATTATAATAAATCACATCTGTTTTTCTAAAAAAGACTACCATATTGTACTTTCAAAGTAAAGCACCAACAATTTAGTTTTTCATGGAGTTGACCTAATTTGAGCACTTCTGTTCTGTATCATTCTCTAAATATATTGAAATATGTTTTGGTAGAGAAATATGTCACCTCATTTTTTTCTCTCTCATCGTTATTATCCTAACATACAAATTATGGATCCATCTGTTCTTTTGATTTCTCTATTTCGGTCTTTAGTAATGATGATTGGTTTTAAAACTATTTAGGTTTAAATATTGATGAAATTAAATCAAGTGATTGATTTTTTTTTTGAGAAATATTTTTGCTGGAACTTTGTGCCTAAATAACAAACATATACTGATTCTATTAGTACTAATGTAATTAGGTGTTTAGTGATATTGTAGAAATATGGGTAGTTTCATTCTGGAATGATATAAATTATCTGTTGTATAAATGACTAAGTTGTAGTATTTGGATACATTAACTAAGTTGTAGTTTTTTCTAATATATTGTTACGAAGAGATACAATATCTACGTGTAAAGACTAAAAAGAGAGGTTGAGCCGGGGCCGTAAGGCCCCAGTGATACCTAGTTACTTGTATAAATAGAGGCCTCTCGAGAAGCCACATGCATGTTAGTGTTAGATTTTAGAGTAGCACGTTTCATGACAGACTCTTCATCCCCATCAGGTTATGTCATGGTCAATTGAGGGAATTCCATAAGAACATGCACTATAAAAATAGTAAAAATATTACACCAGTACTAATATAACAAACCCGAGAAATTCTACATCTACATAAAGAAGGTAACACTATAATAAACTATAAAGTATCAAAAACAGAATTGCTACCTGATCATATCAATCCCATTAATCATTATCGACCAAAGTTGTTGAGTTTAACAAAGCTTTCACTGGCTTTATCTATAAAACCTAAAGATCTGCTAGTACTTCTTCCATCAACATCAATTAACACTACCAAATCAATAGATTACAAATGTTTCCCCAAAACCCCAAAATTTTCAGTTATGAAGACAAAGTAATTGACAAACTATTGTTGAATTAAAACCAACATAAATATAAATTAATAGGTTCATTTACTCTTATGTCGAATATTTTATGTCAAGTGAAGGCATACTAATTCCTTCATATATAGTACTGAGCTTTTAAATTCCATATGATGCTTTGATGCACTGCAATACCTATATATTGACAAATAAATCATTAACATAAGAGGCTATAAACTTCAAACTCACACCGAGAAGTTATTCAAACTCACACAGAGAAGTTACAGTTCGATTTATACTTGCTCCATCTACGACCTACAACAACATGGGTATGATGTATGCCTTTTAGATGCTTGTCCGAGAATAAACAAGATCTAGCATCGTTGTCCACAACAAACCTTACACCAATTGAGCTAGCCACCTCAGAGTTATCATCATCAGCACCATAAACCATATCACATTTGATCTTCTCCTAAGCTTCAGTAGCTGTGATACAAGTAGGTACAACTAAGTAAAGAGTGAACAAAGTTTGTTCCTTCATAACTCCACCTACAATCCATAAAGGGAATGATTATGTTTTCATATACATGAAAAAGTAAAAATAAAATTGAAATTAACAGGATACCACCTTCTCAGGATTGCAGAAGTCCTAATGAATCTTATAAAGTGGTCAACACTAAGCTAAATATATGATTCAATAACTTCATGGAATAACAAGAGAAACCAAAAAACAATATCAACCCAATACAAACAACCCGAATTATAGATCTTAGCTCAGATTCTCCGAAAAGAAACCAAAACAACAACCAAACAAAAAAGAAACCTATAAATCTTAAACCTAAATGATTATGTGTACTTGTAAATTCCGTAATAAAAATTGGAAAAAAAATAAACCCTATAAAATCAATACAAACAGATGTGAAGATATATAGTAGTTAGCAAAACTCAAAACTCAAATTCATAAAAATCAAGAAAATAGTTTGTTAGGGTTTCTGAGGTAGAAATCACATACGAACCTAGGGTTGGAACTGTTGGAACATGTAATTTGTAATGAGAAAATTAAGAAAAGAATTCTCTAGATATTCTAGAAGAACAAGAATATGTGAGGTTGGTCAATTGTAATGGGTAAATTAAAAAAAGAATTCTCTAGATATTCTAGAAAAACAAGAATATGTGAGGTTGGTCAAATATAATGTAAAACCTGTAAAACAAATGTTAGTGGCTAGAGTCCTCTAGAAGAAAGAAATGTTAGTGGATAGAGTCTTATAGAGAGAAGAAAAAAATTGTTAGTGGCTAGAGTCTTATAGAGAGAAGAAAGAAATGTTAGTGGATAGAGTCTTCTAGAGAAATAATGTTAGTGGCTAGAATACTAGTGTAAGCCTATAAATAGGAAACTCCATTTAATTTGTAAGAAAGAAAGAACCAATTAAATCAATAAAAGAGAAATTTCATAAACTAAGTCCTTGCTTCCACCTTCACTACTAGAGTTCTAGGAGCTCTATACGAGCAACACCACCATGCTCGTATATCTCCGAAAATATTACTACAGGTGTTTCAAAGTTCCTGATCAAAATATAAATTTCCAACATGGTATCAGAGCCTCAAAATATTTCAAATTTTAACATGGTATCAGAGCTTCAAAAATATTTCAATTTCTAACATGGTATCAGAGCGGGTTCGATCCAAATGGGCGTTAAGTTTTCTGCTACAAGTTGAAGGTGATAATTCCGCACAAATAAAGTATGAATATGTGAGAAGATGCAAGGTACGTCTCAACTATTCAAGTTCATTTTGCAACCCCCACTATCACCCAAATACAAGTCTTAAAAAGAGATTCTTACAAAAAAAAAAGTGAATGAGTGGTAGAGCTAATCAAAAATGTGACGGCTTTTTAAGAAGGAGTGCAAGCCTAAGAGCTGCACAAAAGTTTCTTTTTTTTTTAGTTCAAATCTCCTCCTTCCGTAAAAAAAATAAAAATAAATAAATTCCATCCCCGCAAAGAGATGCACACAAGAGTGCATTTTCTAAAGAAAAATTTGAGGGAAGAGAGCATCAAAAAATGCCTCCTCAAATAACAGAGATGGAAAAAAAAAAGGAGTCATCCTGTAAAAATATTCTACTCACAAATTTGAGTGGGCGGAACCTCTGAACCTACAAAGGTTAAGTTTCGTGAAATGCGAGGAATATCAACAGAAGGAAAAGCCTCTGAATTCAAGACGGTCAAGTTTAGTCCGAAGCGTGAAGGAGATGAGAAAAATCGGCACAAGATGGAGCCTTTGATGTTGGACAAGTATCCACCATTTTCACTCTAAAGAAATTCTAAAACAAGATATGGAGACATTGTTAGAAGACGAGAGCGGCAGAACAAAAGGATTCGCCAACACGAGCACAAGAGGCTAATGGAAATTGAAGGTTGGGTGAAGATCACTATCAAAGACCATTACAAATTAAGAGGGGGTGTTGGAACATGTAATTTGTAATGAGTAAATTAAGAAAAGAATTCTCTAGATATTCTAGAAGAACAAGAATATGTGAGGTTGGTCAATTGTAATGGGTAAATTAAAAAAAGAATTATCTAGATATTCTAGAAGAACAAGAATATGTGAGGTTGGTCAAATATAATGTAAAACCTGTAAAAAAATGTTAGTGGCTAGAGTCCTCTAGAAGAAAGAAATTTTAGTGGCTAGAGTCTTCTAGAGAGAAGAAAAAAATTGTTAGTGGCTAGAGTCTTCTAGAGAGAAGAAAGAAATGTTAGTGGCTAGAGTCTTCTAGAGAAAGAATGTTAGTGGCTATAAGACTAGTGTAAGCCTATAAATAGGCAACTCCATTTCATTTGTAAGCAAGAAAGAACAAATTCAATCAATAAAAGAGAAATTTCATAAACTAAGTCCTTGCTTCCACCTTCACTACTAGAGTTCTAGGAGCTCTATACGAGCAACACCACCATGCTCGTATATAGGGCTGTCAATGGACATCCGAAGTCCGAGATCCGTTTCCGAATATTAGACATCCTATAGGATTTATTCCTAATTGTCGGATTTTGGATTCCGGAACCGGACGAGGTTCCGGATTTTATACCTTAACCCTATCGGAACCGGATGAGGCTGAATCCGGGAGGTTAGTATCCGATTCCGATAACCCAAGCGTGTACTAGTAATTCAACCCCCAGGTATATATCTATCGGATAGAAAACCTAAGTTCTCATTTATCATTAGACTTAACTAAGGTTTTCGCATTTTTCCTCCTCTATACAGACTGAAAGTGTGAGAAGTGAGAAGATAGAGTCATCGATATAGAAGAGTTCGAACTCAGTGAGAGATCGATAGATATTAGAGAGGATTTTATTCTCAGATTGATGGTCGTATATTCTTAGAGACAGTGACCCAAGTAACTAAGTATGTAATGAATCTAATTTTTCGATTTTTTTTTCTCCACGAATCGATTGCTATGTTTGAATGTTTCTGATTCTGAGTTTAAATAGAGTAGAGATAACGATTATTAGGTTTGAGTTTTGATTTTGATTATTGGGTTCATTAGATTTTGAAGTTAGGGTTTAGATTTTTATTTTTATTTTGAATTAAATTTAGGGTTTTAATTGTTGAACATTCAATTGAATCAATTTCATGATTTGGGTTCTGTTTTGATTATTATGTTCATTAGATTTGGGTTCTGTTTTGGGTTATGTTTTGATGTTTCTGTTTTGAGTCTTTTGACCTTATAATTCTCAGTTTCTACAATGAAGAAGATAGATATTATATATATGTTGGTTTAGTATAATGTGCAGCTCAAATGTCATAAACTTCAAATGTCATATCAATTTGATGTTTTAGTAGTAGTTCAATGATGAAACTTCAAAGGAACTTTCTTATAATGAACTCATACTTCCTTGATCTTGTTTTGTATTTAATAATGAATTCAGTGAGTCAGTGACACTTTCTTATAAGTTCATTGCATTTCACATTCTATTAAACCATCTTTCTAATGCTTGATTTGTGTTGTTATCACTTATCAGAATGTCTCAAAGAGCATCCAATCATATTGGAACCTCAAGCAGTTTGCCATGTAATTCCACACAACCAGAACAACAAGAAAAAAGTGCTGAAGGTTCAACAATTGCTTCAACACCTGTGAGTAGGATATTGGAAGAACAACCTGATCATCCATCCACTGTTACTAAAGAAAAAGAAAAAGATGAACATCCAGTTGTTGTTACTGCAAAGAAAAGATTTCGTTCAACAAGGTCAGTGGTATGGGATGAGTTCACTAGGAATGTCAGAGCTAAGCTTATAGAAGGGAAGGAGGATTAGTATGAGGCTGTCATTGAAGGTACATGTCATCATTGTGAAAAGGTAATTGAAGCATGTAGTGAAAAAGGAACTAGCCGCTTGTCTTCTCATCTTAAAATTTTCCCCATGAAGGAAGAAAACAAGCCAGGTCAGATTAAGATTTCTACTTCATTCAAAAAAGCAGGTAACCAAACTATTAAATTTCTTAATTGGAAGTATGATCCAATGGTTAGTAGGAATTGGCTTGCTAAAATAATTGCTAAGCACGATTACCCTCTTAACATGGTTGGGCATTTCTACCTTAGGGAGTTCTGTAAGTCTTTGAACCTTAGTGATAAAATACCATTTAGGAATACAAGTAGAGAAGATATTATGAGGTTGTATGCTGAAATGAAAGTTGAATTGCAAGCATAATTAGATAATTTGACTTCCAAATATAGTCTTACAACTGACATGTGGACTGCCAAACATACTAAGGATGGTTATTGTTGTGTGACATGCCATTGGATAGATGATGAGTGGAATTTACAAAAGAAAACCTTAGCTTATATTGTAGTGCCAGCACCACATACAGGCAATGCTCTCTCTGATTTCATCAAAACTTGCACTCTGGAATGGAACATAGATAGGAATTTTTTTTCTTTAACTGCTAATAATGCGCCTGCAAATGGTGTAATGATGAATAATTTGATTAAGTGGATAGATGGTAAGAACTGTATGTTGCTTGAAGGAAGAATGTTTCACATGAGATGTGCAAACCACATACTGCATTTGATTGTCTTGTTTGGCATGAAAGTAGCTGTTGAGTTTATAGATGCTATTAGGGAATGTGTTAAATATGTTAAGTCATCACAGGATAAGAAAGAGAAGTTTGCAACAGCACTAGCACAATGTAGATTGACTGGAGAATTTAGTTTAGATGTGGACACTAGGTGTAACTCCACTTTTATGATGCTTAAGAATGCAATTAAATTGCAACAAGGTTTTGAAAGACTAGCTGAGACTGATTTTGAGTTCAATCTTTTACCATCTCAAGAGGAGTGGGAACAAGGAATAGAAATTTGCAGGTGTTTAGAGGTTTTTAATGATATATCACTTAAGTTTGCAGGAATTAAGTATCCAACTGCAAACTTGTATTACAATGGGGTATATGAAGTTAACAAGTGTATCAAAAGTTGGGAAGATAGTACTTTTGAATATGTCAAACAAATGGGGTTGAAGATGAGACAAAAATTCAGTGCATATTGGAAGGATTGTAATTTGGTTATGAGTATTGGAGTTATATTAGATCCAAGGTATAAGGCAAGATGGATAAAGTACACATATAAGAAATTGTATGGAATTGCTAGCTATGCAGTTGAGTTTGCGAAATTCAAAACAGATTTTGAAAGACTTTTCAATGCATATGAATCTGAAAACAACAAGGCATCTCCTGATTTCTTTCGCAACTCTGTCTCTAGCTTGGATGCAAGCAGATCAAGTACAACCAACCCAGATTATGCTGAGTTTATTATGGAAAATGAGGAATATGATGTTGAGAAGTCTGAGTTAGATAAGTACTTAGAAGAACCAATTCTTCCAACTATGTCACCCCAAGATGAGTTTAACTTCGAAATATTGAGTTAGTGGAAGCTAAATGCCCCGAAGTACCCAACTATGGCAAGGATAACACGAGATGTATTGGCAACACCAGTGACCAGTGTGGCATCTGAATCCATGTTCAGTGATGGTGGAAGGGTTTTAACTACACACATGACATCATTAGATCCAGAATTAGTCCAAGCATTGCTTTGCTTAAGTGACTGGTTTCCAGACTTCTTTGATCCAGGTATATTTTCTTTTGAATATTTTCCTTAATTCATTTGCTATTTGTTCTTTTTTGATTGCTCACTTTGATTTGAATGTCTGTGTAATACAGATATGGATATCGTAGACTGGAGAATGAATAAAGATATGCAACGAGCAAGCAGGAAGCCAAGAAGGACGATGGATCACAAACTCAGAATTTTGTTACAACTTACAAGACATTATTTTCCTTTTTTCTGTTTTAGTGTGTTTGAACTTAACATTTATGTGAGTCTATGTGTGATGAATGATGTGTGAGACTGTGTGGCAGTGTGGGTTGGTACTTTCATGTGAGACTATGTGGGTTTGAACTTAACATTTCTGTTTTTTTCAGTTTTAATATTTTCTCCCAGATTTGGGATTTTTCCGGAAAAAAATCCGAAATCCGATAGCTAAGCCTAACGGAATCGGATTGAGAATTTTGAATTCCGCCGGATGTTATCGGATGTCGGATTTTCGGAATAACTTAACCTTAACCTAACCGGTATACCCAAAATCCGACGGATATGTGTCCGTTGACAGCCCTACTCGTATATCTCCGAAAATATTACTACATGTGTTTCAAAGTTCCTGATCAAAATATAAATTTCCAACATGGTATCAGAGCCTCGAAATATTTCAAATTTTAACATGGTATCAGAGCTTCAAAAATATTTCAATTTCTAACACGAAATTGGGATTATCAATGTCTGGTTTTAATTTATGAAAGATGGGTTTCGATTTGTGAGATGAGGATTTAGGATAGATGGATTTTGGTTTCCAAATGAATATAAGGTTTGAAACGAAATTGGGATTATCAATGACTGGGTTTGATTTATGAAAGATTGGTTTTGATTTGTGAGATGAGGGTATAAGATAGATGGATTTTGGCTTCAAATTTCTGGGTTTGATTCCGCAAATCTTAATTTGGTGTTGGAAGAGAAGAAAAAAAAGAACGAAGGAGAAAAATCAATAAAGTTCTGGGAGACAGATAGGAAAATAAGAAAACAGAAAAGAAATAATAAGGTCGCGTAACCTTTTAACCCCTCGTCCATTTAAATAAATTACAAGCGCATCCTTTTTTCCTTGTTACTTTTGAACAATCTGTATTTAGTGCAACATAAAAAACATCTATGCAACGGATTAACGTCTGCAAAGTCTATATATGTTACACACCCCAAAAACTACATGTTGCAAAATCCAGGATATGTGATAACTGAAATTAGGGTTTTGAGAATGAATTCGAGTTTATAGTGAATTGTTGGGTTGATTGAGTTGTGGATAGATAAAGAACACGAGGGTTGTTGATGAATTTTAATATTGAAGTTATTGTGATGATTAATTGAAGAGTTAGGGCTTCATGAGAAGAATTCTAAGAAGATTAGAAGATGAAATTGATATTCTGGAAGAATGGTTTGATATGGGTATTGAATGATTGAGTGGATTAGAGTTGAGTTACAGATGAAAACAAGTTTCAAGCGATCAAATAACAATTCATAGTGAAGTTAGGGTTTCCAATTGAACTGTGGATAATTGATGAGCCTGAGATGAGTTGTTGAACTGAATCAATGGGAAGAAGAGCTTGCGTGCAATTGTCTCAATAAGACTAATTTGAGGTAATAGCTCTTCATTAATAATTTAGTAAAGTTATTTGTTTTCTACAATGAAGTTGTGTATTTGTTAATGAATTGTATGGATTGAGATGAAGATTGAATTAAGTCTCTGGTGTTGTTGTTGTGGATTACATGGTGGAAGATTGAGATGTTAGTATTTTAGAAAAGTGATTACGGGTTGAATGTAATTAGGATTTGAAATGTGTATGATTGAAGTTAGTTATATTTTGTGTTACAAGAGTTGAGGTTGTTTTTGAATAAGTAATTGAGATGTAGTTGAAGTTCAGGAATGGAGTTAAGTTTCTGTTGTTGTGTTTGAATGGAAGTTGAATTTGAGATGTTAATGATGATGATGATGGAGAAGATTGGTGATAGATGTTATTGTGGAGATGACTCAGAAGTTGGGATAGAAGAGTTGATATGCATGTGAATTGCAGGGAAAAGTAAAATGGAAGCAATGGTGAAGTATTTGAAGTTCGTAATTTATTGTGATGTGAAAATCAGGAAGTTGTATGAAGATGGTATTCAATTGTGGACAACAACTGCAGGGAATAGTTAAATTATTGTAGTGGCATGTGTGTGGTATGATCTGAGGTTATAAGTGACGAATTTTGATTAAGATAGAGCTGAACAACTTGGACATGAATTTGTTGTATGAAGTATATGCTAAGTAGATGTTGTGTAAAGGTGCAGGTGGACTGAGATGGAGATGTGTAGATGTGTCAGAAGATGTAACTGGTGGTGAATGAGAAGAATTTTGATACAATTTCTGGTGCAGGCAGTTTGTGCTAGTTATGGAACTGAATAGTTGCAGTTGGATTGAGTTGCAATCGTGATTAGTGGAATTATTGGAGTTGGTGTATGAATTGCAGCTTATGGGATTACAGTAGAACCCCTATAATTTAGTCCGCGATTAATTAATAATTTTTGCTGGTCCCGAGTCGGGACCAACGTGCTAAATTAATAATTCGCTAAATTTATAAAATAATAACTTTTTTTAGCTTTCTGTAGGTCCCTTCGAATATATAAATTAATAACTCTCCAATTTATATAAATTTAGTTTTACATTTATGCTAATTTGGTAAAGAATGATTCGATTTTGACTTGGTTTTTCTTAAAATTGATGTCACGTTGAATTTCATCTTGGATTTTTCTTAACATTAGAAAGTTTTTGGTGTTGTCATTTCCTAATGCAATAAATCAATATCTTTGTAGCTTTGATAGCTTCTTTACGGGAAGGTGGCTCTGTAACTACACTTACATTTTCGACTTCCACATCATCACTTTCATATTTTCCCATGACACTCTCGATTATTTTTTTGTCAGTTAACAAATCTGAAATAATATTCTTTTGAGGGCTGTTTAAAAGAAATTCAACATCCATTCCACTATTCCATTGATTAAATTTTAAGATTCTCTAGTTCTTTCATTATCTAACGCTTCACTTTGATTTTTTGATATGGTGTCATCCACTGAAAAAATCTTACAATGACGAAAACAATTTGCAATGGAATGAGTTTTTTTTTTTTTTTTTTTTGAAGCATGGAATAAGGTGTATTGGTTTATTTTGTTGAATTTTTTTCATTTTAGAATTAAACAATATTTTGATAAACTAATTAATATATAATATAATAATTATGAATTTATGTGATTATTTAATATCGCGATAAATTGATAAATTTTGCCGATCCCGACGCTATTATTTTATAGGGGTTATACTTTATAAGTAATATTCATAATGAAATTGTTGGAGTTATGAATTGTTAATGATCCAACATGAGAAGTTATGTGTCTAAAGTTGGTGATTTCAGTGTAGGCTGGCTTAGAACTGCAATTTCAGGTAAAGCTTAGATTACAATTGTATAATTATGTTTGAATGAATTATTTGTGTAGTGATCAAATAAATAGAATCAGGTTGTGTTCTTGTAGATGTAATAGATTTAGCCAGTTAGTCAGCCCAGTCAGCTTAGCTGACTCAGTGTATCTGTTTGAGTTGAATCGTCTTGACTCAGATTTGGCTCAGTGAGCCAAGACCAGACTAGACCTGACCAGACTTGACTCAGTGGACCTTGACCGAGTTAACCATTTGACCTGACCTTGACATTTGACTAGACTTAGACGTTGACTATTAGTTGACATGTGACCATTAATTTGACCGTTAGTGACCGTTAATTTACTTTGGTGGACTTGGGCTTAGGACTAGGTTTCATATTTGGATGAATTGGACCACTTATAGTCAGAATTAGCTTTCGGTCCCTTTTACAAAGTTGCAGATATTCATAAGATTTTGGTAGTGTTATAAGAACTGATCATTTATACTCCATTTAATCAACTATATATTATTCTATGGAAAGTGGTTGTTCTATTGAATTTATAAATTTTATGAGTAGCATAGTTCACTTGCTTTCTTAAACATGTCTAATTAAGCATTGGACTAAATCAGAATTCTCAAAGATTGGGTCTATCTAGTATTGTGCTAAACTATCCAAACATTATCAATCAGATGGAGAGTTTTCTCTCGTGAGTATCATAACTCGTTCATATTTCTTGTTTCCTTTTCAATTTCTTCCAAATTCCTGCAAGTTCGAAGATCCCAAGTTTTCTAAACCTTACTGAATTCTAAAAACACCGCTTAATCATCATTATTCCCCACTCAAAACAAACGAAAACACCATCTTTTTTCGGCCGCACAAATCCAAAACCAAACGAACTCGACAATTCAACTTGCTCTTCTCGACTTTTCAGACTTTAACCAAGATCAATTATTAATTCATTGTTATCGGATGATAAAACTTGTCCCATTTCTCACGACCTCGATGCAAACTCACATCAGAAAACTCATCTTTCAATTCCTTTTGAAATTTCCCAATCCCCTACAATTTTATCTATCCATAACCCCAAGATCAATGGAAACAACATCATTCATTCTCCTCCATTGATAGTATTGCACGACTGACTATAAAAAAAAAATTCTTATCTGAATTTTTCAGCGAAGCCATGTTAATAACACAAAATAATGTACCACTCTTACCGTTAACTCCTTGTTTCACTCGAATTCAAAACCTCCTTCTCATGCGAACTATGGTTCGAATGACGGGCAGACTTGGTGAAACTGAGATGGTCGTGAATTGTTTTAAGAAACATAGCTACATCACCGGACTATGATCTAGATATTGACAGGGCTTGCTGAAGCAATGCAGTTTACTCATCATGTTAAAAAAAATCGTTATACTTTAACAACGCCGATAAATCAAATATGGTCAATACGCATTCAGTTCGCATGTTTGAAGAAAGTATATATATATAGTCATTCAATTTTTGTTGTACGTTACATAAGACTGAATGCATGTCACAAAGGAATTTACTGCCTACATGCAAAACCAACAGATTACAGGTTGTGGAAAAAAAATGACAGATCTTGATATTAGAACAAAAGGCATTTAATCATTCCTCTACTATATTCGAAAAACGAAATGAAGGTGACGCAAATCGTAGTGAAATCTTCATATATGGTTGTGGGTTTGAGCATATTTTTTCATTCCAAACATAGATGATTAAGGCCATTATGTGAGAGTTTTGCCTGAAAAAAAACAAACATACCAAACAAAGTACCATTCTAGAGATTGAAAACTATGAGATCGTGTGGATATTCATGATCGATCAATTTGGTGAGTAAGCCAGATAGGATGTATTCATATTACCTCTATTAGTTCTTCCTACCCAATTTTTAAAAACCGTTGCGAGCCTGTAGAAGATTTTTTGCTTCCTGATTATCTGATGATTCATGTTGGATTTTTAGAAATGTTGTTTGATGATCATTGAAGATATATGAGCTTAGTTAGAACTGCTCATATAGAGCTCCAAGAACTAATAGATTGAAGCAAGATTATTTCTCTCAAACTCACTGTTTTTATTATGCTCATGCTCAAGCTCTTACAGATACATTCATTGCCTTTTTATAGGCTTGTTCAACCAACTAGCACATATCCTAGAGTTCTCTACATATCCTCACAATCTCTGATCACTTTTAAGTGATCAAGTGATCAGAGATTGCGAGGGAAGAGAGAGATGTCAAGTTTGCCTCCTCAATTGTAAAAGAAAAATTTGAGGGCAAGAGCAATAGTTCATTGCTTCCTCAAATAAAACAGAAAGTCTGTCATAGTGTGAACTAGATAGTTTAGTCTACCAAGTAATATTGTAGCTTACTTGGAGTGCAAACAAATGTATACTTGGAATCCAAGGGTCAGTAGCCTATAAAAAGGCAATCATATATCAATTGTAATGTGTGAGCAAGAAGTGAAAACAATACTAATAACTAGTTTACAGAGAAAAAACTCTTGCTCCACCACCACTATCTATATCTCTTTCTACTAGGAGCTCTGTATGAGCAACTATAATCACTAAGATCATACATAACAATTCAATTATCTGTTCAAGTATGAGAAACTCTAATCACTAAGCTCATACATAACAATTCAATTATCTGTTCAATAGAGCTTGGAGATGTAAAATCATGGCTATCATGGTACGTCCATATCACTTTCAGTATCAGTAAGATATAAAATGTACCCATCCAATTTATGCACAACCTTCTCCTTCTCCCGCCAATAAATCAGATAATACACCTATATCAATATATCGTTGCGTGTTTATGTAACTGTTAACACTTCGTCTGAATATAATTAAGTAAATTACCTCAAGAATGTATCTTTAACACCAATCACGGCCTCCAACTTCAATGCCCATACTTGGACCAACTTGGTACCCCACTGAATTGCAGTTTTGTGTGTTAATGTCACTGAAGAAAATGCAAAATGTAGATGTCAAGTATCTGCATGTCCATTTTAATGTTTATGATAGTTCGTTTGTCAACTTTACCCAAAAGATCTTTAAGTTTTACATATTCATTGGAACTGGAGGGACAAATTTTACCTGTGTAGCCAACAAATCAGATCTCAGGATGGTGAACTGCAGATTCTTCCGGACATGAGATTGATATTTATAGAGGTTATAGGTTCCGCCAGATTCTACAAAGAATTACTGTTAGATATTCAGGTTGGATCCGAATATGGTCTCCCATATTGTATGTGGCAAGCCCGGTAGGGTTCCATATTCCTTAGGTTTTGGAACCTATATAAATATCTCTAGCATATGTGTAAAGGTTTACGTGATTCCACCAATATCACACATAATTTTACCATAAGAAAAGTGGTAACTCTAACCCTAAAGTGAGTTACCATTAGGAGAAAAAGGTTTTAAGGTCTTAGCAAGTGAATCAAGTTTGTGCTCATCTTAGGAGATTGTAGTACCCGCTGATCGTCGTGTTGAAACGTTGTTGTTGATGCTATTTCTTCTTGCTAATCGGATCTCAAGTTCAAGGTACGAACCGATACCTGCTTCCGCTTAATCGTATAATCTCTGATATTGGTATCAGAGCTATTGGCTTGCTGCGTTTTCGTGCTTGATATAACTTGCTTTGGTTGCTTGAAAGTTGCTGATAACATGATAGTATTATGATTAGGGTTCTTGTTGTTTTTTGGGTTAAAAAGCATTAATGGATGTATAAATATTTCGGATCTTGATAAGGGTGTTTTAGTTTGAAATATTTAATTGAGTATGTTCATTATTGATTCAAATGATCTCCTGTAAAGTTTTGTATCGTTTGAACGTGTGGTTTGAAAGATATTGCAAAAACCCTAGTTTTAATTCATGTTTGTGTGCAGTAGTTTGATGATTATTTTGATGTATATATGTCGATACATGTTAATTAAAATTAATGTAGATATATAGTGCTCTCTGAGAGCTTTCTTTTGACATATTTTTTGCTTGAATCGGAGCTCGTATGAGTGAGATATCGTCTCCCAAAGTTGGTCATACGCGTTTGTACGCTGCTGAAATTTGGAGAAGATGATGAACAGTAACCGAGTCAAATCGGTGAGTCACCCGAGTCAAATCAGCGAGTCAACCCATACCAGATCGGCGATTCAACTGGCGGTCCAGATCGACTAGTCAGCTCGCGGTCCAATCCAGACCGGCGGGTCAGCTCGCGGTCCAGCCCGACGGGTCAGCTCGTGGTTCAGGTTGATGATTCGTTTCAGGTTCAGTTCGGTTCGCTATCTTGACCTTCGGTTCGGTTCGTAGTTCAGACCGGGTTCTTTGTTTTTTCATTTGTTTCTCTATTTGTGGTTGTCGGATCAACCCCAATTTTGGTACCTTAAGGTTTTTCGATGCTCCGAATTTAATAAAACTATTTTCACAACCTAAATAGATTCACATGATAGAGTTTCTTTGAAATTTTATGGTTGATCGCTTTATCCATGATAACATGTGAATGGTTTATGTTGTGATTGTCTAATTTCTTTAATATACAACATGCATGATGCTAGATTGAATTCATATCTTACTGAATTGTATGTCTAGATAACATGTTGATTGATTAGATAATCATCTTGGTTTGATAACATGTTTGATTGAATGATTATTTTGATTGAATAACATGTTAAAAATAATTGAGTGGGAGGTTGTTTGGTTGAGTTTGTTTAATTCCCAAAAACCAATAACTTGCGCATATATTAAATAGATGTAGAAAATATTACTTATGGCTCGAGGGATGATTAGGAGTTTAACAATTTTCCGATCTTGCGACTTGTAATGTTGTTTTTCTATTTATTTAGATTAATGTTGCAAAGTTATTTTTTTTAATATGTGTATAGTGCCATAAGTTTAATATCCTTTTATTTTTTCGCATTCTATGTTAGACTAAATGGCTTCCAAGAACATCATTGCTGATTTGAAAAAGGGTGAAAAACTTGATGGCGATAACTATAATATATGGCGCCGAAAGATCATTTTTCTCTTGAATGATGATGGGATGCAGGAAATAACTGAGCATGTGATGCCTCGGGCTGAGGAGGGTACGATGGTTCAACACCGTCGCAACCTCGAGGCCTACCAGGAATGGATTAAAAAGGATCGCAGTGCTTGTCATATGATCCTGAGCTCAATGCACAATGATCTCATTGGAGATTTTGAGAACCACCAGTTTGCTCATGACATGCTAGAGGCAGTCAGGCAGAAATTTGGAGTTACCTCTATGGCTAAGTTGTGCGCTTTAACTATGAAGTTTGACACTTTTAAAAAAAAAGCCAAATGTTACAATGAAGCAATATTTGAGGACAATATCGTCAATGATACGCTAACTTGAGGTTGCAGGCCATCACTTGACAAATGAACAACAGGTACAAGATGTTATTCATTCATTGCCTAACTCTTGGGAACAGATGAAGCAAAACATGACACATAATGATAATGTTCGCACTTTTGAGGATATTTCTCGTCGTGTGGAACTAGAAGTCGAGCGCTTGGAAGCTGCTAAGACTGACAGTTCTGTTTTCACTGCTGAATCTATTTCGCGTAAGACCAATGGGTCTAAGCACAATAGGGGTAAGGGTTCTTCTTCTAATAATCCTCGTGATGGCTCCTAAGCGCAAAAGAGGCAAGCATGCTGGTAAGAAAGACAAAGCAGAGATGAAATGCTTTAACTGTAATAAGAAAGGACACTTTGCTCGTGAATGCACTGAGCCAAATAAGGTAATTTCTGAACCTATTCCTCGCTATGAATTTTTTGTTTCTAGTCAAGCATTAGTTGCTCATTCTCTCATTTATGGGTTGTAGATTCGGGAACAACCGACCATGTAGCGAGGGACCGAGATGGGTTCATGGATTATCGTTGAGTTCCTGCTGGGAGCATGAGAGTTTATATGGGGAAAACAACTAGCATAAAAGTACATGGCATCGGTACCTATATGCTAAATTTGCAACAAGGGCACACCTTAATCCTCTATGATATACTTTATGCTCCAGATATTCGACGAAATTTAGTTTCAGTTAATAGTATGTTGCGTCTAGGCTTTATTTTTATTTTTAGGGTAATTCTGTTAAGATTTGCTTGGCAACTAAGTTTTATGGTTTTAGTTTTATGTCGGATGGTATTATGGTTTTGGATGTTAAAAATTCTAGTTCTTATGATGCTAATAAATCTATTTCATTAGTTGCCTCTTCCTCAGATGTTAATAATGATTATGTGATCTGGCATGCTAGATTAGGTCATATCGGGAAAGAAAGGATGACTAGGTTAGCTCGAGAAGTCCTTTTAGGCCCCATCGCTAAAGTTTCCTTGCCTACTTGTGAACATTTTCTTACAGGTAAAGCCATTAGAAAACCGTTTGGGATAGCCAAAAGGGTCTCTGATCCTTTGCAATTAATTCATTCTGATATATGTGTCCCAATGAACGTTATGGAAAGACACGAAGCCTCTTATTTCATCACTTTCATAGATAACTTTATGCAATATGGTCATATTTACTTGATATCCCACAAGTTAGAAGCATTGGACTGCTTTAGACGCTATGTATGCGAAGTGGAAAATCAACTAAATAAGAGCATTAAGTCTCTCAGAACTGACCGTGGACGCGAGTATCTATCTGACTTATTCAAATGGTATTGTGAGGAAAAAGGGATCCTGAGACAACTGACTATTCCTGGTACTCCGAAACAAAATGGTGTAGCATAGAGAAAGAATCATATTTTGTTAGACATGGTTAAGTCAATGATGGCGCAAGCTCATCTTCCTTTTTTTTGGGAGATGTGTTACTGACTGCTGCTTATGTCCTTAATCTTGTGCCATCAAAGTCAATGCCTTCCACCCCATATGAATTATGGACCGGCAGAAAACCTGAATTGGGTAATTTGTGACCATGGTGTTCAACTGCTTATGTACGCAACAGTTCTCATCGGTATGGGAAGCTGTGACCTCGAGCGAAAATTTTTATCTTCATCAGATATTCTGATCACTCAAAAGGCCATATGTTCATTGGTGAGCATCCTGATAGAAGTGTAACTGAGATATAGTCACGTGATGCAGATTTCCTAGAACAGGATTTTCCTAGAAGGAACGAGGTAGGCGGAGATCTTAGTCTCTTTGATGTGGAAGAGTCAATGGAAGACACACCAATTCGTCTAGTTGAGAATAACGAAGAAATTCCTCGTTCTCCTAGGGAAAGAGGGAGTGTTCCACCTGATAATGGATTGGCTCCATCAAATCAGGATCCCAAATATCGGAGAAGTAAACGTGGAAAAGTCCCTCGTCATCGTTTTCAGATTGAGGGGGAAAGTTTCATGGTTTGTTCACATGATGACACAGAGCCTAAGAATTTCAAAGAGGCTATGTCATCTCCTAAAATGGATGTAGTTGCAGGAAATCCCACAACACACCCCATATAATACCATGATAATAATTTTTAGATCTAATCATAAAAATGATGATAAAAGTGCTAAAATTATAAAATGGACACAAGATTTTTTACACGGTTCAATCAATGTGATATACATCCATGGTTCTTCATTATGATTGTTGTAATTACATAAGTGTTACATTTAGAATATCCATTAATGAGTATTTTGAGTTCTAGATTTAGTTTTTGAGGAAGAAGATGATAAATAAAATCCTCTCTCTTACAAAGTGTGTCTCTGATTTACAAAAAACTATGTCTCTCCCTTTTATCTCTCCTGCCTTTCTCTTTATATAGGTGTTTACATAGTGGATGACAGCTCATATGTCCTTTATTTTAAGATCTAACTTGCAATATTCTCACGAGCAATCAAGTGTCAAATTCACAACATTCTTGAATGTCGCAAGGTCTTCACGTCTTTCTCATGTTTAAGCTTTCGTCATCTGTTACATCATTTCTGCAGTTAGACTGCGACTGCTTCGCAATGTTCTTTTGTTGTTGTGATATTCAGATCCTATATCTTGCCTCTTTTTCCTTGAATATTGCTTGAAGAGCGATCTGTAAGGAAAAATCCATTTTGTTGTAGTTGTTGGAGGAACGAGCGAAAGAATATTGGACTTGAAAAGTATGTACTTGCCTCTATTCTTTTGTGAAGTTTCGGAGCATTGCGAAGTAAATATGAAGTATCAACCTTTGAAGTATGCGAAGTATGAAGTATCCTCAAATAAGTATAAGAAGTACTCAATCTTCGAAATATAAGAAGTATCCTTCCTTGAATGAGAGTCATAAGTATTGCCTCTATTGCCTTTATTCATACGAAATTATTACTCCATTTTTGGTGAAGATTCTTGTTCACTTTGGAAATTATTCTTGCCGAGAAGATAAAGAACATAAAATGTTTTCTTGGTGATCCATAGTTGCCTCTGTTCTTTATCTATGAAGGTAGAATCTTTGAGAAAGTATTAAATGAGAGAATTATGTCTTCATTCTTATCTTGCCTCTGTCTCTTGTTTTGTGCTCATGCGATAGTATAATCTCTTCAAGTTGCTTTTATTTGTGCGAGATAATTGAGCGAAATAACCACATTTTGCGAAATAATCATATTCTGCGAAATTCTGACACATTCTGCGAAATAATCATATTCTGCGAAATTCTAACACATTCTGCGAAATTCTATATAATCCTGCAAAATTATGAATAATCCTGCGAAATTCTGAATAGTTCTGCGAAATTCTGAATAATGTTGTGAAATTCTAAATAGTGCTGCGAAATTCTAAATAGTGCTTCTGAGAAATTATAAATAATACTTCTGAGAGATTCTGAATTATACTCCTGAGATTCTGAATAATACTCCTGAGAGATTCTGAATAATACTTCTGAGAGATTCTGAATAATACTTCTAAGAGATTCTGAACAATACTTCTTTATTATTTTTGCTTTCTCAAATTCATTTGCATGTATATATTCGCAAATCTATTTGCTTACATATAATCATTTTCGCAAGCTTATTTGCTTACTCATTTTCTTATGTGGTCTTATTTTGCCTTCCTAGTTAAAGGTATTATTTTTCCACCTCTTGTCATTGCGACAAAATCGCAGGACGTCTCTGCACTTTCATGCAGAAACCCATTGACCTTGCCTTAAATTTTTCTTATGTCAATTTTTGTTGCGACAATATGACAAGCCTAAATTTTCTTGCGAAATCAAAGCCCCATGACATTGTCGTCTGTTAAGTGCATATTTTGCATATATTTTGTATCAAATCCATGCTAGTAATTGCTTAGTTTCTTGCAAATTATTGTATATTATGTTTGTTTTCTCTTATTTGTATTTTGCTAGGTGAATCATCCAAAAGAAGCGAAGTGGCACTTAATTGTGCAATAAAAGAAGTTAGCCACAAGCGGAGAAGGGCCAAAGATCAAGTGGAACTCGTTCGAATCTTGGAGTTCTTCTATCATCTCGAAGAGGACAAAAAGACGAAGCCAACGGCAAAAGAATGGAGTCAATCCGACGTCTTATGAAGAATCTAGATGCATTTGAAGCAAGCAAAGTTGCGCGCACAAAATTGCTAAGGGGTGTCCAGTTTACTAAGGGGCACACACATTTACAAAGGAATTACTAATTACAGTCACGTCTTCTACTGGGGGGAAGCCAGAATTCAAATAATGTTCAAGGCACCCCTATTTCTGTTAGGGGATGTCACCTTCTTCCCCAAGCCAGTCGACTTTTCTGTTTAAACCGAGAACCATGGTTTTCGGTCATACAGGCGAGATGAAGGTGAAATGATGCTGTCGAATGATGGTCATAACGGGCTGTGATGCAGACGAACTTGGCAGTGAACATGCAGTCGGTGATCGATCCATGGTGGAGCTGCTGTTGGAGTTCAACAATGATGATGATTAATGGAAAGAATGCAGCTGTGATTTGATGGTGATGCTGAGGTATTCGAGTTATGGAAAGGCAATGAAAGATGAGATAAAATCAAGTCTGTGATGATACAACAATGGAGTCGAGTTTAGCTTGCTGCAATACTCGGTAGTGGATGGTAAATATCGGTGATAGGAGTTGCTGCCATCTATCGATAGAAAGAGAATGGTTGGCTGAGTTCCTCAAGAGATATTGGAAGTTGGGTTGAGTTGTTGGTTGACAGTTCATTAAATATTGGCAATGAAGGTTGCTGGTGATTGACTGAAGTACATTGGCAGTAAATGATGATTTGAAGAGTAATGGGCGTGATGTTTCATGGATGGTGATGAAGTCAGTGGAAGAGTAGCTCGATGGTAATAATGGAGTTGAACTGTGGTGGTTGGCCTGGTAGTGTGATTCTGTGCAGCCGAGAATGAACGCTTCCGATATTGCATGGAGATGGACGTAAGCTCGAGAACAAAACTGGGAAGAATGTGAATTGAGCTGTGGTATCTACCATGGTTAGTTGGCTGTTGATGATGAAAGAAAATGAGTTCAGCTCGACGTGAAAATACAGAGAAGCTGATGAAGTTGGTTGAGTTTAGGAAGTCAGGGAAATTATAGCTCGAGTTAATGGCATTTTCAGAACATATGAGTTGTAGCTTCCATTGACGATCGATGAATGGAGCGAGTTGAACAATGAGTAAAGAAGAGAAAGCTCGAGTTCAGTAAGGTGTTACTGCCATTATATATGAAGCTTGGAGCTCGAGAAGCTATGTAGGGAAAGGTTGGTTTTGCTGGCAGTGAACGTGAAGATGGAGGAGGTCGTGTTGCTGCTCACGTCTGTTATAAGTTGTATATGGTGATGGTTCGAGCAGCTACTGATAATAGCAGTGATGGTGATAGGAGTTGCTTCCAGTTACATGTTGTTGGAGTACATGAGTTTAACAAACTCAGATGAAAAATATACTCACGGAGTGTTGAAGATTAAACCAAAGGTATAGTTTATGGAAGAAACTTGGAGAAGTTGATGTGATATATTGAAAGCAACTAGAAGAAGTTGTTGTTGTCTGAGTGTAAGCAACTAGTGGAAGTTGATGTTGTTTATGGAAGCAACTATAAGGAGTTGTCACGCGTTATTATGAACGCAACTGAGTTTGAAAATTGGAGATAACTTGAGAAACAAGTTTCTCTAGTATTAAGAGTTTGCTATACTTAGAAGTTTTCAGTTTCTAGAGTTTTATTAATTAGAGTTTGAGTTTTATTAGGAAAGGTTGTCTTTCCTTGAGAGTCAAGTTTGTTAAACTATAAATAGGTTGTTAATCCATGAGATTAATTACATCAATTAGAGAATAGTTTGAGTTACGTTCTTTGTGTTCACTAAGTATTTGATATTAGATTTTATACATCTGGTATCAGAGCACTGGTATCAGATTCTAAGGATGTGGGTATGAGAAGTTAAGTTGATGAAGATGACAAGTTTAAGTTCAATCAAGGTGCTATTGTTTGAAGGAAAGAATTTCAAACATTGGAGGTTACAGATGGAGAATATTTTCACAAACCAAGTGGTATGGGAGATTGTGAGAGATGGATATGTGGAACCACCAGAAGGAGCTACTTTAACAGTAGAACAACAAATAGCTTTAACAGCAAACAGGAAGAATAATTCGAAAGAAACTTATATTCTTCATCAGGGTGTTCATGAATCTCTCATGGACAGAGTTATTTATATTAAACAAGCTAAAGAAGCATGGGATGGTTCGGTTATCTATTACACAGGTTTTGACAAAGTATAGAAGGTTAGATTACAAACCCTGAAAATAAAGTATGAGTTATTGCAGATGGAAGCTACTGAAACAATATCAGAATTTTTCTCAAAGACATTAAATCTTGTCAATAAGATGAAGGCTAATGGTGATACTGTAGAAGATTCAACAGTTGTTGAAAAGATTTTAAGAAGTTTACCAGAGAAGTTTGAAGCAAAATTAACTGCTATTGAGGAGTGTAATACTGCTGCAACTATGACTCTCAATGAGCAATTAGGTTCATTACAGGCATATGAACAGAGATTATGTGAAAAATAGCTGCTGCAAAAATAGTAGAAGAAGCACTACAAAGTCAAGTCACATGGAATAACAAACAAGGAAACTCAAGTTCTGGAGGAAGACCTAACAATGGAGGTTATCAAGGAAAAAACAATACTAGAGGAAGACCTAATAATGGAAACTATCAAGGAAGAAAACCAGTAGATATATCAAAGGTGTAGTGTTATAATTGTGGGATATTTGGACACTTTGCTACTGCATGTACAAAACCCAGAAAGACAATTGCTAATAATTATAAATCAAACTTCAAGGATAATATAGCAGAAGAATAAGGAAAAGAAGATGAAGTGCAGACCAATGTTCTAAAAACCGGCCCGGACCGGCCGATCTTCCCGAAAAAACCGTGAACTAGTCATCTTTCCGGTCCGTCTCAATACTGACCCAGTAATTTTAGAAAAAATGCTCTCTAAATAAAAAACCAGACGACTCAGCCGGTCCAACAACCGACCCATACGATTCAGTACGGTCCAATAGCCGATTCGACCCTGTATCGTTACATTTCAAAAAATCTAAAATCAATTGATATAATCTTTTCTGTTCCACCATATCATTCAAAGTACATGGAGATTTCTTCAAATAAAAAATCAAACACACCCACGTCGATATTTAATCAAAAAATTGATTCAATTAACATCTCTATTAAAAGAGTTTACAAAAGAAAAAGAGTTTACAAGAAAAGGAAGAAAGAAAATAAGATGAACGAACTGTAAACGTCTTACAGAGAGATAAAAAATGGAGAGAACTTCTTACAGAGAGATAAAAATATAGAGACAAGAAGATAATAGAGGAGGAGACGGGATATAGATAACCCTAGTTATCTCTTTTAAATTTATTTAATGGTTTGTACTTCTGTTGACTGGGCAAAGCACGTGGGGAAGTTGGATTTGTGAATAAGACGTGCTAAGCCTACACACTAGACACGTATATGTTAGTAAAAAAAATTAAAACATACATACAGCAACACATATGACCCAGTGAACCAGGGTTAAACCACTGGTTGGCCCACTAAACCTTGACCCAGTAATTTCTCCGGTTCGATGGCCGGGCCGGTTTTCAGAACATTGGTGCAGACTGAGAATATGTTGTTAGCTTGTCACAAAGCTGAAGAACCACAGCATCGGAAGTGGTATTTAGATACAAGATGCAGTAATCACATGTGTGGGACAAAAGAGTTGTTTGATAATCTTGATGAATCTATAAGATCAACTGTTAAGTTTGGTAATAATTCTACCATTCCAGTTATGGGAAAAATAAGAATTGGAATAGTCCTTAAAAATGGGTCAAAAACATACATCATGGATGTATATTATGTACCAGGTCTGCATCAGAATTTGTTGAGCATGGGACAGCTATCAGATAGAGGTTATTCTATGAACATATTCAATGGAGTGTGTTTAATAAGAGATAGATATAGAAGACTAATTGCAAAAGTACAGATGACAAAGAATAGATTGTTTCCTCTGAATATTCAATATCAAAGTGCAAGTTGTTATAGTACTCATGAAAGCATCCAGAGTTGGTTATGGCATAAGAGAATGGGTCATGTAAACTTCAACAGTCTACAAGCTTTATCTAAGAAGGAGATGGTGTCACGTCTGCCTATTATAGAGCTTCTAGAATCAAGGTGTGGGAATTGTATTTTTGGCAAGAAACACAGAGATCCATTCCCAGTGAACAAAGCAAGAAGAGCAGAACAACAATTGGATATTGTACACAGTGATCTGTATGGTCCTATTGAAGTTACATCATATGGAGGTAATAACTATTTCAAAACTTTCATTGATGATTTAGTAGAAAATCTTGGGTGTATCTACTTAGACAGAAAAGTGATGCTTTTAGAAGCTTCAAAGCATATGCTGAGAAGCATATTGAAAAAAATATCAAGATACTAAGAACTGATAGAGGAACAGAATATACAGTTGTTGATAGTTTTATGGAAGAAACTTGTTTGATAGAGGTAAAAAACTTGACAATGTAGTGATGTCACTCTATTTCCCAATTGTGTCACTGTTGGTGGTCTCGCTTGAGTGGAAATATGCAATAAATGGGGTGCTTATGTGTAATTCTGCTCAGGTTGGCGAGACAGCAAGGTCAATTTTCACTGAGTTATCTTCTTCCACTCTTCGTATAGAACTCACAAGTGAAGTCAAGATTGGTTTTGAAGTGTGCACAGGGACATTTATGGGCCTTGATAAATTTCTGGAGTTTTCTAGTTCATTTGTGTTTGATAAGGAGAAATTATGGTATGAAACGGAGTGATTCAGGACATACTTGTCAAGATTCATCTTCAGTTTGAACTATAAGTGGAGGGTCAGGAGATAATGGCATTCAAGCGCAGGAAAAGCACTAATAGGAAAGACCTGTGTGTACCATTTTTCATCTGCATTACATAACTGACGATTGCATGTGCTAGGGAGAGCAAAATAGCGGATCCTAAGGAAACTGGCACCTCCAAGCCCAAGCATGGCCTTCAGTGGCAAGTACAGGTTGTGCTCATTCGCAGATGACAAACTAGTACTACTGAAGAGTGTCTGACATCAGTTCTTACCGGAGTTGCGGCACAGCCTTGCATCTGAATCCTTCATCCTTGAGGACAAGGATGTTTTCAAGGGGAGTGGAATGTCATGTACCCGGTATCGGAATGGAGTGCCCTTATCATTTTACTTGTTAGTATTTAACATCAGTTGTAATTGGTGACCTTTAGTTACGAGGGGTGTAGTTATCAATTGTAAAGAGTGAGCTAGATGTAGCCACGTGGGGTATAGTTATCCGTAAATGTTAGGTTAGTAGAAGTAGCTTTATAAGCTGAAAGTTCTGTAAGGAAGAGGGCATCAAATTATTAATCAAAACAGAACTTTGTTCTTAGGTTGCGTTCATTTGAACCAGAGAACTCGATTCTTCGGAGTTGGTAGAGGTTTATCCTCATTATATCCACCCAATCTTGTCATTGTACTCCGGTACATGATAGTGTGAAGATCCTGGGGGTTTCACCGTGCCAATCACTATTGGTACCAAGAGGATTTAGCATGCTTTGCTTGATTTGGGAGCATCCATAAGTGTTATGTTAGCCGATGTTTATGATTCTTTGAATATTGGACCTTTGAAAGAAGCGAAGATTACTATTCAATTGGCAAACAAGTCTAATATATATCCTAAGGGAGTCATGGAGGACGTGTTAGTTCAAGTGAATCAGTCAATCTTTCCGGTTGATTTTTACATTGTGGATATGCATAATGGAGATAATTGTTCATCTACTTCGTTACTTCTTGGGAGACAGTTTATGAAAACAGCAAAGACGAAGATTGATGTGGGCAATGGTACACTCACTATGGAATTTGATAAGGAGGTCATTCTATTCAACATGTTTGAGGCCATGCGTTATCCTAATGATGTGCACTCCGCTTTTTCTGTTGATGTTATTGGTTCGTTGGCACAACATATGTTTGAATTGAACAAAGAAGATGAACTTGAATATGTGCTACAAAATAACATTGATTTGGACGTCCATGGCATGCCTAACTTGGACGTTGATATTCCAAAGGAGTTTGTTGAGACATGTGGTGCTTTAACTGCATCACAAGAATTTAAAACATGTAATTTTTCATATATCTCTTTACCTATAACTGATGATGTAGGACCAGAATATCGCTACAACAATGTTCTTGCGAGATTAACAACACTTCTGCGAGCATCACCGTGAGTCCTTCAACAACACCTTGCGAGAGTCACATAATAGTTTAAAGAATGACGTAGTAGCTGACGATTGAAGAAACACGAGAAGAACATGATTATCTTGCGATGGTTACAATGCTTGCGAGAGTTAACATTATAACTGTTGCGATAAGATCGCGGATCAGATCCGAAATAAAAAGAAAACTTAGCTGTCATCCATTATGTAATTTCCTATATAAAGGGATTTGGTAGATTCAGAGGGGGGATGATGTATTTTTGAGTGTTGAGAAAGTCTTGAGGAGAGAGAAAATTCAAGAGAGTGGTTGTATTCTTGATTTCTTCCATTTCTTGTAAACATTTCTTAGAATCAAATAATAAAGTGTCGTTTTAATCTTCAAATATGTGTTGATTACTGTAAATTCTTATCAAGGGTGTAGTGTAGGATTTCCTGCAACTACAGATGAAGTTCCTTTACCTTTTGTTGTGCATGCACCTAAATTAGAGCTAAAACCTCTACCTGATCACTTAAATCATGCTTACTTGGGTGATGGGGAAGCTCTTCTAGTCATTATTGCAAATAATCTCACAGCAATACATGAAGAACGCCTTCTTCGGGTTCTGAAAGAGCATAAAACGGCTATTGGTTGGACAATTGCTGACATCAAAGGCAATAGTCCATCCATGTGCATGCATAGAATCCTTATAGAAGATGATGTAAATCCAGTACGTGATGCTCAGCGTAGGCTTAACCCACCAATGATGGAGGTCGTGAAGAAAGAGATCCTCAAATTACTAAGTGTGGGGGTGATTTACCCAATTTATGACAGCAAATGGGTTAGTCCAGTCCAAGTGGTGCCTAAGAAATCAGGTGTTACTGTTGTTAGAAATCAAGATGATGAACTCATTCCTACAAGAGTTCAAACAGGATGGCGAGTGTGCATAGACTACAGAAATCTCAATTCGGCTACCTGCAAGGATCACTTTCCTTTTCCTTTCATTGATCAGATGTTAGAGAGGTTAGCGGGAAATTTATATTATTGATTTTTGGATGGTTATTCGGGCTACAATCAAATTTTTATTGTATCATAGGATCAAGAGAAGATAACTTTTACTTGTCCATTCGGTACGTTTCCATATAGAAGAATGCCATTTGGTCTTTGCAATGCGCCTGCCACTTTTCAGAGATGTATGGTTAGTATATTTTCTGATTACGTAGATAACATCATTGAGGTATTTATGGAAGACTTTAGTGTTTATGGTGATTCATTTGATATTTGTTTAAATAATCTTGAACTTGTGCTTAAAAGATGCATAGACACTAATTTGGTTTTAAACCGGGAGAAATGTCACTTTATGGTAGACCATGGAATTGTACTTGGCCACATTGTTTCCTCTCAAGGGCTCGAAGTGGACATGGAAAAGATAGACTTGATTAGGAACTTACAATACCCCACTTCGGTGAGGGAAATTCGCTCATTTCTTGGTCATGCAGGTTTTTATAGGAGGTTTATCAAAGATTTATCCAAAATCTCAATGCTGATATGCAAATTGTTGCAAAAGGAGGTTTCCTTTAACTTCGACCAGGACTGCAAGGATGCCTTTAACAAATTGAAGGAATTGTTGACTACTGCACCAATTATTAAGTCACCTGGCTGGATTTTTCCATTCGAGTTAATGTGTGATGCAAGTGATTACACAGTCGGAGCTGTTTTGGGTCAAAAAGTAAACAAGAGGTCACATGTGATTTATTATACATCAAGGACCCTAAACGATGCTCAAATCAACTATTCTACTACTGAGAAGGAGTTGTTGGCTATAGTATTTGCATTAGAAAAATTTAGAGCTTATTTAGTGGGTGACAATGTGATTGTATATTCTGATCATGCAGCACTACGATACCTATTGAAAAAGAAGGAGGCTAAGCCAAGACTCATATGTTGGATTCTTTTTCTACAAGAATTTAATATAGAAATTAGATATAAGAAAGGTGTTGAGAATACAACTGCTGATCATTTTAGTAGACTTGTAGTTTCCGAAGAAGAACTTCCCTTACAGGACCGTTTTCCATACGAACAACTTTTGTCAATTGAAGAATCAACACCTTGGTATGCTGATATAGTGAACTATTTGGTTACAAGGCAAGTACCTAGTACTATGTCTAATTTTCAAAAGATAAAGCTTAAGAAAATAGCCAAGAAGTATGTGTGGGATGAGCCCTACTTGTGGAAATATGGTGCTGATCAAATTATCTGCTGGTGCGTACCAAACTCTGAATTTCAGTCAATTCTATCTTTTTGTCATTCTTATGCTTGAAGTGGTCACTTTGGTTCTAAACGTACCGCTCTCAAAGTCCTTGAGAGTGGCTTTTATTGGCCAACCCTATTTGAGGATACATATGCTTTTTGCAAATCTTGTGATAGATATCAACGAACGGGCAATCTAGGTGCTCGAAATCAAATGCCACTCAATCATATTCTCACTGTCGAGATTTTTGATGTGTGGGGCATTGATTTTATGGGTCCTTTTGTTAATTCAAATGGAAAATTTTATATACTTCTTGATGTGGATTATGTTTCAAAGTGGGTGGAAGATAAAACCACCCCTACTAATGATTCTCAAGTTGTTTGTGAGTTTGTGAAGGAATATATTTTCTCTAGACATGGTACACCAAGAGTGGTTATCAGTGATAGATGCTCTCACTTATAGAAATCCTTCCATGCTCATCTCAAGAAGTACAACTTTACATACAAGATTGGTACGCCTTATCAACCACAAACTAGTGGGCAAGATGAAATTTCAAATCGTGAGATTAAGTCCATCATTAAGAAAACCATTAACACTACACTGAAGGATTGGAGTTATAGACTCAACGATGTACTTTGGGCGTATAGAACAACATATAAGACACCAATTGGTATGTCTCCATATCGGTTGGTTTATGGCAAAGCTTGTCATCTCCCAGTTTAACTTGAGCATAAGGCTTATTGGGCGGTAAATATGTGCAACATGGAATATGATAAAGCGTGGAACCATAGGCAACTACAAATAAATGAGCTAGAGGAGATACGTAATGATGCTTACGAGAGTTCTCGTATATATAAGGAAAAGACTAAGCTTGTCCATGACAAGATGATTTCTCGAAAGAATTTTGTTGTGGGATAGAAAGTTCTTTTATTTCATTCTCGTCTTAAGTTATTTCCTGGTAAGCTAAGGTCCGGATGGATTGGACCATATGTTGTTACTAATGTTTATTATCATGGTGCAGTTGATATCACTAGTCTTAGAGATGGGAATACTTCTAAGGTCAACGGCCATAGATTGAAGCCATATTATGAAAACATCGCTTATGTGAATGTGGATGAGATAGAGCTTCAAGATTTTCTCCCTCTGGAAGAGTAATAAGGAGAATGCCACGTCGGGCTGACGACTTTAAACCAAGCGCTAAATGGGAGGCAACCCATAGGTTTTGTATCTTAAACTCTTCTATTTTTTTGTTTTTATTGTTTTCATATCATATTTGAATCCCCATGTTTAATTTCACTGAGTCCGGAATCTATTTTAGAAGAAAATTATGACGAATACCTTTTCGTCAGAAAAATTCAGACTGTGCGTAGTTTAGTACAGAGACCATAACTGTCAGACCGTTTATCGAAACACTGTGCTCTTTTGACACTTTGTAGAAAACACATAGATGAACAACTTTTGAGAAATGGAGTGTTTCCAAATTCCTTACCAATTTGTACAGTTTTTGTGTTTTATCTGCTGTTACGTCAGAATTCAGAATTTTCAATTTTACACATTGAGGACAATGTGAAGTTTAAGTGTGGGGGAGTATTTTGCATATAGATTTTCAAAAAAATTGTATAAAAAAACTTCAACTTGTGGAGATTTTAGAGTCACTAGCATACTTTTAGGTATGTTTACATAGAGATTCTGACTGACATAACTGAACTTGGAAGTGTTAGGGAACTACATTCGGATTTCTTACGAATTGGAGTGTTAAATAATGGATTTAATCATGACGGTGATGCAAATTAGGAGAAAGGAGAAATGAATTATTAGAGTTGATGATCAATCATTAGTGGAGACTACCCATTTTCATATCAACCAAGGCACCAGACCAAATTTTCTTTGTAGCTGACTAAAGAGTTTTCTTTTGAGTGTGTGTCACCATACGTTAATTCCGGGTTGAATGGTGAGCTACCCAACCTCCCACCAATAGAAGAACTATTTTTGATCTCTTGAGTGCTAATTTTGTCAATCATAAGGTTGACTTCTATAGACGAAAACCACCTTTTTGTAGTTTGATTTGCAGTTAGCACCATTCTCTCTCTCGCCAACAACAGGTCCATAGAAACACATCATCATCAACAAAGGAGAGACATCAAAATCTACAAGGAAAGTTGAAGACGTTTGAGGTTTACAAGAAACAATTCAAGGAAGAGCAAATTTCATATCCAAGTAAAGAAACATACAATGAGGAGATTTTTATATACATGTTGAAGACTTACATATAAAGAGCGGAATTTTATATCAAAATATGAAGACTTGTTTACAAGAGTGAAGAAAATCAAAAGATGAGAATTATTGAAGTTTATGATACGAAGGCATTACAAGTTGTGAAGATCAAAGTGGTAACGTACTTCTTTCATGGCCATGTTAATTTTATTTCATATTTATTGTTTTAGTTGCAATTCTACAAAAAAAAAAAACAAAAAAACATAAAAATACAAATAGATTTGCATTTAAGTTGTTATTTGTTCAATAAGGCCATATGGAAGAAAAATATAAAGAAGTTTCAAGCAACAAGGAATTGAGGAAAAGAGTATAAATTGTCGAAGTTCTACAAGTTCAAGAGTTTATCATCAACAGTTGAAGACCGAATAAAAAGACCAAAAAGATGAAGAAGACGAGCCGGAGGAAGACTTTTCTATTGGATGCTGTGCGAGTGGTGCTTTCATCATTGCAATCAGATGTGAAGGTGGTAAGTAATCTCATCCTTGCTATAGTGGTTATTTCTTTCTTAGAGATCATCAGAAAAATATTTTTGTTTTCCACGATTTTGTGGAGTCTCCAGAAATAATTCGGAAGGTTACCTTCCCACCATTCAACGTGTGTAGGATTCTCTCTTTATTCCTACCTACACACATGTGAGACCCATAAAAAAACCGTTTTATTGAGTGCAATTATCATAAAATCCTTTTAAGTGAGGCAGAAGTCGAGGCGAAATTCTTATTGATCGTTCTCAAACACGAGTTTCTCTCATTATGGTGTAGTAATTTCTCACTCAAGATTTAAGAATGAATATGTTCTTTGGTATTTCTAACTTCTTATTACTAGCATGCAGAAATTCTATGTCCTCATAGCTCTTTGGATGCTTGGGAAGCTGGAACGCTTTGAATTTGGAGTAGGTTTTGTGGGTATATCTCTCTTAAGCCCTCACGAGACTATAACTCGTCCCCTAGGGACACCTAGGGGTTTAAAGGCCTGTTATTCATGCTAAGAGTAACCGTATCCTCGGCGACATGGAGTTTTTGTATTTTAGATAGTTTGCTCAAGAACTAGCAAAATCCAAGTGTGGGGGAATTTGTTAAGTGCATATTTTGCATATATTTTTTGTCGAATCCATGCTAGTAATTGCTTAGTTTCTTGCAAATTATTGTATATTACGTTTGTTTTCTCTTATTTGTGTTTTTCTAGGTGAATCATCCAAAAGAAGCGAAGTGGCACTTAATTGTAACTAGTACACGGAGACCCTTTTGCCACTCCAAATTGGCGTGTCCATAGGGGTTTTGTCACTCCACTTCGGTTTGGACTGGGCGTGACTTCCGCTTGCGTGGTTTTAGGTAGATTATAGCCACGCCTGCCATGCGTTTCTATTGCTGCATGAAATAGACACGCCAGAGCCATATAGGCGTTTCTATATAGGGTCCCAAAAACTTAAGTATTGGTACTCTATAGACATACGATTTATTGTTTTGGCGTGGCTATTTGGCTCACTATAGACACAAAAATTACTTTTTGGCGTGGCTATTTGGTTCACTTTAGACACGCAAAGTGCTGGTTGGCGTGGCTATTTGGTTCACTATAGACACGCAAATTGGTTTTTGGCGTGGCTATTTGGTTCACTTTAGACACGCAAAGTGCTTTTTGGCGTGGCTATTTGGTTCACTTTAGACACGCAAAGTGCTGGTTGGAGTAGCTATTTGGTTCACTTTAGACACGCAAATTTCTGGTTGGCGTGGCTATTTGGTTCACTTTAGACACGCAAATTGCTTTTGGTGTGGCTATTTGATTCACTATAGACACACAAATTGCGTTTTGGCGTGACTATTTGGTTCACTTTAGACACGCAAATTGCTTTTTGGCTTAGCCATTGGTTATCCAAATAGCCACGCCAAATAGGTTTAACGTGGTTATATGTTATGTTTTAGCCACGCCAATTTCACTTGCCTTCATCCACGTGGTGAATTAGGAACCGTTGAATACCATCCACATGTAACGTTGTGAGCCGTTCATTAGATATCCTATAAACACGCCCCATAGAGCGTGGATATATGTGATATTTAGCCATGCCAATTTACAATTATCTTGATCCACGTGGCCGTATTAGGAATCGTTGGATCTCATTTTAGATGATGCAATATTGACCGTTAAATTATATGTATCCTACGCCGTCCACATGTAACGTTGTGAGACGTTCATTGAAGAACCTATAGACACGCCATATAGCGTGGCTATATGTGATAGTTTGCCACGCCAATTTACAATTAAATTCATCCACGTGGATGTATTAGGTACCATTGGATCTCGTTTAAGATGATGCAATATTGACCGTTCAGATGTAACGTTGACCGTCCACATGTAACGTTGGGAGCCGTTCATCGGAGAACCTATAGACACGCCATATAGCGTGGATTTATATGATATTTAACCACACCAATTTATATCTGCGTAATGTGTCTTTATGTTATGTTTAGCTATGCCAATTGATCTCGAAGAGTGTATATTACGCGTGTAACGCCTCTAAGCCGTTCAGATATGGCGCATCTAAACCATCCACCTGGCACTACCCAAATTCTCTTATATACTTTATAAATTGTGGTTAAATCTGAAATTCATATATGCCAAATATTCATATTATTATTAATAACACAGTAAAAAATGTTGAGCTTTGGTCTAATAGTTTGCAAAAAATAATATTAAAGAGCATTTATCTAAAAATCATCAGTTTTTATTCAACTTTTTTGATGGTGGTGTCTCTGCATGCAATGGATCAGGTTGTGACATTCTCGACGCGCCAAACCTTGTCTTCCTCTGTTTCCGATCTTAAAGTTGGTATGCCTTCTGCACAATTGTTTCATATAACCTTCTTTGCGCCTTTTTAGTCTTCTGAGAATGATTTTCAGAGGCTGCATGCATCACTCCCCTAATGTGGATTGACTGCTAGGTGCTCCTCATTCAGTTTATCACTATCCAATTTCTTCTCACAATCTAAAACTGGTTCTGGTTTCTTATGAGGTTTTCCATGTTGTGGAGTTTCCAGCAGCAAGAGATTAAATTGTATATATATCTAATTTACACTGGCATTCATGTTCCATTAGGTGTTAATATATTTCTATGTCGTACTTATTCTTTAATCAAACTGAATACGTGATTGATTTACGTAAAACAATTTATATACTTGATTAACAAAGCAAAAGAGCTAAGAAACTAACCTTGTCATCAGAGATGGAACAATTATCTTTTGGGCATGCCACAAAACCATCTTTATCTTCCCATAATAACTTAAACTCACCACTTGGTTTCGTTAACATGAATGATGGATCTATGACCTCCAGAATATTGGCAGCATAACAGTGTTCAGGAAGCTCTTGTCGATGTATTTTATGGTTAGGCACCTTAGGAAAAAAACTTCCTCTAGCAACGACGTTTCCCCTATATCCATTCCAAAAGTCGTATTTTGCTTTCTGCGGAGATACGACATATGAACATCATATAAAAAGAAGATGCTAGGATTAGCAATATAGATTTACGAAGAAAAAAAATAAAAATAAAAATAAAAAATACTCCATTAGATGTCTTATCCATATGTTCTACCATAGATGTGCATGACTTCTCCAGATATATTAAAGGATTTAGTTGGGAATTACTGGTAGAGTTATGCATAAGATTAGAAGACTGCTTCTTAGACCATGAATGCGAAGACACTGATGAATTGAATTGGTAACAAATATACAAGGTTCTCCAAAATATACCCTAGCATCCGTGATTCATATAGTTGATATCATATTTCAGACATATGGTTTAAGATCATGTAACTGGTTTAAGATAATAGACTTACTAATTTTAGTTTTAATCCCGAGTATCCTCCTCGTCCTGTCCGATGTGGGAACTTGGATTGTGATATTTCCTCTTTTCCCTTCTCCGAATTTTTCTTGCAGAGGAAATAAAAATAATTTCATTAGTATGATGGGATAGACAATAAGAACGAAACACAAATTACAAAAAGAAATGTGTATTCCATACCTTAAATATAGGCGATTCTAGTACATAATTAAGGTATTTTTCCCAGTCCTCTTGGTCCATTACCGTTTCTTACTTTCTGGGGAAAGTTTTAGTTTGTCCGGTCTTTCCAGGAAGGGTTTTACATGATTATTGTGTAATTTCCTTTTGAAGTCTCGTATCTGAACAACTAGATGCTTCATGACCGCTTGCTTATATTCATGTGGCACCTCATAATGAAACTGCAATAACAACTAATTTATGTTCATCACAGACTCACAGTTCAACAACAAAAACGACGAATTGATAACCGCATATGCATACCATAATTTCCTCCCACATATTTTGTTTTGTTGTTGCAGGGACTTCCTTCCAACATAAATTTTTTATGCCAACCATATCATGGGCCAAATAGCCTAGGTAACTACTGAATTCAATTATATGGCCACCATCAGAATCCACCTCATCATCCCATTGGTCCTCCTCTGGGGGCACGTTGTAATCATCTTCTTCCATGACAAAAGCTGTGTAGGTACTCCATATCAGTTAGGAATTTGAGCTTATTTTGGAAAATATTAGCTAAACATAACAGGATAGACTACATGTGTTACACCTCTTTTCTATTATATGAAAAGAAAACAAACACGAACTCATTGATGCATGTAACTTGAAGCTAAAACATCACTGCAACATAAAAAATATCATCATGAATACTGTGTTATCCAAAAAGCGAAAGGTACCGGTTAAACGGTCTTATATAACTTTTTGTTACAAAAGCCAAGAGCACTAAAGCACCAGATAATGATTATCAATTTTTAGCTTGAAGATATTGTCAAATTGGCCAATCAGCAACATGGTATTATTAAAAGTGGCAACTTAAAATGCAGACATTACACCTCCAAGTAATGCTCCCAAATGATTAATAAATCTGAGATACTCAAATGATTAATAAATCTGGAGAAGCCTTATATATATATATATATTATTGACACAACATCGTCCATCAAAGTAGATTTATATCCAAATCAAACCCAAACAATAACAAAAACCCGAGAAAACAATTAGCATCGTTAAGGTTTTGTAAAACCTAACTAACTAGTAAAGCCTAACTAAGTAACATGAAAGAAATATCCTTACCTAAATCTGATAATAGTTCATGCATGTAACTTAAGCCTAAAACAGTATTGTTGCAACAAAATAAAATCACCTCTCATCGTCATTAAATTGTTCTTTGATACAGCCGAATAAAAACCCCAGTCATGCTTTAACTAGTAAACCTATAAGATCTAACATCTGATTCCATGAGATCGAATAAAAAATCTAACATCAGTTTAATATTCATTCGATAATGGGTTGTATAAATAATACCAACAACAAAGATCGAGTCTGAAAAGGTAGGTTCCTTGTAAAGATTAGAGATAGTAAAAATAGAATAAAAACCCTAATCATGTTTTAACTAGTAAACCTATAAGATCTAACATCTGATTCCATGAGATCGAATAAAAAATCTAACATCAATTTAATATTCCGTTGTAGAAATAATACCAACAACAAAGATTGAGTCTGAAGAGGTAGGTTCCTTGTAAAGATTAGAGATAGTAGCAGAATTATGATTTCAAAGAGAGAAAGTAAAAAAAACTGAAAAAGTAGATCGAACTAATCTTTTTTTTTCTTTTTGGAGTTTAACCAAACCATCAGGCGGGAATTGATTTTCCTTTTGAAATCATCCTTCCCAGTAAAATTCATTTTCATCGCACGCCAAACAAAAGATTTTTGGTGTTTTTCTATTTTTATTTCCAAATTTTTGATGTGTGACCAATATGGTTAGTTTCCTTTATTTTATGAGTGAATATATCTTAGACAGTTATGATAAAATTATTTCCCAAAATTTTCGAAATTTAGTTTCCTATCTCTAACCAACTCGAGAAAAGGCCATAGAAAAATATTACTCTCCTATTTCGAATAATATTTTGCTTAAATTTTTTAACCTGGGTTGTATCCTGTATTATTCTTGGTTTAGGGAGGAAACGTATGAATTATTAGTGGCACCTATGTAGGAAACGTATTCTTCTAATCATACAGTATTTTTTTTAATAGGAAAGAATAAATATATTGATAAGCAAGCTTACATATTGTTTTTATCCTGTTGAATCATAAGATTGATCCATACAGACAGATTATTAATCCAACAAAAGCAAATTGTTTGAGTTCTTGCATTATTTTCTATAGAGTCTGCAATATGATTTGCATCCCTATGGGCATAAGTGCAAACCCAAGAATCAAAATAACTTAATATAACTAATGCATCATGGATTAAATTATAGTCTTCCCATTCATAGCTGCTATAACATTCTGACAATCTCCTTCCAAGTGAATTTTTCGCCATCCCTTACTGCGAGCCCATTGTACTGCTTCTAGGAGAGAATGCGCTTCAGCTTGCTCTGGATCAATGGCTAGAGATGCACCTCCTCGCAGTCCTCATCCTGATAATACAGTTTTATCAATATAGGAAGCATCAATATTCAATTTGTATATATCATATATAGGAGCCTTCCAGTTCTTATCAATTATTTTGAAAGCACTGTTGCTACTTGTTTGCATTCTTTTAGCCCTTTTCCAGTCCTCAATCTTCCTGACAATATTGTTTATAACAATGTTACTGTTAAATGGCTTGTTTTCAAAAACTGTATCACATCTAGCCTTCCAGGTTAGCCACAAAATGAAACTGGCACTCTCATATAGACTAAAATCCTTGGGCATACCATTTTTTTCCTTTAGAAAGAAACCACTTATCCAATTTTGTTAGTCTAGACCCCGGAGGATGGTAGATAATATAGAGTCTACTAAATCCCATATATGTCTGACATGATGACAATCAAAGTTTACTAAAATTTTAACCTTTCAAGTCAAAAAAAAAAAATCCCATATATGTCTGACATGATGACAATCAAAGAACAGATGTTGAATAGTTTCAGGTTACCACTGCAAATAGCACATCTACTATCTTTATGTTTAGTGAAACTAGCAAGTCTATGTTTAGTATTAATGCAACCATGTAGGAATTTCCATATAAAATACTGAATTTTGGGAGGTAGCTTATATCTCCAAAAGGATTTCCAGCAGATGTCTAAGTTGTTCTTAGTTGGCTTAGTAGATAAGTTTTCATTCAATATGGCATTGTAAGAAGATTTTATAGTAAACATTCCATTGCTGGAAGGCTCCCATCTCAGCTTATCTTTACCTTCAATAGGAATTCTTATGTCAGTAATCCTTTTAACAATATATTCATCAAATAAAGCATTCAAAATATCAGAATTCCAAGACTTAAGAGTCTTGGTCAATGAGTTGATTCACAGTTTTCATATTAAAAGAGCTAAAATGACTATCTGGAGGTCTGTGCATATTTGGAATCCAAGAATCTTTCCGAATTTGCACAGAAGTACCATCACCTATCTCCCATATGTAGTGTCTTTTAATTATATTCAAACATGTGAATATGCCTTGCCAAATCCAAGACCCATGTTTGTTCAAAATATCAGTTAAAGGATTAACATCATGAACCCATGGTTCATCTGGATTGTTAATCAATCATACAGTAAGCTACTAAAGATAAATAAACTAAACCCATCCATTTTCATGTTCATCATTTCCAGAAAACATAAAAAGTCAGCGTGAATCATTCATCACATAAATATCAACCTATCTATCAGCGTAAAAACCATGCATCTAGTGCAGTACTTAAAAAATACGTAAACTTTAAAGTTCACACATCAAAAACCCTGTTTAAAAAAGCAAAGAACTTGTCAGATGAGCATTTATCCAAAAATCATCAGTTTTTCTTCAACTTTTTTGATGGTGGTGTCTCTGCATGCGATGAATCAGGTTGTGACATTCTCGACGCGCTAAACCTTTGTCATGTCCCATGTCTTATAGGGCACCCGTGTATAAGGGCACCCTGGGTGTACTTAGTATTGTTAGTCATGGAATGTGTGTTTGGCACATGTGATGGGACATTGCCCTAATAAGTTAGAGTCTGTATTCCTCTTTCTATTTAGTGAATAGAATTATTGTTTTGTTAGTGAAGTTCATCTTCTCCGCCTCTCTGAGGATGTTTATCTCAATCTCTACAGTGTAGACCCTGTAGGATTGAACCCTGATTTGGCTAATTGTAGTGTAGATCACTACAAGTGGTATCAGATTAGGTCTTTCCTTGGCACCAGATTGATGAAATGGAATTACAGGATGAATTGGTGACTATAACGATGGAATTGATTAAGTTACGGTTGCAGTATATGCGGTTTCAACTGGAAGGGAACTTAGCAAATATGGAAATTAAGCTTCTGCTGATGGAGATGCTCATTTCAACTAAAGAGATGCATCAAGCAGTACTCAGGACACGTATTGCATTACAACCACCATCTGAATTACAATTAGACACCGAAGTTGGGGTCATGGAAATAATCAAGAGTAAGGAAGAAGATTCTACAAATTCAAATCAAGTCAGCGAACTAAATTGTAGACCTGATTCTCAATCTTCCACTAATCTGGTTCTCTGTGATGTTGAATCTCAAGGGATCAAATCAGTTTCCTTGGGTATTGAAAAGGAATCTCTCGACTTCGAGTTGATTATTCCGCTGTTCTTATTTGAGGAAGAAATTGATGATAATTTGGAAGCAACTTCAGATGATTCTAGTTCAGTTGGAGAAATGGGAGATGATTGTTCCAGTTCGTTTGAGGTTGGCAATTGTAAAGCTAATTCTGGATTCTCCTTATAGTTCTCTAATGATGATGATGTTTACCATAGCTATACTACTTGCGATTGTGCGAAACTTGAATGCTCGACAGAATTGGTCATTATTCACAGCAAACTAATTGGTAAGAATTGTTTTGCTCTTCTCTTCGATGATTCTCGTATCATATTTGATCCAGGAAAAGACTTCAAACTCATTACGAGTAATTCTTCTTTCGATGGAATTTCTGAAATTGGTTTTGCTACATTTACTTCATGTTGGTTTTCATTATCTTATTGTTCTATTTTGATGGCCAACTACAATGGTAATTCTGTTCATGACTTGTTTCACAAACCTGGGTACCAGTTCGATTGGTTGATTGGTGAATCAATTGTGGATATATTAGCTGGAGGTGGTGTTACTAATATTGCAGGCCTGTTTTTTGCTAAAATGTCTGAGAGTAAAACTATTAAACTCAATGGTGATGGAGTTAAATTTCTCTTACAACCCATTATGGATAGAGTATTTGATCGTGGGAAAGAAATTGAACTTATGGGAAGGTATTCTTATTTTGATGGTGATTATGAACTGTGTTTGGATCCTTCTCATGTGATTGCTCTTCATGGGTTGATTTTACTTGAGCTGTTCAATGGAAAATGTGTTTGCGAGTTGATTCCAATGCTTCGGTATCATCCTAATTTTCAATTTATGGATTCATTGGTCCTTTTGTGCATCAATGGGGCTGAATACAAAGAGAATTTTGTTCATAGGCTCGTTATTAAACATTGTTATGCCTCAGATTCCTTGTTTCCTAATTCAATTGTACCGATGTTTGTCCAAACCAGTGACTACGGCGACAGTGGTAAGCTGCTTGTGATAATGTCACAGAGAAACAATAAATTCGAGAATACTTTATACTCTCAGGTGGATAAATTCTATATGGAATATGTTTATGAACTAAATTGCCAACTCGGGTGCCTATTAGAATTTTGCTTGTTTGAAGGATTCATTGTGTTTGTGTCAGCGAAAGAGGTTAACAATGGTGCTGGTCACAAGTTATTGGATCAAAGGCTACAGCAAGGAAATGCGGTCCTATATCTTGGCTCATGGGATGCTTTTTGGGATGAATGGAAGTGTTTTAATGGTGGGTTGGACCGATTTGTTAGCATCTATCATACCCCAGCCAGAGAGAGATCTCCACAACTGATCAAATTTCTAAATGCAATAGGTAATTTTGCGGGGTCTCATGATTACCCTCTTAAGGTATTTCTAATTTCTTTCATGAGTGGTCTCTATTACTTATGTCCTGCTCAATTTGACTGGGATGATTGTATTCGACTGTGGGGCTTGAATATTGGTGAAGATGATATATTATTGCAGCTCCAACCTAATGCTAATAAGATCCTTTACGACTTGTTGCTTGTTAGTATGGGTATACATGAACATAGGGATGTGTCACAAAATTCTTTACTGAGGAGAATTGTTTATCTATTCATGCTTCTTACGCCAATTCTCACAATTATGGGGAGAATTGTGTATCGTTTGAGCCGAGTTTACCCAAGTCCTTCACATGCATTTTATAAAGCCAATCAAGATCAAGTTGGACACGACAGTATCAAGTTCATGCTCAGGGTAATTACAATCTTACATGTGAGATGGTGGGTGGAGTACTTGAGGTGGAAGTTCAAATTGGTTTCACCTGAACTATGGACTGTGCGATGCATTAACATGACAGTTCATTTCTCAATTTTGAGCTGTGATGATAAAGGAACTTATAGGAGCAGTGTGTTTTTCAAGGACGAGATCAGTAATCAACTTGCATTCACTTTCATAAAATTACCAAGTTGGAACTTAGCTGCTGTAAGCATACTTTTCACTATGGGAAATGGTACTGGTACTACGGGTGGTGGCCGTTTTTTTTTTGACAGAGGAAAATTGCTTGATTTCATATTTTGGAGGGGCTGTCCAAGTACTTCTCATAAGGTATATAACATCACTCCAGTTAGACGACACATTTTGCTGGGAATTCTTTTTACAACTATTGACGCCAGTACTGAATTAAATTTGTTGGTCTCCGTGAGATGGGGAATTAGTTTGTTTCCTGCAAGTCTATGGGGTGTCATGCCAACAATTGGACCTGCAATGCGAGGGGGTGAAACTATGCGGCATGTGGTGAGGAGGAAGGTCATCGTGCACCCGACATGGGATACTGACCGGTTCGAAAAGCCTGCAGCAACTCAACCACACAGAGTTCGTAAGTACAATTGGGGTCCTATTAGAGATATCAAGCTAAGGATTGGAGCTTTGGACATGAGAGATTTTTTTTCAAAGAGTCAGTTGTTAGGATTCTTACTTCGACACAAATGGCGTTCTAAAGGAGTGTTATTTTTCGAAACGGAAGTGGAAACGACAAGCACTTCCACAAGGGATGTTGGCGAGGTTTTAGATGATTATTTTCGGCTACAACAATACGTCCACATCCACTCATCTCACACACACACGTCCGCAACTAAGAGCACTACCAACTGTAGCGATGGGCAGGCTAAAGTAGGAGGGAAGACATGCATGCAACTACAACCATATATGCATATTCGATTGGCGCCGACGGAGAGCAATCAACTTGAACGCATATGAGTCATTCTCCGGAACTGGATCAATAGCTACGTCAGCCTCTTTTCAAGATGCTTATGGAATTATTACCAAGGAGCGGACAAAGATATATTTATTCAGGCCTCCCATACCAAGACTAGAATTTTAAGTGGTGTATCTATGAATGCCCATCCAGACGGGAGTTTTGCATATAATGCGGTAATCTATTCTGGACAAATAACCACAAGGTGGTTAAGTTCACTAGGTGTCTCTGAGGAAAGAACCACAACCAGGTCCAAGCATTGCGTTTCACAGGAAGGAGGGCAATTGATTAGAAGGCCTGTAGCTGCTTTATTTAAGTGCCTCACATGGGTTTTTATTAGCAGTGTGTTTCTGGTCTTGTAATGGGTCTCTCTCCAGCACTCAAGCCAACTCTTTAACTCATATCCTTGAGGACAAGGATAATTTAAAGGGGTGGGTATTTGTCATGTCCCATGTCTTGTAGGGCACCCATGTATAAGGGCACCCTGGGTGTACTTAGTATTGTTAGTCATGGAATGTGTGTTTGGCACATGTGATGGGACATTTCCCTAATAAGTTAGAGTCTGTATTCCTCTTTCTGTTCAGTGAATAGAATTATTGTTTTGTTAGTGAAGTTCATCTTCTCTGCCTCTCTGAGGCTGTTTATCTCAATCTCTACAGCGTAGACCCTGTAGGATTGAACCCTGATTTGGCTAATTGTAGTGTAGATCACTACAACCTTGTCTCCCTCTATTGCCCATCTGAAAGTTGGTATGCCTTTTGCACAGTTGGTGCATATAACCTTCTTTGTGCCTTTTTAGTCTTCTGAGAAATCTTTTCAGAAGCTGCATGACTCCCTGAATGTGGATTGACTGCTAGGTGCTCCTCATTCAGTTTTTCACTGTCCAATTTCTTCTCTGAATCTAAAACTGGTTATGGTTGCTCATGAGGTTTTCCATGCTGTGGATTTTCCTGCAGCAAGAGATTAGATGTATTATATATATATATATATATATATTCTAAATCCAAGGCGAATTCGTCTGTCATGTGAATTCTCAACAAGAGATAGACAAAAGCCATTTTTCCAACAATGTAATAAAGCCAACTTCATTGAAGACCGCGGCATTTTTCACAGCTGGCGCCCATAATAAAATCCGTAACAAAATATCAATTTTCAAATTTACACTGGCATTCATGTTCCATTTAGGTGTTAATATATTTATATCTCGTACTTGTTCTTTAATCAAACTGAATACACGGTTCATGTAAAACTATTTATATACTTGATTAACAAAGCAAATGAGCTAAGAAACTAACCTTGTCATCATAGATGGAACAGTTATCTTTCGGCCATGCCACAAAACCATCTCTAGCTTCCCCTAATAACTTAAACTCACCACTTGGTTCGGTTAACACGAATGATGGAACTATAACATCCTGAATATTGACAGCATAACAGTTACTAGGAAGATCTTGTCCATGTATTTTATGGTTAGGAACCATAGGTAAAATACTGCCTCTAGCAACGACGTTTCCCCTAGATCCATTCCAAAAGTCGTATTTTGCTTTCTGCGGAGATACGGCATATGAACATCATATAAAAAGAAGATGCTAGAATTAGCAATATAGAATTACGAAGAAAAAAAAAATCAAAAAAAAACATACTCCATTAGATGTATTATCCAGATGTTCTGCCGTAGATGTGCACGACTTCTCTAGAGATAGTGAAGGATTTGGTTGGGAATTACTAGTAGAGTTCTTCATAAGATTAGGAGACTGCTTCTTAGATCCATCAGAAGGGTTGCTACGTGAAGGAGACTTCCTCAGAGAAGTAGTTGGTTGTGAATTACTGGTAGGGTTCTGCATAATATTAAAAGAGTTATTAGTTACTTTTGAAAGTTTCACATGTTTCTATTTTTCTAGGTTCTCTAATTTACACTTGAAATATGGTTTATGTATATTCGACTTACAAATCAAACAAGCCAAGCAACTAACCTTCTTAGCAGGCTCAGTAAACTGAACACCATACTTTGGCCAAGGATTTTCTTTTCCTAATGTTTCCATACCATCAAATCGTACGGGTAGACAGAAATTCGGTTTTATTACTTCATCAATCAGGTTTTTGTAGCAATCAACCTCCAACCCATCCTTTCCATGTAATTGTTGTTTTCCTGTTAACCGAAAAGCTCTACCTCTAGCAAGGACGTTTTCCTTAGACAGCTCGTCAAAAAGGTTGCACCTTCTACCCTGCGGAAATATATGGCATATGAACATCTTCAAGCGAAAACTTCAAAACAAATTGAGATTTAAAATTATTATGTAAAAATAAAATAGATACCTGAGAAACTGCTTTAGTTGTCGTGATCTCAGATTGGCTCCAACTAGGTGGATCTTTTTATGTCACATCCAGAATATGTTTCCCCGAATTTTGTTGACTTACCTGCAGCAGTAGAGTAATATTCGGGTGTCAAATATGCTAAATTCCACCGTGAATGCGAAGACACGGATGAATAGGTAACAAATATACAAGGTTCTCCAAAATACACCCTAGCATCCGTGATTTATATTGTAGTTGATAGCATATTTCATACTCATATGGTCCTTAATATCATGTAACTGGTTTAAAACACATACCTTCAGAACGTTTTCAGATATTGCGATACGAGTTTGGATTTCGTTGAGTAGATCCGGTGATTTCACAGCCTCAGAATGTTTTGGATGACTTACCTGCATCAGAAAATTGAAATGAAAGTTGTACCTTGTTTTTGCAGTAAAACCATTTAAGAAAAATGCACAACTAACTCACAATAAAATAGCTAACCACATATCTGGTTCTATAAGGTTCTCTAAAATATACACTAACGTCCGTGATTCATATAGCTGATAACATATTCATCTCTTATATCAAACAAGATATATATATAAAAATGGTTTGTGTAAAAACATATACAATGAGTTAATAAAGCAAACAAGCATAGCAACCAACCTTTTGATCCAATATGGTTTGATTTGATGGCCAACAAATTTCAGCATCGCCAACATCTTTTAAAGTTTTTATCCCAGAAGATATGCCAAAGGGTAATTTGATGGTTTCATTTAGTACTTCACTAAACATGACGCTATAGCATGTAACCTCACCCGTCATTCCTGACTTCATTTGATAAGATACCTTCTTTGAAGAGTAAGCTCTATCAATGGAAACAATGTTGTCCTTTTCTCCAAACCAAAGTTTGCATCTTGTGCCCTGCAGAAACACAAGGCGCATGAGAGATAGTAAATGGAAGATTAAAAATTTAAACGCGTTGGAAAACCATACATCAATGGTAACTTTTTTAGATGGAACATTCTGAGACTCCCCAATGGATGGAGGAGACGAAGACTTCTTCTTTGATACTAAAGACGTCGGGGATTCAGTAGAAATGGTCGGCGTTTTAGTACAAGGAGAGACCCGCTTCGCTGACCCTTTGGTGCTTTCAGATGACTTCTGCGGATCGGATTTCCCATGTTTTTTTGGAAGTTGCTTAACTGATTATGGACCTATGTTATTCTTAGATCGATTGGAGGAATTGCTAGGTCTTGCATCCTGTGACTGTAGTTGAACACATTGTTTGAAAAAATCAGATACCGTTTGCCAACTTTTACAAAAAATTACACAATCTAATCAAAACTCGGTTCACTTACCTCTCTTCCAGGCTGGCCGATACTGTTGCCCACAATTTTTGCAATGTCGAATCCTTGAGATAACAAGTTATCTGTCAATATCTGATATGCATTTTTAGTAGACTCTTATTCTTTCTCCTTAGATTTTAGCTTTTCACGTAGTTCATCATTATCTTTCGAGTGTATTGGTTTTCTTCCATTTGGAAAGTAAAGGGTAGCCGTCACTCCAAAGCCAGTCCCCTTGACACGTCCACCCTTATCCAGGCCGATCGCAACTGTTAGGGCATCCTCGTTATGACCAAGCATTAGAGTTCCCTCTTGAATCATCTTCCGCTTCTCTTCCTGTTCAAATAATGTGTTAAATTCTGATTTAAACCTTACGCAATTACTTTGCACTTACTTTGGTTAAAAACATGAGGACTGTAAAGTTTCTGTTTTATCATAACTTCAGATGTCTTCTTCCTGACAAACTCGTCTGGAACAATTCCGTGTTTGTTTTCGCGTGTTCTTGCCCACATGAAGCACCGGTCTTCAAGATCTTCTTTAGCAATATTTCCGCTTTGCACCTAGTATTTACCAGAAACAAGTAAGGATTTACATACGCACAGATATTAACTGTGTCAAACAGAAAACCTATTCCAAAGCATCTAATGTGATAAAATTACAGATTGGTGTAAGAGGACACATCCCTATACCGTTATAGGTTTCTGCATATATGAGACACGCAACACGACATACAAAACAGAAGTATCTGATATTTCCAGTTTTACTGTGCAGTGTATGATAAATAAGACAACAGACATACTAATTTTAGTTTTAATCCCGAGTATCCTCCTCGTCCCGTCCGATGTGGGAACTTGGATTGTGATATTGCATGTTTTCCCCTCTCCGAATTTTTCTTGAAGAGGAAATAAAAATAAATTCATTAGTATGCTCGGATAGACAATAAGAACGAAAAAGAAAAAGCAATGTGTATTACATACCTTAAATATAGGCGATTTTAGTACATGATTAAGGTAATTGTCCCAGATTTCTTGGTCCATTACCTTTTCGTACTTTTGGGGGAAATTTCTTAGTTTATGCGGCCTTTCCAGGATGGGTTTTACATGATTGTTGTACAATTTCCTTCTGAAGTCCCGCAGATGAACAGGTAGATTCTTCATGACCACTCGCTTCAGCTCATAGGACACCTCAAAATGAAGCTGCAATAACATCTAATGTTAATCACAAACTCGCAGTTAGACGACAAAAATGACGAATTGATAACCGCATATGCGTACCAGAATTTTCTCCCACATATTTTCTTTTGTTGTTGGAGGGACTTCCTTCCAACATAAATGTTTTATGCCAACCATATCACGGACCAAATAGCCTAGGTAACTACTGAACTCAATTCTATGGTTACCAAAAGGTCGGAACATTCTGTCAAATTCAATATCCCTTCTTTTGGTAGTTTCTTTCGAGAAGTCTCTATGCAGCTTCAACATTCTTGTCATTCCCCTTGCTTTTATGATCTCTTCTATAGAGTCTTCTTGTTGTGGCTGCTCTTCTTCTTTTGGAACATGTTCCAATTTTTTTCTTCTAAGACCTCCAAATCATCATTTTCAGAATCTTCTGACTCTGGAAATAACCGAGGAAACATATGAAACCATATGATGTTTAAGTAGAAACAAGTAAGTACAAGGTTTCGCAGATTACCTATTAAGTATTCAAATCTAGCAGTGTGGAGCATATCTCCACCATTATCGTCATCTGATTGTACAATGTTATCATGACCCTCATCTAAATCCACCGTTTCTTCATCAGAATCCACCTTAGCATTTGATTCCCTCCATTGGTCGTAATCATCATCTTCTTCCATGACAAAAACTGTGTAGGTACGTGCATCTCAGTTAGGAATTTGAGCTTATTTTGGAAAATATTAGCTAAACCTAACATGATAGGCAACATGTGTTACACCTATTTTCTATTATATGAAAAGAAAACAAACATGAACTCATTGATGCATGTAACTTGAGGCTAAAACATCACTGCAACACACAAAATCTCCTCATGATTATTGTGTTATCCACAAAGCGAAAGGTGCCGGTTAAACGGTCTTATATAACTTTTTGTTACAAAAGCCAAGAGCACTAATTAAAGCACCGGATAATGATTATCCATTTTTAGCTTGAAGATATAGTTAAATAGGCCAACCAGCAACATGGTATTATTAAAAGTGGAAACTTAAAATACAGACGTTACAGGCTCGCCAAGTAACAGAGACTCAAATGATTAAATATTGAGAAGCCTTGTATATAAATATGATTGTCACAACATCGTCGATCAAAGTTTAGTTATTAACTCTCAATCAAAATCCAACCCAAACAATAACAAAAACCCTAGAAAATAATTAGCATCGTTAAGTTTTTTATTTTGTAAAACCTAACTAACTAGTAAAGCCTAACTAAGTAACATGAAAGAAAGATCCTTACCTAAATCTTATAATAGTTCATGCATGTAACTTAAGCCTAAAATATTATTGTTGTAACAAAATGAAATCACATCTCAGCGTACAACCCGTGATTGTCATTAACTTGTTCTTTGATACAGTCGAATAAAAATCATAATCATGCTTTAACTAGTAAACATATAAGATCTAACATCTGATTCCATGAGATCAAACAAAAAATCTAACATAAATTTAATATTCATTCGATAATGGGTTGTAGAAATATTACCAGCAACAAAGATCGAGTTTAAAGAGGTAGATTACTTGTAAAGATTAGAGATAGTAATAGAATAAAAACCCTACTCATGCTTTAACTAGTAAACGTATAAGAAGTGATAGAATAAAAACCCTAATCATGCTTTAACTAGTAAACCTATAAGATCTAACATCTGATTCCATGAGATCGAACAAAAAATATAACATCAATTTAATATTCATTCGATTGTGGGTTGTAGAAATAATACCAACAACAAAGATCGAGTCTGAAGAGGTAGGTTCCTTGTAAAGATTAGAGATAGTAGTAGAATTATGATTTCATAGAGAGAATGAACCGAATAATAAAAACTGAAAAAGTAAATCGAACTCATCTTTCTTTTTCTTTTTGGAATTTAAACAAACCATCAGGCGGGAATTGATTTTCCTTTTGAAATCCTCCCGCCCAGTAAAATCCATTTTTATCACCCGTCAAACAAAATATTTTTGGTGTTTTTCTTTTTTTATTTCCAAATTTTAGATGTGTAATCAATATGGTTAGTTTCCTTATTTTATGAGAGAATATATCATAGACAGTTATGATAAAATTGTTTCCCAAAATTTTCGAAATTTTGTTTCCTATCCCTAACCAACTCGAGAAGAGGCTATAGAAAAAAATTACTTTCCTTTTTCGAATAATATTTACCTTAATAATTTTAAGTTGGGTTGTCTCCTGTATTATTCTTGGTTTAGGGAGGAAACATATGAATTATTAGTGGCACCTATGTAGGAAACGTATTATTCTAATCATACAGTAAGCTAATAAAGATAAATAAACTAAACCCATCCATTTTCATGTTCATCATTTCCAGAAAACATAAAAGTTCAACGTGAATCATTCATCACATAAATGTCAACCTATCTATCAGCGTAAAAAGCCTTCATCTAGTGCAGTACTTGGAAAATAAATAAAACCACCACTGAAAACAAAATGGTCATCAAAAACCCTGTTTTAAAAGCAAAGAACTTGTTAGATGAGTTTGGTTCTTTTTCAGATTAGTCTGGTTCCTCATTCTCATCCAATTCCACACAAACATCATTATCATTAACATCGTCGTATAGCAGTACTTTACTTTCAATAGCACTTTACTTGTTCAAACACGTATTTTTGTTAAAAGTATTGGCAAGGAGATAATAAATTGATAAATTGATTATCGTTTACAGGGGGGACTGTATTTCAGACCTAAAGTGATAAATTGATTCTTATTGTTTACAGGGGGGGACTGTATTTTTCTACATTTCCTCTGTTCTTTCAGCTAATTATATTTATTTTTCCAAAAGAATACACACCTCATAAATAAATAAATTTCCAAGTCTATGAACTTGTAAATAATTATCTGATTTATTTCATAAACATCACCTTCTTCTAAATGACAAAATTAGCAAACGAAACAAGAAACGAAAAAAACTTTCAAAGCGTCCACAAAATGAAATTGATAAATCAAACCATATCATAAAAAAAAACATATCAAATGAACCATCCCCATCTTCAAAAAATTCTTCTTGCAATGCTGAGATGAACCTGGTCACTCCAACCAGCAGACTTGGGCGCCTTGTCATCATCAGATTTTTCATTTTCTGCTTCATCAGGATCCATATTCTTGTTAAGATCATGCTTTGTTAACTTTTGGATTATCTGCCATATCCGGAACATCGGGACGATCTTCATCAATAATTTCAATAATAGAAGCAGGAGCATCATCATTCACAGTAGGTCCATCAGCATAAGCAGGAACATCAACATCCTCAACGCTACTGATTACAGCATCCATAGGAACACCAGGAATAACATCAGCATAAATAGGAACATCATCATTGTCAACACTACTAACAACATAACTAATAATAGTGTCGAGAGGAACACCAGGAACAGTAGTTATTCCGTCCACAGAAATGATAATCCTCAATTTACGAGGACCATCCATCAGTCGAGGACATTTTTGGATCCTCTCTTCAGTTTCATCTCTACAGTCCCTCTTAGCAGAACTCATTTTCCTCTTAATACTCTATGTTAATTTTTTCAATGCTTGGTGTAATTTATATATATCTCTAAGGAAAACCCTAATTTCTTAGGTTTTCCATCATTATCTTAAATCACCCATTCTTTGGAATTTACATCAAATATTGTAGCAATATAAGGAGATATGGAATGAATATTTTCATGTTTATCTAATTTCCTTTTTAATCTAATATACATAACAAACTAAAATAAATTATGATCTCATGAGATATATGGAATGAATATTTTCATATTTATCTAGTTTCCTTTTAAATTTAATTATCTAGGTCGGTTGGGGTGGCCCGGCCGGCTGGACCATAGGTGTAATGCAAAAAAAGGAAAAAAACCAAAAGTTGGCTAGTTAAACAATGACCCAAACTAAATTGTACATTTCAACATAGAAAATAATCCAAACACCAAAAAAAAAAAAAAAACACAGCTACAGAGAAAAAAAAGCTACTATATGCATCTGTTAGTAATATCATTGCAAGTACTACTACTGCAATGTATCTGGATGCTATTGTTGAGCAACTATATGCTCAAAACCTATTTTCAGCTCATAGAAACTCACTTGTAAGTTATTCCGACAATTCATGATTACCAATCTAATAAAAGTTTGGTTATATCTTGTCTTGGGTTGGGTTGAATAGATTGTTCAATGCAGGGATAGCTTGCATCCACAGTACACAACATTCTAAAAAAGTACCCACTATACGGCTCTAAAAAAACAAAAAAGTTTATATTTTCCATGACCGGGTGATCATAAGCTAAATGAATCTCATCATGGTAATATTTTTACGAAAGTTGCCAAGAAGAACAGGAATTTCAATCAAACAACCTATAATATTGGACTAAGGTTATTTCCTTTAGTTAACAAGTTTGGACTTTAATAATTTCCAACTCATACTAGCTACTTGTGCAGGGTGTAACCATTGTTAGTATGCACACCTCTTTTCCCTTGAAGTGGTGGCCTAACCATTTGGCTTGCTAGATACATGTGAATGTTGTTACGTATAGATAATTCTAATTGTAGTTAAAATAGTTAACTTGATGATACTTGGAAAGTGATGCTGGACATGGGTCCATGTAGTAAACTGGTACTTCCTAGTATTTAATTTGTTAATGTCTCATGGTTCAAACGGAGGTAGTGCGATACATAATTTTGTATCCACTTATTATGAACTTAAATGCCAGAATGGGGTTCGGACAAAATGATTCTACTAGATTCCTAAATTGGTTTTGTAGCTATGGAATTATGTGTACAATTTTGGACACGCATATAATTAAATGTGTTTTGAGTATAGATAATACCAGTATTATTAGGCAGGTATATAGTCACGCTTTGAAGGAAAGGCATGTGCATGGTTGTCTGACACAGTGAGCAGTTTTTGGCTTGTGGAAATGCTATTCGGCATATATATATAAAGAACCAACAATTGAATGAATTCTTTGTATCCATTGTGTTTAGTGCGAGCAGAATTAAATGGGAACTTATCCTGGAAGGTGAATGTTGTATGATTTTGTTCTTGTATATACCTGGTGGATGGTGCAGCCACTTTTTGGGGTGGAAGAGCTAGTAATATAGATTTCTCAAGTCTTGGACTGCAATATAAAATTGTGTCTTCCTCTTCTAAACCTGACGTTGCTAATGTACAATTTCCTAAAGAGGCAGTTCAGAGTTGGGAGATAATTAGTTCAGAGTTGGATAATCATAAAAAGCATGTGACCTCTAGTTATGTAGTTCTTAAACCATAACTTCCGGTTATCTACTAGCCTGCTACGAAAGGTTTGACCATAAATAAAAAACAGGTTAATCTGCTAGCCTGAAATCAGTTCTAACTTGATTAACTAAACAAAAATTGAGATGAATATCGAAAAGAAAAAAAAAGATTTAACAGAACATGGTGAGACCCTAAACAATAAAAATAGGGTTTTTACTTCTAAAACTAATATCAAAACAATCAAACAAAACAATCGGAGATTAGAGAAGAAAAAAATAAATGAAAAAAGTATACCTGAAGCTGAAGTGTTTCCTCCTTCTCCTAATATTTTTCTATGACCAAACTCCCTCACGAATCTCTACTCCTATGAAAGATTTGTGCACATGCAAAAATTCACTATCAACTCTCCAGAACTCCCCAAAACAATCATGTTAATGCACGAAATTGAACATTTCAACATAGAAAAAAATCCAAACACCAAAACAAAAACAAAAAACAAAAAAGGAAAAAAAAAACAACATAAATAACCCAAGGAATAAAATGTATATTTCAGCATAGAAAAGAATTCAAATACCAAAAAAAAAAAAAAAAAAAAAAAACTGCAAGAAAAAAAGCTACATAGATAAGCCTAGGAATGTGTTAGTGGCATGGACATCATAAGTACATGTTTCCGATTTTCCACCAAAATTCTTCAACGAGACAGCGCTCCTCATGTGAGGAATAATTGCAACCCTTGTTTCCCTCGGTAGTTCCCCCCAAATTTCCGTCCAAGTTTTGGTGAGTGTATTGTAACGCACTAAACGCCTATTCTGCCAAAATAAGAGTTCCTTGTTATTTATAAAGGCTATCGGGTTATGAGTCGGCCATTCATCCTCTTTAAAGAAAATTCTTATCTCATCATTTTAATTCCATTCCCCGCCAGGTGCCCATGTATGAATATTTTCTTTGGAAATGGGAGCCCAAAAATCTACTCGGGGCCGATCAATTCCCTCATGGATGTAGTAAAATAAAATGCGAACTCCGAACATGACCATCCCAAGTGATGGGTAAGTATTTATCCAAAATTCACTCCCAAGAATATGATGCGGAGGTGGAAAATGTTGATGGAACGTCTCGGTGTCCAAATTGAAAGATATTATGCCAATATCTTGCTGACAACAATCTATCCAAAAAATACAACCATGTGCGTACACACCTGAACTCCGAAAAGTATAAGGAATCTCCCATGTTATGTTCCTCCATCCCCTCTTGTCTCCTAAAGTGTGTATTTGTACTTTACCATCCATGTGAATTCGAACTACCTTATACTCATTGGTACGTTGACAGTATCTGAAACCCCCAATTACGTTGTATCGTGGATACCAAGAAAGTACTTGATCCGGTGCAATTGGGATGCATAGTTGTGGCAGATGGAGGTGGTCACCAGTTTCTGGATTCATAATATATACAGGATCTTGTATCCCATGGTGTGAAACATAAAAACAAACCAGACCATTCCAAGATCCAACTATTGGGTGCAACATAGTCCAATCATCATGGGTTCCATCATTCGGGGTATCATGATAGTTGTCTGTTAAGATCGGGCTGAAATCTTCCTCTCTATAAAAGAGTTGGGTAACTTTATCTTTCCCCATTCTTGGTGTGACACCAAAAAGGAATCCAATTCTTTTGTCTCCAAGGATAGTATTCCATTCTTTGCATACACATTTGCTTGCTAAAATGATTTCTATAGTTTGGAGGCGCTGAAGTATCTCGGTAGTTAATTCTGGCAACATATCCATCACTATTGTACTGATGAAAGATTATCAAAAAAAAAATTTAAAAAAAATTACAAGCTTTTATGATTTTCTTATTGTGAATGCTACAGGCAAATATGAGTATAAATCCTATATATATATAGACATCCAATATACCTGTTGGTGAATGGTCGCGTCAGTCTAGGACGGTTTTGGATCCTCTCGCCAATTTCATATCAACAATCCCTCTTAATACTCCATGTTAGTTTTTTTCTATGCTTGGTGTAATTGAAAACTCTAATTTTTTAGGTTTTCCATCATTATCTAAAATCACGATTTTTTGGTATTTACAATGAATATTTGAATTTCCATATTACTAAAAAACGAGATATTGTAGCAGTATAATGAGATATGGAATGAATATTTTCATGTTTATCTAATTTCCTTTTAATATAATATATACATTCCAAACATAACAAACTAAAATAAATCATGATCTCTTAGGAAATACCCAAATAATTTTTCTACTTTTCGAATAATTACCTAGGTGGGTTGGGGTGGCTTGGACGGCTGGACCATAGGTGTAACGCAAAAAAAGGAAAAAAACCAAAAGTTGGCTAGTTAAACAATGACCCAAACTAAATTGTACATTTAAACCTAGAAAATAATCCAAACAACAACAAAAAAAAAAACACAACTATAAGAGAAAAAAAAGCTACATACCCAAGGAATAAATTGTACATAGAAAAAAAATATACCAAAAAAACAAACAAAAAACAACACAACTACAAGAAAAAAAAAAGCTACATAGATAACCCAAGGAATGTGCTAGTGGCATGGACATCATGAGTACATGTTTCTGATTGTCCACCAAAATTCTTCAACGAGACAACGCTCCTCATATGAAGAATAATTGCAACCTTGCTTGTTTCCCACAGTCGTGTCCCCCAAATTTCCATCCAAGTTCTGGTGAGTGCATTGTAACGCAATAAATGCCCATTCTGCCACATTATAAGGTCTTTGTTTTTTCCAAAAGCTATCGGGTAATAGGTCGGCCACCCTTCATCCTCATCCTTTTCCAAGAAAATTCTTATCTTATTATTCCAATTCCATTCCCCGCCAGGTGCCCATGTATGAATACTTTTTTTGGAAATGGGTGCCCAGAAATCTATCTGGGGCTGATTAATCCCCTCATCACAGGCCTCATGGATGTAGTAAAATAAAAGACGAACTCCGAACTTAACCATCCCAACTGAAGGGAATTCACTCCTAAGAATATGATGTGGGGGTCGCGAATGTTGGTGAAATGTCTCAGTGTCCAAATTGAAAGAAAGTATGCCACTATCCCATTGACAACAATCCTTCCAAAAAATACAACCATGTGCGTACACACATGAACTCCGAAAAATATAAGGAATCTCCCATGTTATGTTCCTCCATCCCTTCTTGTCTCCTAGAGTGTGTATTTGAACTTTACCATCCATGTGAATTCGAACTACCTTGTACTCATCGGTACGTTGACAGTATCCGAAACCCCCAATTACAAGATACCAAGAAAGTACTTGATCTCGTGCAATAATTGGGATGCATAGTTGTGGAAAATGTAGGTGCTCACCAGTTTCTGGATTCATAACATATACAGGATCTTGTATGCCGTGGTTTAAAACATAAAAACAGACCAGACCATTGCAAGATCCAACTATTAGGTGCAACTTAGTCAAATCTTCATGGGTTCCATCATTCGGGCGTCGTGATTGTTGGCTGTTACGATCGGGATGAAATCTTCCTCTCTATAAAAGAGTTGAGTAACTTCTTTCCCTATTCTTGGTGTGACACCAAAAAGGAGTCCAATCTGTTTGTCCCCCAGGATAGTATTTCACTCTTTGGAAACACATTTGCTTGCTAAAATGCTTTCTGCAGTTTGGAGGTGTTGTAGTATCTCGGTAGTTAATTCCGGAAACATATCCATCACTATTATACTAATGAAAGATTATTAAAAAAAAAAAATTAAAGCATTTAAGATTTTCTTAATATTGTAGAATGCTACAAGCAGATATGAGTAATGCTTATATAGACATCCAATACACCTGTTGGAGAATGGTTGCGTCCTTGATGAGCAGGCATTATTTGAAAGGTCGCGCCTTTAATGAGCATGCAGACAAGTAACGCATATTTGCATGTTTTATCTTTGAAAGGTAGCGTCCTTTAATGAGTAGGCAAGTAAAGCATATTTGCCCGTTTTATTTCATAAGCGGTTATAGCTTAAACTTATAACTGAATTTTTATTTAAAATCAAACAAAATCTAAAGGATAACCATTACGTCATGAAGTAGTTATCCAATGAGATATTCAAGAGTTCCTATATTTTAGGACACATAGGATTTTTGTGTTTTAAGAAAATAAACTTCTCCAATCGAAATTTCAAAGATAAATGTCTCCAAATAACCCATAAAAAGAGAGTGGTTGTTGGTGTTGTTAGTGGTGGTGTTTGGAGGTGTTGCTGCTTCTACAAGGTGGTGGTGGTTGTCTCTTAAAAATTACATGGTATGAAAAAAATATGTACTTCTTAAGCTTAGAAATATAAGATTCATGCTTACTGATTCAATTGAATGGTATGGTTATCTGATAGATTATTATTTTCTAGGCTGAACATGTTAAAGGTCAAAGGAACAGCTCGACTGAAACAAAATTCTTTTTTAGAGAATAGATAAGGTTGTTGCTGAATCATAGGTGTTGATACAGTTATTATATCCTTATGCATTCTGAAGTTTGTGGAGAGCAATTTATTTTCTTCACAATATTTATTTGTTAGCTTAACTCTGGTTCGTTTCGTCATCTTTATCGTTTCTCGACCTTCTTGACATCAGTTAGTTGTTTTAAGAAGTGATAGAATAAAATAAATGTCTATGTGTTTAGTTGTCGATAAGTTCTGACCTTCCCTTAAAGGCAGGGAAGATTAGGAAACAAGGGATGGCAATCAAACTTAGTACGATGAATTGTTCTATGTTTACTTTGTTGCGTACAACTCTCAATAAGTTGACATAAAATATAATTTTACAAAAAAATAATTGTATTTCTAATTTAACATGTTTTTATTTTGTTTTTATTTGTTTACTGATATGTGTAGGTCATGGACATGCATACTTCTGTTCAATGGGATGGAAGAACTGAACTACATTATTGAATATGCGAAACAACGGCATCATATTATTGGGCAGTATGTGGTGGGGAACGATGGAATTGTACAGGATGTTGGGACCAAAGATCAAGGTGTCTCTGACTTCCTTAAAAGTTACACGCCACCAACTACTTCTAAATCTGAGAACATGATCTTCCATCCTCCAATATTATCCCGTGTTGGCCATTATGATTCAAAATTGTATCGTGTTTTTCTTTTGTTCTGTAGACTTGACGAATGAAATCTAACATTCCAAACTCTTAGTTTTCTTTTGTTTTGTAGCTCTGCATTGTCAAGCTGTACTATTCATTTTGAAGGTAGTTGGTTTGGACTCAACTTTTTCCTAAGTAGTTCCTTGTGTGTGTGTTTATGTAAAGGAAAAATAGACCGACTCATTGTCGTTGTTGTTTACTTTTCAGGTAATGAAGATTTTAAGCAAGTAGAGAGACGAACACGTCAATCTGTGGTTTTTGAGGCGACTGCGGCGAAGAAATCTAAGGATGGAGTACTCATATTTTATTACATTATGTTGTAAATCAAAATGCTGGAAGTATGCATCCAAGAGAGCTTGTCAAGCAGAGAAAAGACAGGTACACTTGTCCTTATTTTTTCTATGCAGTATGTTAAACTGTTTGTGTAGTAGGGGCAATAAAATATGATTTTTGATTAAATGTGTGTTGCACTATATTTGTTCTAGGCTCCACATTACTGTAATATTACTTATTGATCACTAAAGCATAATGAAGTATTTTCATATTTTGTTTCTTTTCTTAGTTGTCTTTGTTGACCACATGTTTCATCTACTTTTAGTAATGCATATTCAAAGTGAAAATTTTGTTCATGATGTTATTCATGGATTTGTTTAACTGCTACAAGTAGTACATTTTAGCTATAAGGAGGACCCCCCTTAGAGTAGGCATGGATATCTTCTCAAGGTGATGCAACCTTCTTATATCATTTTGTCCGTTACAAATTTAATTGTGTTGATACTCAACGTGATCGAATAAAGCCTCTATATCAAGTTTTTAATTAGCTTTTTTTCACTGTCATGTGTGAATATTATAAATAGCCAATTGAAATAGTGGGCTTTAGGTAGCCAACTTGAGGATTGGTGAAATAGAATTTACTCCTCATGGTGTTGCTTAAGTTAACGTTATTCTCTTGGTATTTTTTTTTTGTTTTATTCGATTGATATGTTTATGTTTGATGTTGTTCTTGTTTGTGAGGTGGGTTTAATTTTTTGAGTACTGGGTTTTCTTAGTTTTTATTCGATTGATATGTCTATGTTTCAGTTGCTCACCTTGCATAACATTGTTTATACATTGGTCAATTTGACACAGGGTATTTTTTTCTTCGCGGAGTTCACAGTTGGGTTGTTCTTTCCCACACTCAACCTGTTTAGCAGATGCCTGTGATCATGTGTACCTCTTTGACAATATCGTCCATGAAGTTACTGAGGATATTACTGGTCAACCAATGCATGATAGATTTCCATATCATGAAGATGGTCGAATTATTTTAAAGGTAGCTTTATGGCCGCTGATAGACTATTTTCTTGTCTTCGTAGAGTAAATTTCTGAGCCTCACTTGTTTTTGTAAGGGAAATATTTTGATTTTTCTTTAAATTATACAGGAGATATACCCAGTCTGAGTGCAACTCAATGTGCGGCTGTGAAAAGATTTGCCGGAATAATATTTTGCAAAATGGGGTGAAAGTCAAATTAAAAGTTTTTGAAATGGAGAAAATGGTACCAGTCTGGATAACTCATCATGTCAGTAATTCTGGATAAAGGTACCTTTATGGCCTGACCAATATTGGTTTGTTGCAGGATAATACTCTAATCAAGAAGCCAAAATAGGATGAGAATACTTTAGACGCTGAATTTTTTGAAAATCCTAGCAATATCTTGGAGCTTAGGTTTTTGGGATTCTTATCGCGCTAGGACTGGTATAATTTTTTAAAACTTTTCACTGGGTCTCCTATTTCTTGATCTTTCTATGTTAGTTTAGAAGGCTCTATGGATGCTTTATCAACTATTTTTATTTTTTCTTAAATACTGATGATTGGTTTTGCTAATAGACAGGAGGCTCTTAGAGTTGCTTCCATTGATGTTGTTGAAACTCTTAAGGAGGGTAGAGTTCGTATAGACTACTCAAAGCTTGTTAAGGCCGATGAAAATGGGAAAAACAAGGTTTCAATCTAACTGGCCTTCTTATATTACGTCTTCCTATTATTATATGTTATAACATCTTTCTGTTATTAGATGACATTTATGTTTTGTACTATGACATCATTTAACCTTATTAAAAATATCATTTGAATAATACATCATGTGTCGGTTTCTATAAGCGAAAGGATAAAATTTGGCATCTTCTTTTTTTTATTTTGGTGGTAGGTGCTTGCTCCTTATAGAGCGGCGTACCAAGTTGCAGAGGAGATAAAATGGTACAACATCAATGCCAACTGCAAAATCTTTGGCTTATGCTAACATTTATCCCCCTACTTATTTTGTATTCTATCTGAATTAGGCATCGAGTTATACATTTCTGAAATCGACTTGTTTGCAGGTGCTGGTGGAAAGAAAGGAGGTGTTGGGGGTCAATTTGAACATTCATTCATCTGTTTCAAGTAATGTCGTAGACTTCTTATTATTACGCTGGAAAGCTAGTCCAGGATCGGAAGGATAAAAACCTGAGTTTCTTTCCATATGCAAGTCATACATTTTTCTGGATAGCCTTCATCCCCCTAGTTGTAAGCTTTCTAATCCTTAAATGCTTACGTTAACTACTCAGTACACATATAAGTCTAGTTGTACTTATATCCACCTTATATTGTTTTTTCATAACTTCACAAATCTGATCCTTGTTTCATTATCTTGCTGTCAACATCATATCAAAAGCTAATAACAACTATGCAGTTTTAACTTTGGTGATCATCATGAGGTTACTGATGCTATTTTATATGTGTGAATTTTTTTTCATCCAATTCGATTAAGCATATTCCATCGATTTCATCCTTTGTTGGTGATGTTGTGTTTGATATGGGTTTGAATTTTGTTGTTGCTCTTGAATGGTGAATATGAGTGATATATTTGAATTATTAAGGACTCTACCTTGCTTCAATTCTGACAGGAGGGGATTATTGTTTCTAGTTGTCATTTTTCCGTATTAGAAAGGGTTTACATTTAGTTGTGCAAGTATCACAATTGTTTATTTGTCAGTTTCTTTCAGTTTTTATTTAAGATATTAAATTGGGAAAGTTTTTGTGTATACAGGGGGGCGATAATTGCTAGTGGATCTCCTATTTCAGATCCTTCTATTGATTTCGACTTCTAGTTATGATTTTACTTGTTTTTTGCTTGGTGATACATTCGATTTATGTTGTTAGTCGTCTGCTTCTCTCGACCAATGCCTGTGCATCTGATGAAGGTGATGGAGATCCTTTTTTTTTTATATGTGATGCATTACAGGTTGAAGGTGTGCTCCGCCATCAGCTCAAGAAGGTTGTGATAGATTAAAACAAGGTTGTACTCAGTGTTCCTCAAACCATAGTTGATGATTCAGAATTCCAGGAGAATGATGTTTATGCAATTTCTATGGAATAAATCATTTTGCTAGTTAACTGCACCTGTATTCCATTTTTGTGTCTGATTTGTCTCGATTCAATTTATTGTTAGGGATCATTTTTGTACTTATTATGGTGTTTTATGTGTGTAGGTATTTTTGGCCAATAAACATTTTTGGAAAAATCGGCTCGAAAAGTTGTCTGAAGCACCCGGAGGAAGTGATAGTGTCACCCGCAGTTTGGATAAGGGGCACCTCCAAGGAACTCCCATGGCATCTGATATCGGCACCCCTACTCTGGATAGGGGAGCCCCTCTTTCTTCTTCGTTCAAACCAGTTTTGGCGGGAAAAGTTGCAGCCACCTGAGTTATTTTTGGATAGAATTTTGGAATTGATACAGTGTGATTTAATCCCAGTTTTGGATTGGGATGGAGTTGTTTAACATAAACGAGGAATGTATGGTGGTTAGATTCGAGAAAATTGGGATAAATCTTCGGTTTGAAGTAAACAGGGAAGGATTGGTGTGAATAGTAGCCAGCATGCCTCTTTTTCGTGGAAGAGTTCTTCTACATGTTTTAGTCCTTACTCAGATAAAAAAAAAAGGATGTTCCTGTAACTACGGAAAATCCCGCAGTCACACCCAAATGATTTTTTATAGATCTAAACCCCAAATCTCCATTTCAACTTCAAACTCATGAACAAATTCATAGAACTAACTTTTGAATCACCTAAATGAAGATTTGATGTGTTAAAATATAAAAGAGACACACAAATCTACTAAAATATTTGATGTTTACATAGGAAATTGATTTACATGGTGAGACTCCATTAATGAGTTTGGAGCTCTTCTAGATCTAGTTTTTTGGGGAAGAAGAAAAGGAAGATAAGGTCAAATGAAATCTGATCTCTCTCTCCCCCAAAATTCCAACCCCTCTTACGATGGACCAAGTCCTTTATTTATAGGGAAAACTACATAATGGATGACAGCCCATTTTACTTCGCTGACATCTCATTTTACTTCGCTGACAGCTGTCCTATTTCTTGCGTAATAATCCACACTTCGCATCCTTTACTTCACATGCTCTACCTTTTCTTGCGTAACAATCCACACTTCGTGAACTTACTTCACAGAGTTACTTTGTGGTGTTACTTCGTTGGGTTACTGCGTGGAGTTACTTCGTGTGTTTCATCATCTTGCGAGATATATTCTTGTGCAAGTCTTCTTTACCTCACTATCCTCAGATCTTACTTCGCAGCCTCGTACAAACTAAGTTATCTTGGTTAAGATGCTATGTATACCGTCCTATAGATGCTAAGCTACTCCTTCCTTTAGATTGTGCCACGCATCGAGTGTGGCTTTTGGTACCTACATTTTGCCCTATTTTTCTTGAGTGTTGCTTGAAGAGCGATTCTTAAGAAAAATCCATCTTCGTGTAGTTCTTTAGAGCGAGACGTGTGGTGCTTGAGTAGATAACTTTGGTTTTTGTTGATAAAGGAACGAGCGAAAGAATAATAACTTGAAAAAGTATATACTTGCCTCTTATTCTTTTGCGAAGTTCCGAAGTCTTGTCGTTGTGTAGAAGTATTATTCCCGAAGTATAAGAAGTATGAAGTATGAAGTGATCTTCAAGAAGTATAAGAATTACTTAATCCTCGAAATATGTTAAGAAGTATCAATCCCTGAAGTATAAATCCTTGATTTTGTTGTTGTCGATCTCAAGTTGTTGTTGAAATGGTTCATTGTCTTTTGATTTTTCCCTTGCATGCTTGGTTATTGGTTCTTCATGTTGATGAGTAGTAGCGAAGTGTCGTGTTGTATGTAGTGAGATAAAGCTGACACGATATCATTCGATTCGTATACTTTATTGTTGTTGAAGATTCTTTTCGTTGACGAAGTATGAAGTGTGTGAAATATCTCCATGAGTAAATGTACCGAGTTTCTTATTTGCGAGCTTTGACCATGAAATTTGACATTGATGATTTTTTTCCGAGTTTTCTTTTCTTCATCCTTGTGCGAAGTCCATTGTGAGTACTAGTTTGAGCTTTACCAATGGTGACCTTGTGTTGATGTTTCCTTTGATGATGAGTTGATGGTAGCAGTTTTTGTTCTTTCCTTGCCTCATTGTAGATTTTGACATGATATTGGTTTGTTTGTAGCTTAACGTCCTCATATTTGACTCATATCAAAATCCAAAAATTTTGAAAAAAATTTCGTGAAGTGTATAATATGCATTTTCCCATATATGTGTGTGCCTCCTTTTGCTTTGGTAGATGAAGGAACTAAATCTATCCGAAGTAAAAGTAATATGCTTCCTCTTTCTTGCCTTTTCCCTTGTTTTGCTTGATATCTTACTATTATATAGCGAAGTATTGATGAAATATTCCCCATCGGTTCATATAAACGCGAAGTATCTTTTGAAGTATATAATCCGAAGTAAAAGAAGTATTCTTAGTTAACAATCTTCCAGGAAGCTCTCGCGGCGATAAATAATATCTTCAAGAAGTATGAATAATAAGAATTCCCAAAGTGCTATTGCATGATGTATGTTCGATGAATGTATGTATGTTATGAGTGAATGCTATATGTATGAAATGATATGCTTTTTCTATATGTATGCATATTATATACTTGCCTTGATTTTTATTGTTTGTGCCTCTGATTTTCCTTTGCATTCCTTCTCGTCCCCATCTTATCTGTAATTATACCTCGTTGCCTTTTAGGGCTTGTTCCTGCATCATTAATATTCAATTCATAGCATAATCAAGTTAATATAAATATTATCATATGCAATATTTCAATTGCAAGTACTTCTTATGCAATGTAAGAAGTACTTCTTAGAATTGTGTGACTAGTGTGGTCAAGATTTGTAATGTGCTTGCCTCTTGCTTTGCTTTGTATATTGCCTTTTGTTTTGCCTCGGGTCTCATTTTCTGCCTCACATCTCTCTCATCAGTTCGGGGTCTTATTTCGCCTCCTAGTTAAGGTCTTAGTATGCCCCACCCCATTGATCAGGGCTTTTCGACGAAGTCTCAGGCGCTCTTTACTCTTGCGAAGTAAAGATCCATCAAACTCGCCTTATCTCGCTCATTGAGGTCTTATTATGCAACAATATCACAGGCCTACCTACTCCCATGAGTACAAGCCCCGTAACATTGCCGACTTTTGTGGTCACTCAGCTCCCTAAAGGAGGGTGTCGTCCCTTCCCCTCTGAGTACCCCCGTTCTTTTGGGCTTAGGTATCAGTTATTTCGTGACCTCGTGCCTTTTCGCCGATATGGCTCTTGGTTACGAAGTCACACCCTAGTTGAGGTGGTTTTGGGACCGAGCGGAAGAACTACACTAGGCCATCTTCTTCTCCGCTGGCTCGTTCTTACACCCCTTACCGAGTGGTTACCCAATTGGGGCCCCCGGCGGATGGGTCTTACTTTTTGCCCCTAGCTTATGGTTGTTATCCATATCCCGAGATTGTCTCGTGACGCGCATTAGGTCTTACATTTGCCTCTTGCACTTTGTGCGAACTAGGTTGCACACCACGAGGTCTCGACCTCCCTATGTAGAGGTTTTATATAGGACTTACGATCGCCTTTTTCTTTTGTAGCCTCCTAGTGAGGTCTTGCTTTTCGCCCAAATTTTTCTTTCTTTCTTTTCTTTCTTTCTTTTATTTGTATGCTTGGGTCTTATCATTGCCCCTTTTCTTTGATCTTTTTGGCTTGTATCTTTCTTTTCTTTATCTCTGCATGTCATTCATGCTTGTTGTTGTGTGTAGTCTCTGTGCTTGAAATGATATTAGAATTGTTAAGTCGTTGTTGCGAAGTTGGTCTACTGTTGATCCATGCGAGGAGGTGAGACCACCGAAGTTGCGAAAAGCTTGATCATTACACTCACTGAAGAGGGAGACTTTAGCATTCCTAATTCCATTTTTCCGCCACTAGCTCCATTGGGTTGTTCTGAAAAAGAAGAAGAAGCAGAATCTTTTATGCTCCCTTGGTGTTGATTATGAACTGACTGCATCCCCTTTTTCGCATCTCAGGTTTCCACGAGTTGGTTTGTTCGATTCTCTTGGTTTGAACTTGGCTTATCTTCCCATATTTCGTTCTTCCTTTCATTTTCGCTGGAATTGTTTACTTTGTTAACTGGCTGGATTGTAGGTTCCATTGAGTTGTTGTCTTTGCCGGAGTGGTTTGGTCATCACTGATGTTATTGACTTGTTGATGTATGCGGGCTTTGGTGAGCTGGACTCGTTGCTGCGAAGTAATGGGTATCATGGCGAGTTGGCTTATAACACGAGATGGCTGGCTTGTTGGGGATATTGTGAACGAGATCTGAGTGTTGAGAGTTGACAAGATGCGTGTAGTGCAGGGAATCAATGAGAGGTATTGAGTTGGATTGATTCGCTGGTCAGAGAAAGGGTATTGGTTCGATTGGCTTTAGGGGCTGACGAGATGGGTGTCTGGTTGATAATGATGTGTATCGTTTGACGCTGTGGTTGATGAAATGGGTTTGATGAACTGACGAGATGGGTTCAGAATTAGTGAATGAGTTTGGTTTGGATTTGTTCGTGTAAATGAATGGGTAAAGTGTTGTGAATGGGTGACAAGAAGGTTGGTTTGCTGATAATAAATGATACTTTGATGAGTTCCATGACCATCTTCTTCGCTGGGAGTCACGAGGTAGCTGGTTGGGTCGTTGTTGACGAAGTGAACTTTGCTGCTGCACTTCGTGTACTATTTCAGTGATGAACTGTTAAGCTAGGAGCGAACTGATTAGGACAGTCCTTGCTTTATCATTGTCAACTAAGTATTTAAGTCTGTAACTCCTCTTTCTTTTTCGCATATAAAATTTGTTTTTCGATTCTGCTATTTGCTTGTGTTCATTCTATCTTCGCAAAAGCAACTTCTGAGTTTGGTTCGCGCTTGCTTATGTTAGATGTTCGCATCTGCTTCTTCTTTATTTTATCTTTCACCCATTTTGCCTTGCTGGGCTTGAGTAACTTCTTCTCTTTTCTTCCTTTTCGTCGATGATTTATTACATCGACGGCTTTGTGCATCTCCTCTCTGTATGCATTTCTTAGCGGGAATTCTCTGATTTGTCATTCCATCTTCGGGTACCTGTAACTTAAACGTCATAAAAGACCGTAATAGCTCTTTTCAGATGATAAATAATTTATAGAATTTCGTAGAATTATTCTTGTTTTAACGATATGCGTGGCAAGAATGCAAATGATACTTATCTGAATAAGAGTCGAGAGAATAAGTGTGCTTCCCTTTTGGTGATGGCGAAGTTTTTGAGCATCACTGGTTCCACTGGACTTTTAACTTTCTGTTTTCATACGGTTGTTTAGATGTAGCTAACACGTTGTTGCTAACCAATGCTGAGCTGTTGTTGTTTGTCTGCTTGTGTAACTGACTCGTTGTATTTTTTCACTGGGCTCTTTGCTGGAACTAAGCTCACTGGTGGTCCATGACCCTCTTCTTTTTTTGTAATTGGTTCTAATCGATAGCACTTGGTTGACTGTCGAGTTGAATAATACTAACTTCATTTTTCATGCACATTGGACGAAGTAAGTTAGGCTTCTTGGATGGAAATGTGATTTTCTTTGTGTGTTGTGACGATATCTATTGGAGTAATGGGGATGTCATATCTCCAGGAATTGGATGGCTTCGTTGGGTCTGAGCTGGTTGATCTGTCCGCTCCGAAGTAATATCTTGACGAGATAAAGATGGTTGGCAAAGGTAGTTTAAGTAAAAATTAACTTCGTAACTGAATTGGTTGTTTGCTGAAGCTAATGTTGCTTAGGCATCGTGGTTCCTTCTCTCTGGGAGTGTTAGATCAAAACTCTCTATCTTACTGCCTCATGTTGTGTTAGCCTCGATATGATGCATTGCCTTAGGCTTCTAGGATTGCTCGCTGGTCAAGTTCTATCTACTTCGCATATGTGGTTGACGAAGTAAACTTCACAGAGTATTTTCCTACTACGAGCTATTTTATTTTCGTCGAAGTTAGTGACGAAGTAAGTTTCCTCTTTTACGAATTAACTTCTTCCAAATACTTCGCTGAAACCAATACCCAAAAATTTGGCTTCTGTATCTTCTTCCTTCCCTAATTGCCAATGAATCCACGAGCTAGGTTCTTCTTCGGGTTGCTAGTGGCCTTGTATCTCGCTTTGTTGGCTGGCGAGATTGAGCTTATTGCTTCACGAAGCTTTGTTCCACGAGCAGTATTCTTCGTCAAAACACTATGATAGAGATTGGAACAATGCCTTGCTCGACCATCCTTTGATAATGACTCAAACACGAGATGCTTTCAATCCTACTTCGCTACTGGCGTTATGGGTTTCCTCTTTCCTCTAGTTATTCTCTTAGGTTTCCAAGGAGTTAACTCCATGCATGTAGGATTTCTCTCCAAAGCTAACTGTCTTCTTCTATTGTAGAATGGGCTACACTGATGAGTGGTGACGAAATAAAAGTTTCGCTTCGCCTGTAGTTGCTGATGATGTAAACTCTGGCATTTGGTTTCATATTCTAACTGCTACAAGTCTCTCATACTTCCTCCCTTTTTTCGTTCTCGTTGGATTTCCTTCGCCAGCTTCTTATCCCTGCATTATCTTATCTCTGCCGAAGTAACTCGGAGGATTGACTTATTTGTGATTTGAAGCTACCAGGTGAAATTGTATGGTCTATCTTCGTTATTGTAAGCATATGATGGAGTGATATCATCTTCACATATCACTGCAACCAACAAGTTAATTTGGTTAGCTATACAGAACGTAAGAATAAATGTATGGCTGATGATTCATACGACTTTTCTCATGGGAAAATTTCCCAAGTCAACTGAAATTTCTTGATATTGAATGTTTTTGGAATCGTTCACACGGGTTTGTAAAACAAGCTCTATAGGTTATATATCTGTAATCAAAACCCACTTTGAATCATGTTTTCTTTTTTTTTAAAGAAAATTAAAATTTTATGAAGAACATATTAGGAGTTTTGTGAAAATCCTTTTCAAAATTTTATCTTAAATCACCAGATCTAAATATTCAAGATGTAACTACGGAAAATCCCGCAGTCACACCCAAATGATTTTTTCTAGATCTAAACCCCAAATCTCCATTTCAACTTCAAACTCATGAACAAATTCATAGAACTAACTTTTGAATCACCTAAATGAAGATTTGATGTGTTGAAATATAAAAGAGACACACAAATCTACTAAAATATTTGATGTTAACATATGCAATTGATTTACATGGTGAGACTCCATTAATGAGTTTGGAGCTCTTCTAGATCTAGTTTTTTGGGGAAGAAGAAAAGGAAGATAAGGTCAAATGAAATCTGATCTCTCTCTCCCCCAAAATTCCAACCCCTCTTACGATGGACCAAGTCCTTTAATTATAGGGAAAACTACATAATGGATGACAGCCCATTTTACTTCGATGACATCTCATTTTACTTCGCTGACAGCTGTCTTATTTCTTGCGTAACAATCCACACTTCGCATGCTCTACCTTTTCTTGCGTAACAATCCACACTTCGCATGCTCTACCTTTTCTTGCGTAACAATCCACACTTCGTGGACTTACTTCGCAGAGTTACTGCGTGGAGTTACTTCGTGGTGTTACTTCGATGGGTTACTGCGTGGAGTTACTTTGTGTGTTTCATCATCTCGCGAGATATATTCTTGTGCAAGTCTTCTTTACCTCGCTATCCTCAGATCTTACTTCGCAGCCTCGTCCTATCTCGTACAAACTAAGTTATCTTGGTTAAGATGCTATGTATACCGTCCTATCGATGGTAAGATACTCCTTCCTTTAGATTGCGCCACGCGTCGAGTGTGGTTTTTGGTACCTACAGTTCCAGTTTATAGTAGTGTGGCGTTTGTAATGATCGATGTTTGTTAAGCTTCTCAGGGTCTATTAATTAGGAATCTAACATGGTGCAGGATCCATGTATGATAACTGTTTTTCTCATTTCATTTGTTTTATTAAGTTTTTAATTTGTGATGTTTCCAAAAGAAAATAGCAACAACTCTTTCAGTAAAAAAACAAGAATAAATAAATAGATGTTTATTTGAATTTTGCGTGCAGGGAGAATAGATTTTACTTTATGTTATGATTCTAGCGATACGATCGATTAATGAAACTCCGTCAGTGTTAATTAAGAGATTAGTGAGCACAAATATTAACAACATCGACCAATGCAAAAGTCTTGGTCAAGATTGTGACAGCGTCCACATCAATGGTCTCTTTAAATTAATAATGCACGGCACCACCGCCAATGACTTTCTAGGATCCATTTCTATCACCGCCCCTCACCACCAATCTAAGACGTATGATATTTTTACCACTGCTTCCACGGTTTATTATGAAAACCCTGGATCAGCAGAAGGAGCTTGACTGTTATTTCAACCCCAAATGAGGCTTATATTTATTCATAATATCAGCAGTGCTTGTGTGCTAAATCACAGCCACTTGCCTTATTCCCAACAGTATTAGCCAAATGGAAAATAACACACACGGTGAGAAACCAACCATCGGAGTTAAATATTGAAAGGTCGGGTGAGAAATGCATGCGTCTGCCTGGGTTTCCGGGAAAGTATTATTATGCCGGAATAGATTTCTTTAATTATCCCCAACTTGATGCACTCCTGAATTACAAAGAAAAGTGTAGGATCGAGCAAGAGAGAGGAGAGCACAAATGCGGAAGCAAATAAACGATTAAATTGATAATCAGTTTGGTGTACATTCTCTCATGGATTAACATCCTACTTATAGTCTCACAAACTTGACGATCACTCAAAGTACTTTCCTAATAAAAACAAACTCTAAATAAAGCACACTTCTAGAAACACAAAGAAACTCTAAATATAGTAAAACTCTAAAACAAGCAACCGACACAACTTGCTCTTCTAGTTAACTCGGACTTCCAAATATCGCATAGTGTGTCAACAACGTATGTTGATCCGACTTGATTGCGTCAACTCAACTGCAGCAGTTGATCCATTTGGACTGGATCAACATATGATGTTGATCCACGAACCAAATCACCATATCTTGGTTTAACTTCCAACATCATCCCTTAAACCAAGATATCATTCAACGATAATTCTGTAACCCTCTTCTTCCATTGATAAACGTTTGCACGTTCTTGTCTTTTATCATTTTCCATTCCTCTTCTTCCATTGATAAACGTTAACACGTTCTTGTCTTTTCACATACCATAATTCCATCATCATTATCAAAACAATCTTCTTCACAACAATCATCACAAACTTGTTTTCACGTTCTTCTTCATCGCAGCGGAGCATCAACCATAAAAAGCTAGAAACACCTTCTTGTGCTCTATACAACTTGCTACCAAACACAAAACCAAATACTTTAACTCAACATCGAGCATTGTATCTCATCTTCAACTTTCTTCACTGAGCATTGTAGCTCAAACTCATCTCTTGTTTACTCACTTCACTTGCAGGATTTCCACTCAACTCTTCAAATTCCATACTGGAATTTCTTCACTTCTCTAGCCAAATCCCCACTGGGATTGCTTCACAAAACTCTAGCCAAATCCCCATTGGGATTGCTTCTCTCAACTTGTAGACTTTACTCGCCTATAATCTTGTTTCACGCTCACAACCTTGTGACGTCTCAAACTCAACACTCTCTCATCACCACCTGGTGATTAACTTCTCTTTCTTCACAACCTTAATATTGTTTCTTCTTTTCTTGTTCCAGTAACGCTATTGTTGTGAAACCTTCACACTTCTTTGTTCTTCAAGATTCTCTCACAATCTTTTTCTTGTTATGCTTCTGCCACAAGCAATAACTAACACAAAGTCTGTGACTTTCAAGTTTCTGCCACAAACTCTTCAATCACCATGTTTGAGCTTAATATGATACCATCCTCCCTTAATCTCAAACATAATTACCCAACTTACCTTGTCATTTTAAGTTTTTGAATTCTAGTCATTTTAATTAAATCGTACCAGTCCTTTTTTACTGAAATACCTTTGATCCGCCATCAAACTGTACCAATCCTTCTTGACTACAATACAAGCTTTGATCCTCCATCCTCATTGATTTTGAATTCATGACTTAACCCTTTAAATACCACTTACCCAAAAACTTCTTATCTCAACAAACATCAAATCTGCTATCCGCAACGTCTCTGACAGAAAATATCACACGTTTTTATTGTTATCTGCGGTCACAAACTGTGGCCATTCTTTTGTCACTCTTCTGTTAATCTGTTACAACTCCACTGTAACAAATTCTTCTGCAACAACTCTTTTGTAACAATTCTTTTGTAACTGTTCTGTAATACACTTCTGTAATAACTTCTCATTGTGATTGTTCTTTGTAACACATCACATACTGTAACAAACCTTAAATAACACTTTTTTTTTTTACGATCACCAACGGATATTTCTCTCAGTTTAGGTCATGAAACCCTAACGACAATCTCCGACAATGGTACTATGTGCCGTGAATAGGACTGACCCATCCATTCTTCCTGAATAAAAACTCGAACCACCAGCTCTATCACCGTAAACATGCAATGATCATAGCATCTTATCGAGCTCAGACTATCTTCATCACGACTGCCATCTCTCTAACCCATCGCAACTTCATCTTTCATCACTGATAACTATCAAAAACCAGAAGTTTTATTGAACCAACATCACTGCCATTGTTCCAACACCGATAATCAATCACCATCCAAGAACAACAGCACAGCTGCATCGACTCCAAACAACAGCTTCTCTTTTCTTGCTCAAATTGCTCCATCTTCTGAAATCAACAGCAACGGACTCATCTTTACAACTCCTTACGTTCATCAGCTGCACTTCACCTTTCTCGCAAACAAATACTCCTTCAAACCTTTGTATATGACAGCAGCAACTTTCCCTATGCGTCTTCTTCTTATCCATTAGCAGCATTATAGATGCTTTTCGGTTTCAAACTCCAAAAACGAACCAATGTTTTCTCTGCACCACCATCTCACCTGACACTATCACGATCATCATTAGCCTGTTCATGTTCATCGTTGGCATCGAAAGAAACAGATAACGTCCCTGTTCATGCTCATGCTCTTCGTAATCATCAACCTAACAGCAGACAACCATCATCACTAGAAATAAAAACTAGGGCAGCAACATTTTTTTTTTTTACTCGTTCTCAATGTTGTTGTAACAGCAACAAAACTCTTTTTTATAACTCTCGAACCTTGATGAAGATACGCCAACACAGAAACACGTCTTGCAGATATTCAACTTCATTCGTTCTCACGGAAACAACATCTAGCACCGCTCCTACACAGCTTCAAACTCTCTCTTTTTTAACTTCTTTCAAACTCTCAAACCCTAAAACGAAAAACAATTGAACTTTTCTTCTTTCTCCTTCTCCTCTCCCTTCCTCTCACCTTGCTCTGATACCAAATGTAGGATCGAGCAAGAGAGAAGAGAGCACAAACGCGAAAGAAAATAAACGATTACATTGATAATCAGTTTGGTGTACATTCTCTCATGGCTTAACATCCTACTTATAGTCTCACAAACTTGACGATCACTCAAAGTACTTTCCTAATAAAAACAAATTCTAAATAAAGCACACTTCCAAAAACACAAAGAAACACTAATTTAAATATAGTAACACTCTAAAACAAGCAACCGACACAACTTGCTCGTCTAGTTAACTCGGACTTCCAAATATCACATAGTATGTCAACAGCGTATGTTGATCCAACTTGATTGCGTCAACTGCAGCAGTTGATCCATTTGGATTGGATCAACATACGATGTTGATCCATAAACCAAATCACCATATCTTGGTTTAACTTCCAACAAAAAGTCGTTCATGTTCACAATTATCCGCATTGGAATTCCTGAGAATTGGGGTGAGATGTGGCTGCTGCTGCTGCGGACGGTGCAGTCCTTGTTCTCAGTTGGTTTGTGTCTGAGTGAGTGAGTGGTGGCATGGAGACGCAAACTTCTTTTCACTTTCAACTTTCAAGCCAAGGTGTGCTGCCTACAAGATCTTGAACCATCTTTTGGGGAATACCCAAAAAAAGTGGGGGACTACCCAATGATACAAATGTCCACCCTACAATGATAAGGGGTGTCCTAAAATGTGGAAATGACTAACCTACCCTTAACCTATATATATATTACCACCTCCTATCATCACCACCACCTATATATATATAACCACCTCCTCCCATCACCCCCGCCGCTCACCACCACCACCACCGACCACAATATATAACTTAATTTAAATCATTAACAAAACAAAATCAAAATCAAAATTATAACAAACCCATTACTTGTCATTCGTTTTTGGTTGCAAAAATGAGAAGTAATCATTAAAATGAGTTGAAAATGTAAGTTGCAGAGAGAAGTTCGGTTAGGAATTATGCGAAAAACTTTGTCGAACTAGCCGAACTCAACTTTTAATGGAGGTTTTTCTTTCAGAGAAAAGTTCGGTTACGTCGCAATTTTTTTTTCCTAATCGAACTTTAGTTCGGTTACGTCGCAATTTTTTTTTCCTAACCGAACTTCGCCTCGGTTACGTCACAATTTTTTCCTCCTAACCGAACTTTTCTCTAAAAACCTATATATTGATTTCGGTTACGTCGCAACTTTTTTCATTTTTTTTTCCCAGCCGAACTTTTAGTTCGGTTACGTCGTAAAAAAAATTCCTAACCGAACTGTTCTCTGAAACAAAAAATTCCATTAAATCGAGTTCGGCTACTGTGTTTTTTAGAAACATTAACCGAACTACACTTGCAGATGAGTTCGGTAACCTGTTCTTCAAATGTTGTAACCGAACTTTGTAAACCAAACGAAAATCAATTTGTAAATTGTTCATTTTTAGGAATGTTTTGGCCAATTCAAGCACCATTAACTAAATTTGAAGTATCCATGAGTACCCAAAACATCATGCTCTTGTTCTTCCTATTTCCTTCTTCTTCTTATCTCTCAAAAAAAAAAATGTTAAAAACAAAACAATCCAACTTATAAAACACTAATCACTAATCCCTAATCCCTAATCACTAATCACTAAGTTTATCATCAATGGTAAAATGGGTATTAGAAACAAAAATTATAAGGGGTGACCAAATATTACTTCTAATATCCTCTACAAAAACTGATGGGTAGTCCCCAACTTTTTTGGGTAGTCCCCAAAAGATGGTTCAAGATCTTTGACAGGCCATTTCACGGCCCAAGCCCGGGTAGAAGAGTACATTGACTTCTGAATTTCGTCTGATAACAACATTTTAGTGTTCAACGCCCAGAAATCACTGAGATTTCTCAACTCTGAAGCTCAAGGAAAAATGGAGAAAGAAACAGACACAAATCAGTGTATCAGAGTCCGACATCCCAACTCCGTTACTGTTTCCGCATCGTTTTTGTTACATTCAAGCTCTGTTTTAGGATTAGCAATTTCATACTGGGTTGCTCAAAATCTCTTCTCTATTAATCTCATCTCTAATCCAACTCAAACCCTAATTCTCCTCTGGGTAATTAAAACTATACCTCTATTTATTTATTTTTGTATTGTTCAATTTTATAATTTGATTAACCTAGCTAATTTGTTTCTGTTGGGATTTTTAAAGGTTGTTCAAAGTCCAATTGTGATTTTACTGTACAGTCTCTTACGACAAGATCCTCAACAGTGCTCTGTAAGTAGTTACCTCTTTAGAATTCTTTTTTCTTTCCTTCAGAATTATGGATAATTTATTTTGGAATTTATTAGTGGCTTGATTAACAGTATGGGAGGGCAGTTGGGCGAGGAATCATTGGTCTACCCATTGGTATGTTATAAATAATGTTATGATTGCTATTCAATTGTTCGGAAATTTTAGAGATTCTTTAATTGAATTCAGTTCATTTTCATTTTAAGAATTGTCGGGTAATCATGAACCAAAGCTGTGTTTGATTGAAGTGCTAGATAAATATGCTTCAATGAACTAAATGTGAAATGACCTAAGTTTAGGGTAGTCATGAATTGTGTATGTCTGACTTAAGATTCTTTTTTTTGCGCGAAGCGACTGCCATTCCTTTTCTTGGCTAATGTAATTCTGCTTTTCGTTATCGTTTTTCATACCAAGTCCAGCTAGCTCAATGGTTCTAGGGATCTGACAATTTAACCATTGATGTTTTCCTGTTGAGGGACGATAACTTAAAGTTTTGTTAAGAAAAAAAGTTGGCACAAAGCTTAGATGCCTATTACAACAATATTACATCCAAATTACTGTATCCTGGTTTATGATATTTTTGTACATTGTCGTTGATTCTATTTTTCTGTACGAAGTTGAGTTAGGTAGATGAGTCTAGACTCTGATGAACCCCAATCTGCATCTAATACATTAATAATGAGCAAAAACATGGCATAATGCCTTATGTAATTCTCGAGTTCCTACAAGGCATTTCCACAGACAGTTTAAGTTTAAAAAGTACCATTGGTTAATTCATTATTTTGTTTCAATAATGACCAAAAAGATCGCATAACGCCAGGCATTCCTACAGACAATTAGGATTTAAATAGTTGAAATAAGCTTAATTCATTATACTTTTTCACTAGTGACCAAAAACGTAGCATAATAAATAATCACTCGCCTGACTTCCTATAAGGCACTTCCATAGACAGTTAGAGACGTTGACATAACCATTATAACTGTAAGCTTAAAACTGCAGCTTATATTATTTTGGTCCAATATCCTGTCTAAGTGTAAGTGGGAAAAAAAAAAGTAAAATACAGTCCAATATCATGTCGATTTCTTTAAATTGTTTTTATGTGTCTTCAAATACTCTATTTTTCTAACTCCTCGGACTAAATGATTATGAATACCACCAAATCTCAGAGTACAAGCTTATAAAGGGGATAGATTTATAGAATTTATTATACGGGTTTCATAAATGAAAACATGGAGAGTTCAATCTCTCTCAAAAGTTTCAATGTCGGTGGATTTTATGTGAATTCATGGTTGAAAATTTTAAGCCCTTTTGATCTCGAACTCTCTTTGTCGCATCACCACCACCAATGTTCTCGGTTGCTTAAACTGGTTTAGAATCACAATAACTGCTGAGAGAAAGAATTTCATCAAGATAGATTGAGATTTGAGATTTGATCCAGAGAGATGAAATATATGGGTGGTTCAACATGTTGTTTTAAATGCTAAGATATCCTAGGATTGGAAGTAAAATGGAAGGAATATTGTAAGTTGAAGGGGATTCATGTGATTTCAAGGTCCATGTAAAAATCACTCTGATCAAAATTCGACCTTTACATTATTATATTGAGATGTTCATGCATGAATTGTTCTTAATGCTTGTACTATGTTTACGAAGAAAATGTTGAAACAAACTTGCAGGGGCACTGATAATGGCATTTTGCGGTGTTATGTTGGGCGCACCAATTGGGATTCAGTGAGTAACAAATTATTATCGTGGAGTCTAAACTTAGTAGTGTACATGGTGTTTAGTATTCTCCCTTCATGAGTTAAGGTGTATGTTTTGCATTGGGACAGGGATGTAGGAAAGACGATTAACTGGTCTCTTCTCATGTCATTGTTCACTGTGAGTACTCAATGCATTTCCCTTCTTCTGTCTTTTTTGAATTCTGTGCCATTTATTTTCATTCTTAGTTGTGATTGTGTTTTGTGAAGTTTGGATACAAAATTGCCGACTTTTGTTTGGCTTCATATTTTTAGTTCTTTTTAGACTCGTAGTAAGTTTTTGTGCTAAGAAGTGGAGGGAATTGCCTGCTAGTTGTTCCCGCATGTGTTTTATTCAGGGCTATACTTCAGTTGGCAGAAATAAGCCACTAAAATGATTCATTGCTTCTCTTTTACGCAATTATCGTGTTGTTTCTCTTTAACACGGGGCAAAAGCTGTTTAAACACAAAATAATGAGTCGATATTTGACTGACTGAAAAGATGTCCATGGAAACATTCTTGTAGACAGAGATGAATTAAAGCTTCTGAAATTTCCTCTCCCTCGCTCCCCCCCTCCTTCTTTTCTTCTTTAATAATTGTCTCGCATACCTGTGCAATCTGCAGCCTATTTTTTCCCGATTCTTTTTGTTCATTCATAGTAACATTACTTCTGCAATCTTCTGCTGTTTGAGTTCTTTCGCTTGTAAAGTATTAACTTACCATACTAAACATGGCTTATTGCCTGGACTTTTTTTTTGTGTGTGTAGATTGTTCCTACTGCTTGTGTTTTTGGGTCATCATGTAAAGATTGGCAGCGTATATTTGCACATACTGAGTAAGACTTCTCTCCTATGTTTCCCGTTGCTTCTTTTTTTTCCTTCTCTTTTTATCAAAACCTGGAGTGATTTTAGTTTTGCAGTCTTGTTTGCGATTTTTATTAAAGATAGAATAATCTAATCTCAGGCCTGGTGGAGTTATTGATATTATCATCTGTGTACCCTCTCATGGTGCTCTTCTTGGAGCCTGGTTTGGAGCTTGGCCTATGCCACTTGATTGGGAAAGGCAATGGCAGGTGATGACAGCATCTCTTATAATTATAATTTGTCCGTCAGTCAGAAATGTGTTTTTGTTACTTATTATTATTACTCTGTAGGGTACTCCATTTGTTTCTGATTTCAATTTTATTGATTCTTAAACGTTACCTCTTCTTTGTGCAGGAGTGGCCCGTCTGTGTCAGTTATGGGGCAGTAGCTGGCTATTTGATTGGAATAGTGGCTTCTCTAGGGTTTGTTCTCGTGTTTGGTGAAAGAAGAGAACTTGTCAAAGAAGAGTGACCTAACTCATAGCTTAATGTAATCCAATTACTCTTCCTGTTGAATTTCATTTGCCTAATCCAACAGATGGGTATAATCTAGACCCGGCAGGACAATGTCCGTGGAAAGTAACTTCCAATTTTGCTGAAAATGGTACAGTAACAAACAACGGCCCAACCGGAATAGAAGCCCGCCAAAGTTGACAACCAATGTAAGTTGGTTGAATTACGTCAGTGGTGTGGGCACCACCGCCTCCGCCAATGACCGGCACCAACCCCACGGCAAATTTAAGGCGTATGATCTTTTTACCACTGCTGCCACAGCTTTATTATGAAAAGCAGGCACATGAAACGTATTCTCGTTGCAAAACAAGAAAAACTAGTAACCCACTCGGCCAAAAGCTGAGTGGAAGTCGGTGTCACTGTAGTACATGATACCAGTGACCTGAGTTCGAAATTCGTTAGCACTAAAAATTCTTTATCGATCAAAAAAATAAAAAAAAGGACAAGTTCCCTTTTGCCAGGACCTATTTGACAAGGGACAGTCTCAAGTAGACAGCTTCTATGAGGGGTAGAGGAGGGGTAGAGGCCTCCCAAAAGGCAATGGAGGCGTGCAAAGGTTTCCTCAGGCTAGACAAAAATTGGTCCCGAGTGCAAAGGCAGAAGAGAGCTCAACTGATATTTTAACCCCAAATGAGGGTTGGATTTACTCTCTGCCTTGTACAAGAAATTAAGCGATTATAACTTTCAGAACCACAACGTGGTACACTGTCGTACCGATCCTTTATGACTAATTACATGTGTACTGACACTGCATAATAAACTTATCTCCCAATTTTGACCACCATCAAGGATATCCCAATCCAGATCAGTATCGATGCTTCGACCATGTTGCGCTGCATTAAGGATTTTTTTGGAGCTTCATCTGATGTTGCTCTTTTCTTCCAAGTATTACTGGTGCTTCCACTTTAGAACCCTGACTTGACCGTGCCAGTCAAAGTTCTCCTCCTCTTGCTTGCCTCAGAACTAGTACCACTATCACTGCTACTGCTACTGCTACTTCTCTTGTCTATACTATAATATTCTGTTAAACTTCTCTGGTTTGCTCCAGAATAATGACCGCTACCACTGCGACGTCTCTTGCCGTTACTGTAGAAGTCCTTAATTGCACGCTCGATCAATTCCAGTACCCGGTCACCATATTTGGCTAGTTTTGCCCTAAATTCAGTGGAGTTAACGAATGTAAGGTTTCACAATAACACCCATAATGATTCATGTACAAATGCAAACCGGTTTACCTTCCTATTCCACTGATCTCCAGAAGTTCTTCTCTTGTTTGGGGAATTCTTTCGCTGATACGTTGTAACGTAGGCCTCCTGTTGTGGGAATGAGGGAGTGAGAGAGAGAGGTATCCTGATTTTCATATATCAATTGGGACAAATAATCTAAAAGGAAATAAAGCCCTTGCGAAAATGAATAGAAGGTAGAACATACGTGAATATGTGGTGAGCATTAACACCTTCAGCAGCAGTATCCAAAATATCACTTCGAAGAAGCATCAAAGCATCAAAGATCTTGGCAGAAAGAGGCTGCAAACCGGAAACAAACAATTGTTTTTAATTGATAATGCTCAAGGGCATGGAATTTACTCAGGCATCAAAAGCACAAAGAATAGCAAATGGACTGTAATTTACCTTGTCAGCTTCACATTCCTGTGGGTTGTTCGTCTTCCCTGAAGAGGCAAGTGGATCTTTTGCCACCAGAGGTTTAGCTGTTTTCATGAGCGCCGGGAACCTAAAAGGTATATCAGTGACAACAGAAACAAAATACATGAGCCTATCATTGCAACTCTATAAGCTGGATTTACCAGGATAAAAGTAAGCCTAATCTAAAACTTCAAAATCTTTTTTCAATCAACTTTGATGCTGTAATTACTTAGATCAACTAAGGGCTTTCCATAAGCCAAATTTTGTAGGGATGAGTTAAACTTGGGTCAAGCAGCTTTGTTGTTGGATCCCCTCGTGATATGAACATGAATCTGTCTAGGTTGAAAGTGAATGGACTAAGCTCTGTCTTAATTTTTATTTGCAAATTCAATAGACTGAGATTTATTTGCCTACCTAAGTTACTTGTCTCATTTATATTTCTTCTCATTTTAACACGGCAAACATGAAAAGTGCATGCTTTACCCTTGCATGAAAGCTTGTGAATATCGACAAAGAAGCATATATAGGCTTCCTAACCCACAAGATCCAAATATCTATCTTAGCACTGCTTTCCTGTCGCACCCCTCTTCTACTGATGGCTACTTAAAACAAAGTTCAACTGATATGGGACAGAGAGCCCTTGAAAATAGACTCGAAGAGAACTTATCTATAAAATATCACATATTAAGATGCCCGATTACTTGCTCCTCGAAACTACTAGTTATCGAGTCTCTTTCATTGATAACGAGAAATTAATAAGCAAAACATGACGCAAAAGCTTGAGCTAAGAACAAGCAACGCCATAAGGAATGAAACAAGCAACCAAGAGAAACAGTTTTCGCACCTTAAAATAATTTTCTTTCCCCCATGGCAAAGATTGTAGAACTTGGACTCATTCACCTAAAGACCAGGATAAAGACAATAAATAGTTAAAGCAAGATTCAGGGCCCAACAATTTTGTATGCAGAAATTGAACTAAAGGACTGTGGTACCTTCAACACTGATGATACGGATCCATAATCACTTTTCTTAACTTTCTCCACAAGAAATTCCTCAGTAACAAGATGATGCAGAATTCGGGATGCTTCACCCTTTTCAAGGTGTTTCCCAGCTCCATGATGCTTCACCAAGTCGTATCGATGCTTCTTAACCTAAGTTTTTGATTCCCAGTATCACCAAGGTCAGTTATGTGAAGTCAGCAAATTGGAAAATATATTTATCATATCTAACTTACAATTTGGCTCATGGAACCTCTGAAGAATTCCAGGATATGCGATGATGAATTTTTCTGTCCTGTTGACTTAACTAATTCAACCTGAGCATCAGGAAAAAAAAATGATTATTTGAACGAGTCCAAGCACTGCAAATACAAATGCAAATGACTAGAGAATTGATTTTCACCAATTGCTTTGCTACGCCTGTTACATCCTTTTCAATATGAGTTAAAGTCTTGGAACAGTTATCACAAGTTTTATTACACGCCGTAGGATCAAACTTTTCCCCAAAATGAATAAGTTGTAAGAAACGTCGGCAATCAACATCATTTTCGCAATAGCTAACCTGTGTCACATTTAAAAAAAATCACTTCTGTCAATCCTCAATCTAAATCACATAACAAACAAAAAAAGAAGATTTCTGCGCTATAGACCATTCGCAAAAGATTGTCAATATTCATCTCCAGTAACTTTGAATTTGTTAAAGAAGTGCGCCTAGATCCAGCTGCAAAGGGACCTGGCTCCACAGCTCCATGAGTAAGCATATTCTTGACTCGAATCTGCCCAAATCAGAAAAAGCAGTCTGACAAAAGCGGAACCCAAATTTTGAAAAGATAATAATAGATAGAATACTTATGTCCCTTGACCTTTCCAGAATTTTAAGGAAAAATGTTGGCTAATAAAACGGGAATGTTCTATTTCAGACTCAATACTGTCATTTTGAAGGTGAACAAACAAGATATATGAGTAATTTGACAGGAATCAAAGTCACAAGTTATAACTACTATTATAATTGAATGGGAGGATACGTTTCTGAAAAGCTTACGTAATCAGTGTAGCTGTAATATAACACACACGATGACCGGTGACCATCTCTACCAGCACGGCCGCACTCCTATAAGTGAAGAGGTATAGTAAGCCAACTATTACTTAAAATTATAGCTTGTGTATTATTATAACTACTAGTGAAAACTACCACCAACCGCATACTATTAGCGAATCACTGAAGTCTGTCCAAGTCAATTTTCAGGTTTGCGTTTAAAGTATGACCTGATGGTAACCTTCGATTGATTTTGGAAGCGAATGATGGATGACAAAGCGGACATCAGGTTTGTTAATACCTGCAATATGTATAGGTCAAAATACGAAATATATATGAGTTATGGCAGAGTAAATTAGGAGAAAAATCAATTTTACCCATTCCGAATGCTATTGTTGCACATATTATATTGATCTTATCTTCACTCCAGTGCTTTTGAACAAATGCTCGTTGGTCAGGGTCCATGCTACCATGGTAAAACGATGCTTTGTGACCACACTCCTGAATATCAAAACAACCTTTAACTGTAAAATCAAACCTAATGAACAAATTTCTCGATACCAAACTTTTGGATCCACATTAAAGCAATTTTCACTGGTAGAACTCGACTGCCATTCAAGGTAATGACACTAATAAATTAGGTAATTCTGCCTGATTATGAAATATGATATTTGTGCAGATGCGGTTAAGAACGCACATTTTCTTCATCCACCTCAAAACTTTCTCAGCGTAGGAGATTCTGTACCTCAATTCCCTTCTATTCATTCTATTATGAATAGAGCAGACATGACAGAATCTAGAAAGTACAATAGTGCACAAGCAGGAGACATGGAAACCGTAGTTGTGATGGATCAATGACCATGTCAGGCATGCTTATAACTTCATTTAGGAGGATTGCGTGTGTAGAACAGGATAGTGTGCCAGTGTTATGTCAGTGTCCCAGATAGAAGAGTAAATAAGGATCCAACCATGTGCCACGACATTTCCTAAAACAATTCTCAAGGAATGACTTTGTTAGAAGAACTGATTTCAACAGATGAACCACATCCTAAGTTCAAAACAGTGTAAAACCGTGTTCTCCTCTTTTCACCCAGTTCAAATCTATCAATGTGGTGTTTGGACATTAATTTAAAATAAACTAGATGACATTAAAAAGTAACAATTGCATACTGCCCACTGCCAGCACTAGGTTGAAGAGTTTGGCTTTGAAAACAATCTAAGCCTTCAGTGTCATCCAAACTCTCACACAAAAGAGAGAGAGAGAGAGAGACAAACCTGCAACTTCTCCGCAACTTTCTCACAGTCCATTCTGGAAAGACAATATATAATGCCACATTCATCAAGATGGTTGTCTCTAATGAATTTGTCGATGTCCTCCATACAGTTATTCGTCTTGGGAACCGTGGAGTACCTGCAAGTCGCCATTAGTGAGGCTTGTCAAATATAGAGTAAAAATATTGCAAAGCATATAATGTATTTTGATACTTACCACAAATTTGGACGATTGAAACTCTGCGTAAAAACAATGCAATTCACAAGACCAAGAGCCTGGACAACATCTTCTTTAACACTTGCTGTTGCAGTAGCAGTTAAAGCCAACACTGGAGTATTTGGGAACTTTTGTTTCAAAATACCAAGACTCTGGAAAGAGAGCAAGACATTGACCATCAGAGACAAAAAAAAAAGAATCTTAATAATGAGACTCAAGTCGCAGTTTTAGCCAGATCATCATTTTTGTGCCTCAGAAAAGGGAAATGAGATCTCCACTCTTTTTACATGCCCTGGACACCTCAGTCAAAACCTACGCTTGCTATATAGTCTATTATCAGCTTAAACCAGCTGCGGCAAGCATGAAATGATCCTTAAATTGTTATTGATTAAGTCCCATGATACAGATCAAGATCCGCTATCTAGGTTTTACAGGAAAGTGTAAACAGCATGTCAATGAATCAAAGAAAAACTAAGCGCAAATAGTTTTCCATCTCTAAATATGTAAATGTGCATATATCTCAAGATAATGCCATGAATTCCCCTGTGTGCATATCTATACTACAAAATAAAGATGTATTATAGGAAACCAATCGAGCGTACACAAGATGTGCACAAAGCAACCATTACAGTATGAAAATGAAAAGACTTTTAGTCGAACCTGATAGTCCGGTCTAAAGTCATGCCCCCATTGGCTTACACAATGAGCTTCATCCACAACTATCCTCGAAAGAGATTGATGTGCATGCAAATTGTCCAATTGTCTCAACAAAATATCGCTCCTGCACTCAAATCAGTATCATGTGAACATAAAGGGCGATACTAAATTCCAAGGTATCTCATTACAGAAAAGGTCCCACCAAGCGTCACTAACTCATTTTAGTATTTATAGAATAGTGCGGCTCATTTAGTAATCATACCAAAAGCAATTTTTTTACTTTCTCTAATTAGGGAGGGTAAGGTAACAAATGCGTTATTAAGTACCCAACACCTCAAAATCTCAATGGAAACAGAACTGGTTTACTGATGGTTCTGTTACATACTATAATTAAAGCAAGGTGAACGTAAAACAAAGAGGAAATGCGGCCATTAACTAATCAGCACATTCATATATATGTAAAATTTGAGTGAGAAAGCCACTCACTTAGCAACTTTCTCTGGAGTGACATACAATAACTTGTATTTACAGCAACTAGAGCTCAGTTCTCTAAATATCTCTTGCTGTTCAGTCCAGTCCATATTGGCACTCAAATGAGCAGCAGGGATATTGGCCTAATTCAAGCAATTCAAAGGAAATGTTGAACTAAAAACTGATACAAGAAAGAGAAGGAAGTTAAAACCATAAATTAATAGAAAGTAACATAAATTTCTAGTACCTGATGCAAATGCATAATTTGATCTTGAATGAGCGAGACAAGAGGTGAAATCACCAAGGTTACACCCTCACATATAAGAGCAGGAAGCTGTGGAGAACACCATGAAGTTTAACTAAGGAACTAATTGGGTTAATAAAATACACAATATAACTCAATTGGCATTTTCTGTTTCTGTCAGATTTTTCGAAACCACCAAAGAATGAGCATTCAGTGTTATTGCTTATGTTGAATGACACCCAATAACTCTTTATTGCGAAAGAAAAGAGTGGAAAGCAACAAAAAAAAAAGAATCATAATCACTAGTTTTTGTTCAGTGTGCGCCTTTAACAGTTTAATTTCATCCAAGAGAAGACTGAGGTCACCAGCAAACCCTATTAACCTAGTTAAAACTGAGATAAAATTATTACCCACTTTCTTAATGGAACATGTCTCAGGTTACACCAGAGTCCAAGACAATGAGATAAAATTCTCAATTATGAACAGAATGGCCATAGATTTATGCACAGGCATAGAAGTTCATAGTTATTTTCCTACCTGGTATGTCAAACTCTTTCCGCCTCCAGTTGGCATCAAAACAAAAACATCACGGCCGCTCATTGTAGCATTAATCACCTCCCTCTGATTGAGGCGAAACGAACGATTCCCAAATACTTTCCAGTTATTGGCCTGAAGCATTGCACTTAAAAATCAGAAGAAGTTGTATAATACTAATTGTCAGAAGAAATGTATCTTCGATATATGACTACAGGCAAACAGAACTGCATGCACTCTTCAAGTACTAGCTGCTCATGGGGATTGTGAACATTGTTACCCGCTACAGTTAGACTTACACAAACATATTATGAGGATATTAATATGTTCCCAAAAACAATCTTATAACTTTCACACTGTTTCCATTAGGATGGACATCTGTTGAGTGCAATTAGTTGATGATCTGTTGCTCTAGAAGCTACCAGAAGCAAGAAAGATGCTTAAAAAGGAAAACAATTGATAAGCATCAGCAGTACTTATGAGTATCTATATACTTTACTCATTGGAATTTGGATATGCTTTGGTGGTGTTTGAGGAGCTAACATTCATACATATAGGCATATCATTGGATTCACTTATGTAGTTTAGAAAAGAACCTCCAGCTCTTCAGTCCATGGAAAGTTACTACTACTCCAACATCCCTTGTCATTCGATCCGTCAACATATTTAATATCAACGATCTTTTGAGTAAAGGATTCCCTTTCCAGAGAGCCTGGTGTGACAGAGCTACCAACAGAAGATAATGACAATGACGAGGTCGCCCCATTAATACAGGAGTTAAAATCTGTATGCATATGGACTTGAGCACCAAATCTCAGAGGACCAATCCTGGATGTGGTTACTGGTGTCTCAGATTTGAAACCCCTGCATGCAGTGGTGGATGCTGTAAAATGTAAGTTCTGTCTATCTTCATTCAGCGATGAAGCCTGGAGATAATTCTCAAGAAGCTTAACTTCCATGTTCAACTGCAACCTGGTTATGAGTGAAAAGATAAATTAATGCTATTTGATAATTTCTCACTCATACAGAATCAAAGTGTGTATTAAGAAAGATAACTGGGGAACAATACATACACAAAAGAGGGACTAACCTATCCTGGCTAAGCTTCTTTAACTGAGGAGAACTTCTTAGATTATCCACATTGTCAAGATGTTCATTTGATATGGAAAGTAGTAACTCCTTCATCTCCTGCAAATGAGTTGCAGCTTCTGGGCAAAGTGCTACCTGGATCAATTTTAGTAATATGTATCAGAAAAAAAAAAAACATGAGATGGGAAGAACACAAAGAATATACCTTCAGTCCATGAACACAGTTTGTGGATAACTCTGGCGGCAAACATGTCCCTTCAGCACTTCTACAGTTGTTTTTTTGTACAACTGGGGTGAAAGGTGGAAGCTCAGGCACTGATAATTGTTGTGTGCAAGTTGATTGGAATTGTTTGTGAATGATCTGATCCACATCAAGATTCTGAAACCAAGAAATGAAGAACGAAAAAAATTAAGCTTTAGATAAAAGTTTTATTATAATACTACGTACATAATGAAATATGATAATGAGCACTTGAGTATACATGTTACCTGAAAGAATTCATCATCATCAAGAACATCAGCAAAGTTTTCACCCAGCCCATGGTCAATAAATTCATTACCAACAGGATCTGGGTAGATCATTGCTTCATCTCTCCCATAAAGCATTTCCATATTTGAATCTCTGAAAGTTTCTGCAGCATTAGACCTTTCTGGCAAAGAAGTGCTTGTGCTTACTACAGGTTTACCAACCGTGGAATTGGAATCAACAAAGTTCTGGTGATTTAGCACTTTTTCAGGAATTGAACTTTCAGAATATTTCCGCGACGTATCAAATGAACTCCATACAGTAGTTTTCTTTGGTGTATCATAACAAGAATATGCTGCCGTGGAGGGTGAATTATCTGCACCACTAATACAAACTACAGGTGAAGTTACTCGAGGATTCAAATCATTCCTGCATGCCGCCTTAAGGGTGCAAAGACTATACCAAGCCTGCACAACAAAGTTTGATTCAGCTAATCAAGGTAACTTTAAGATCAACACTGGCATATACGTCAAACATGAAAGCTTTGACAGTGGATAAAAACACATGCATTTTTAAGTTAGTAATTTCGAAAACCCCAAGATGAGGCGACATCTAGATGTAGGAACCCGAGTAAAAGTGGTCAGATATAATAGCAGGATATATTACAAAAGCTGCAATTGTAAACTCATCAGTACACCAAAGTCACATGTCTGCTCTGGGATCATTGATAACTTACCTTTCTAATTTGTGGATTTTGCAGCCTTTGAGGATTTACAGTTGCATAAGTCACTGACCTTAAAAGATATAATGAAACTGTATGAGAAACAAGAATACTTTCCCACATAAAAGCTTTATTAGTGTAATTAGTGTCACGTGATATTCAATGTGTTTAGATAGCTCTATGGACATATCAATGCAGTGAAGTGGTGCCCTTTAGATTATGGGTTCACTTTGAACGGCCAGATCCTAACTTATGCTTTTACACAATTAGACTTCCTCAAATATTTAAGAAAATGATGTTACTTCTTAGTGCTATTAACTCGTATATATGAGAGGAAAGGATATGATCTAGAGAAGTGCAGGTAGGTCTACATATACAAAGAATGGCTCTGCAAGACATTTCGCTAACAAGTCTACAAGATAGAAACACCTTCCACCAAAGTGATTTGCAAGGAGCCACAAAACTGAAGCCCTTTGATAAATTTTGTTGAGCACCCGACTCCAGAGTCCAGACTAAAGCAAGTATGTATAGAAGAAAAAAATGTATTGCATAGGAGGCAACTGACACAAGTCTTGCACCACCTTAATGGAACAAAAGGTATCTTCTAAAGTGATTTCCTTATAATATATTTGTCTGCTAAAGTTCACTGCACAATCTCTTTAGAGGAGAAATGAAAATTCAGAAGAAGCTTCCTTCCTCACCAACAACCTTACATGACCGACCAACAGGGCTACATTATTCTCTTAACACTATTACCAATAAACTCCTTGTAAAAAATCATCTATCTTGATAATTCGATTGCTTCTAAGAATGTGTAATAAAACAACTGGGGGTCAAATCATAAAATTCTCAGCTGCATGAAGATAAATATATTTAAAGTTTCAACAAATACCTTGCAGCACCTGGTGCTCCTTCAGAACTAGGTCTCTGTGTGGGCAATGAGTAAAGGAAACTTGAGCTTAAAAACCTATTTTGACATGAGAATCCATCAAGAGCACTAGCGTGTTGTGACAAGTTGAACTTTGGATGGTTCTCATACACTGTACTCAACCTCCTTCCACTGCATAAGCAAGAAAATAGATGGTCAACAAAGAGAAACATTGGCCTTGTAACAGAAAAAAAAAAGCATAGCTATTCTTGCCTAGAAAATTTTGCCATAGCCAATGGTTAGCCTGTTCGCACCATACCAAACACGGATTCCTAGTTTATTTAGACCACCTTTTACTAAAGAAACCTGCAAAAGAAATTAACAACAAATCAGACTTGAAGATTCAATGATGGTGAAGGAATACATTAGGTGATTTATCAAAGCCATAAATGATGTGCAGTGTGTATATGGCCACAGTCGTGCGTTAGCTCACTACATATTTCATTTTCCATCCCCCATCAGTCAAAACATTAGGTCACACTCATAACTCACTCAACAACAGCACTTCTGGAACCTCCACCAATACCTTCGCTCCACCTCCACCAGCACCATTTATTCACCACCCTGTCGATACCCTTCACTGCCACCGCCTACTGAACCGAAAACTCACCTCCATCCCCACTAGAACTACCACCCAAGCCAATGCCTACTCTACCACATTTACCAACTCCTCCATCCACAACACCTCCTGAACCATGACCGACTCCTCCACCAACAACAACACCTACTAAACCATAACCAGCACCAACTCCTGAGCATAGCCAAGTCCTGAACCGTGACCAACTCTTTCACCAACAACACTACCTCCTGAACTGACAAACTCCTCCACCACCAACAACACCTACTGAACCATGACCAAGTCCTCCACCAACACCACCACCTACTGAACCACAACCAACTCCTCCACCAGCACCACCAAAACGTAACAATTAACCAGATCCTTGACTCTAATCTATTAAAACCGCAACTGATTTGCATTTAGCTCAAACAGCTCATGAAAACAGATCGTACTAATTAATCAAATCTAGCCAAACATTTCTGACTCCTTTTAACAATTATCGAATCCAAATCTACGAATCTTCCCATTTCGTCAGTAAAATTTTCAAAATAATAGAAGAATTTAGAATTTGAAAAACCTAGCGTTAGCCTAAATTAGTGAAATTCAAAATTAAAAAGAAAGAAGAAGAGGATTCAGTGAGAACCTGGCGTTGATGCTGTTAAGGGAGATGGCCTATCACAAAGCGTGATCGAGAAGATGAGGAGATCTGGTTTTTTGGTGATGTTGAAATTCGTCGATTTTGAGAGAGAGAGAGAGAGAGAGAGAAAGTGATTTTGAATTTGGGCGGGATGAAAATCCGCCATATATTGTCATGAAAATGCATTGGGGTTTTGGTGTGAGTCTTGAGCATCAAAATCAGCTGGGAAAGCACTCGACAGCTTTGCGTAGAATTAATGAACCAGAACGAATTAAACCTAAGATGCGCCGAGTTCTTATTCAGTTCCCTGATTTGGATTGTTGTACGATTTTCTTTCTCGCTATCATGTGGACGTGGTGGAGCCAAGTGGCGGCACAAGGTAGAGTTATAGCATGCTCATTTTAAAAAGTTACTTTCAGATTTCTATAAGTAAAAGTCAAAAGCTAATTTATAGCTTGTTTTGGTACCAAAATTTATTTATTTTTTTTGTTGATCTTAAGTATTTGTTAAAAGATTAGTTAGTGTGTGTTTTTATTTGTTTTTTGGTGAGTGAGGTGAGAGTACGAGGAGGGGAAAAAAAAATTGGAGGGAACTTTTTTTGGTGAAAATGGAGGATGATTGTGAAGAGAGAATTGTTGCTGCTGAATCTTTAGCTCAACTACAACAAGGATCATATCTTGAATCTTTAGCTAATGACAACAACTCACAATTGCAACTCTTTGTTGAGCCAACACCATTGAATGATGATTTTTACGAGTAATGAGAGTTATTTGAAGAACCTACACAAGAAAGTAAACTTTCACAACATACAAGTATCCCCAACGCACAGGTAAAGCTGCTAAGAGGTTGAAAATTTGATTTTTTTTTCTTTGAACTCACTATTTTTTCAGCTGAAAAAGCTCTGTGCCGGCATAGTAGTTGTATGAATACAATGCCGGAAGCCTCTATACCGGCATAGTATTCATACTACGATTATGCCGGCAGCCCGATATCCCCCATTTTGAAACCAAAATCGGCATAGTATTCATCCAAAAAACTATGCCGGTACAAAAGTTACTTTTTACCTACCCAGGAATATTCTACGGAATATGCTAACGGAATGGTTAAATTCAAAGTTTACCATGTCGTACTGCATGAAAAACATACAGGAAGCAGTGCGTTCCGAAGCTAAATACCGGCATGGACAAATTAATTAACTATCGCGCCATAATTATCTACCGGCGTGGAACCATTGATACAAATCAAGCTGGCACTACCACCGGCATTGTCAGATTATAACTTTACCATGCCGGTACAGGTACCGGCGTGGAACCATAGATAAATATCATGCCGACACCTATGTTTCCGACGTTGATTTCAAATGAAATATGTATGCTGGAAAAGGTTTCAAATTTGGTCTTCAGTTTCGGTTCAGTTCGACCATGACGGAACTTTGGTCGAGCATGCCAGAACTCTCTTCCGGAAGAGTGTTTTAATTTCTTTTGGAACTAATTTATTTTCTTTTCATTCGATCCTTAGGTGGTGACATATATTGATCTAACAAATGCAAAGCCGCTTGGTCGGGATACTATAAAATGCCTCTGGTATGTTACCAAAGAATACTTTTCACCTAGTATCTTGACCTTACTAATGGATTTCTTGTAATGAACCTTCTAATCTCTCATTGTTGTCCTTGTGTAGGGAATAAAAAATCCAAAGGAAGCAATCGCTTGGGCTAAATAAACGGCTCTTAAAAACATGTGTGTGTTGGTGAGGAATACCCAAGGTTCAAAGACTCGTTTTGAGATGGTTTGCGAGAGAAGTGGGGTGTACAAGGAGAAGAATAGACACAAGAGAAAGGGTTATGTTTATCCAAAGAAGACCAATAAGGTATACAAGACTCGTACGAGGAAGGATAATTTCCCCTTTAAGCTTGTATTCCATCTAAATGACATGAACAAGGAATGGGATTGTGCGGTTTGGTTCAGCTGTCATAACCATCGTGATCCGAAAGATTTTGTTGGTCACTCCCTAGTTGTGAAGCTAAAACCTCATGAATTGGAGGATGTAAAGATAATGACCAAAGCACTTATCAAACCGAGACAAATTCTCAGAGGCTTCAAGGAAAAGGATAAGACCAACTTATCTTCTCTAAGTACAATTTATAGCGCACAAGCAACTATTAGAAGGGTGGAATGGGAAGGGAGGGCCGTTAGGCAAGAATTTGAGAAGATAGTTTGGGATCACAACTACACGCGTATCATTAAAAGAGGTCCGCACAACAATCCCCTTAAAATATTCATTTCGCATCATTTGCTTTCACAATTGGCTAATACATGTTGTGGTGTTTTTTTGATGGATTCCACCTATAAAACAAACAAATACAATATACCATTGTTCAACATCGTGGGGCTAACATCGGACAAGGTATCATTCACATTGGCTTGGTGTTTAATGGAAAATGAGAGGGACTATAATTATCATTGGGAATTACGACAATTGAAATTATTCTTTCGGGAAAATCAGCGTCTGAGGGTCATCATAACCGATCAAGATGACGCATTAATGAAAGCAATATCCGACGTCTTCCCGAACGCACAAAATTTCCTATGTACATTTCATATACGTCAAAATATCATAAAAACTTGCGATGCCTTGTTTTAACCCACTAAGGCATGAAATAAAAGAGCATTCTGAACGAATTTATAATCAATACCGACATTGTAGTTTAATCCAAACCAATGCAATTTTTCTGGCAAGCCTATTCACCTGTATGAAAATCAGGATTCCGACATAGATTCATTTAATTATTCAATGCCGGTACTGTCCAAATTCTATACAGGAACTTGGACCCTTTCATCCTCCAATTCCGGCATCGTTAATTATATAAAAACCATTCAATGTCGGTACAAGTGGCGGCATGGAATTATAATTACTTTTATACGCCAGAAACAGTCTCGACGCTGTAGAACCTACATGTTTCAATGTCGGCAGCTATGGTGTAAAGAAAACTTGCAAAGATAAACATTTCACTAGAATTCTAAACATGTTCAACATAAACCAAACAACTGGATTGTACTTAATTGTTCTTAATCCAGGTATCATAAACCAAAAGTAAACGATACAACTAAAGAGAGTTAATCATGAGGTACAAACAAAAACAAGTTCGAAATTTTTCAAAACGTAACAACCAACATCCAAATGAAGAAACACAACTAAAGAGTTAATCGCTTGGTTTTTTGCTTCTTGTGGACCGCAACCTTCCTCGTTTCCCCGAACAAAGCTTTTGCACTTGGGTCTTCAATTTTATCAAGAATTTCCTCGACTTCCTTAATTTCTTCAAGGGATAGCACCTCTCCTTGGTCATACTTGGAACCAAACATATTATTCATATTGCCAAGCCGACACCGCTAGTTTCATACATCCAACACATAATTAGCATATATATATACGCTAATATAAGATTATGTGTACATTAAACGACTAAGGAATTATCAATACTTACTAGAAATCCAAGAGTCTTATTAAGTTTGGCCTTTGTAGGTGGTGTCTCTGTAGGAGTTGGAACCAGAGGGTTTTTCTGGGGTGGAACTTGGACGTCGTCCGGGCGCACGAAAAAAGGATGTGACCATTCCATGTAATTATCAATGTAGGAGGGATCGTCTTCATCACCGTTATTCACAAGCTCCCAATTACTAATATCTACCAAACAACTTGGTTCCCTATCCCTCCAATGTGTTGGTACTGGAACTGGATCATACACTACCCTCAACTTTGAGGAAGTTGTAATGCACTCAGCCAGGCCAAGAGCGTACCTTAAAGTAGAGGTTGTCATGAAACAAGGTAATTACTTATATCCAAGTTGCCGCATCACACGTAGAGGATCAGCCATAACGTATCACTTTGGGTGAAACAACGGTCCATTGTAAAATGCAACATTCGGATATCTCAAAATTTGGCGATTTTCTCTAGCTTCCTTGTAAGGGCCGAGCACAACGTCTTTGGTAGTCATCACGTCCAGGGCCAATCTCATATCTATCAGTCGACGATTGTAACTGAGCTTCGGAATATTATTAAACTGGTATCTCTTCAAGAATGGGTAGTCCTTGAACAATGTTTGGAAGTGTTCATAATCCCACACATATATGAATGTGGAATAATACATGTAAGAAGCAGTAAAGTTTGTTTCTAAGATCATAATAAGGGTACATGTGAAAAATAGACATAAGAACATAAGTTTAAAAACAAAATTACCTGAAGCAGAGTGAAATTCCCAACAAATTGGTTGGTAACAGCCTTAAAGGCCCTTCTCATCTCCCCCATTAAATGTGCCATTACCACGGTGCCCCAAGAATAGTGATAGAATATCTTCCAACGGATCCAAATATTGAAGGAGGCTTGCACTAACCCTGTTTTCACTAGTGTCAGGGAATACCTTAGTGCCCAAGATGAATAACAGGTACGTAGTGGCTGTATAACGAATTTGGGCAGGGTCTCATCCATCCTTCAAACTTCTTTCCTTTTGTGTTTTCAAAGGTCTTCTTAAGAAGCGTTAGCTTTATTGTCTTTGTCCTACTATTCTTAGATACATAGAAGCTTTCCACATAAGTTTTTTAGTCCCAACCAAACAACTTATTAGTCAGAGCGTGCAACTTCGACCATTCTAGGTCTGAACACTTATCTCCTTCTGCAATTGATTTGCCGATAACATTCAAGCCTAGAATGTTCTGAGCATCATCAAGGATCAAGGTCATCTCCCCAAATGGGAAGTGCATGGTATCAGATTCACCATGATTCCTTTCGACGAAGAAATTGACTGTCACATAATCACAAATCATATAATTTTCAACCAAAGTATATAGACCAGAATCTCTTACTCATGTTTGGACCTCTTCACATTCCTTCGGCAAACACGCACATCCTTCTCATGATTCTACAATTAGGAGATAGTACGATTTAAATATTTTACATAAATACACAAGAATACATATGCACACGATAAAAAAATTATTACATAGGTTTGATAGATAGTACGATCCCACGTGTTTGTATCCAAATAGAATTCTCGGATCGCCAGTTTCACCCCAAATTCTACCACCAGCAAGGTCGGGTATCATGTCATCAACATGAGGAAGGTGGGAACCTTTAACTTTTACTTTTCCTTTGCCTTTGTGTTTTCCTTGTGTTGGTTTTCAACTTGGCCCACCATTTTCCTCTAAAACTTGGCTTTAGATTGCTAATTCACTTGGTTCAACCTCATTATATTCCTCCTTACTTTCCTCCCTACTTTCCTCTTCATCTTGCTCATTGTGCTCAAATGTTCCAGTAAGTTCACGAATTACGAGTCGACTACGATCACCACTCTCCCATTTTCCCCCTCTTATAGAGCCTTCCCCCGAACGATTGTCGCGACCTTGATCTCTCCCTCGAGGATGCAGACTGAGGAGCACCAAGACCGTCCTTTCTTTTCTTAATTCCAACATCTTTAGTTTTTCCTTTGTTAGATTCCTTGGCTCTAGTCTTATATCAAAAGACACACTAAATGAATATAAAATAACTTACTTTCATAATTGATGCCGACATAGATATACCAAAAAAATGACATTGAATTATCAGTACCGGCTTTGATGCAGGAAATATTTACAATGTCGGGAACAGAAAACGGCATTGGCATTTAACAAAACTACTGTACCGGGACAAGGTACCGGAAATGTCGAATAATTGTAGACAATGTCGGTAGTCTTAGGTAATTCCTAGGAAGTTTCTGTGTAAAAATATAGCACTGTCGGCAATGACGTAACAATTAATATCCATGTCGTAACATAGTACCGTCATCGTATTCAACCTAAATTATATGCCAGTATTGATAACAAATTACAAGGGTTTTCCTGTCTACTTAAAGTGGACTGCCGGCTTACACGAATAAATTCAAATCAATGTCGTGACATACTACCGGCATTGAAGTCAACCTAAAATCAATGTCGGGACAAAACATTCAGTTTCAGGTGATTCTTTAACTCTATACCGACATAGTATTCATACTAACTTCAGTGCCGTAACTAGGTACCGGCACTGCCTTCAACCTAAATTTTATGTCGTAATTGAGTACCGGTATTGTATTCATACAAATGTCAATGCCGGAACTCACTGAAACTCAACTGTTTGATTTATGGTTCACGATTCTAAGCTAAACCCACTGATGTAAATCAATTCAAACACTTATAAACTAGTTCAAAATCACTAACATTCTCACAAAAGCCATGTTTACGAGAGGTTGGTTGTCCGAGTTCTCCTCTTCTTCTTCTTCGACAATCCGATTGATTCTTTCTTGTTGTTTTTGTTGAATAATCGATTTTGAATTCGATCGGGCTTTTGATTTCTTTCGAGGAGGAATGATTATAGATAGATTGGGGTAATCGACGAAGAAATTTTTGAATCGACGATTAATCGTCGATGAAGAACGGATGAAGAAGAAGATGGAAGAAAAAAAAAATCAAAAACCTAACCTAAACGAGTGTGCCGGAACTGATGAGGAAATGGGGGATAAATTTTTTGGTTATTTGATTTTATGTTTTAGGGGAAAGGGTATTATAGTCTTTTCATAATGTTTTTTAATTAACCAAAGGGTATTTTAGTATTTTCATACCCAAAAGTCACCCCTTATCGGACACTATGGGTTGTGGGAAGTAATTTATATCCCCCAATCGCGCGTTCTTTTTAAAGGTGTATCCAAAAAAAAAATTTGTTTATAAAGATATACAATTTCAGAATGACTTCGACAGACAAATAAAGATATACAATTTCAGAATGACTTCGACAAACAAAAATTCTATCATGGCTAGGAAATTTTTGGCGAATTCAAGTTTCTCATAATACTTGCGGCGATGAGTTCTTCATATACCAACCGTAATAATAAAAATATATAACTTCGGGCTGGGTGTTGATCATTTCCTAGCCATAATTTGTTGTTTAGGGCTAGGAGTTCATCAATTCCTAGCCGCATGTAGTTCCTAAAAATGAATATTGAATTTGTAACCTATTAAAACATATACATTCTTATACTTGGATTATTACCTTTGTCCAAAAAATACTTGCAGCACATGAAGATTTGGAAACGAATAAGATTTCAGACCTGCCCTCTGCAACTCTCTGTTTTTTCTAAAAATATTAAACCTTCAATGGTTTGTTTTGTTGCAAGTCCTTATGGCTTCTTCTGTTTTACTTTTAGTTTGGTTTCGTAGAGAAATCGATGGACCAATATTTATTTCATTCATACCTTCTTTTCAATTTCATCGTTCTCTTGAATTTTTCAGTAAAATATCACAAGTCCACATCCACTCTTATTCTCTTGGTTCACTAATGACAAGTGCACATTTGTTACTTTGGTTTGCACCAATGAAATCTAGTGATGAGGGGTTAGAGTCTGTTGGAACAATTTCCGAAATCCGCCTGCAAAACAATCAAAAAGAAAAAGAAAACAAATAATGTTATGACTGAGTCACGACCAAGTCGCTCTCTTTAAGACGTTTTGCGGTTCTGCCCAAAATTATGCAAACAGTTCTTCCATGTCGCGTTGTCCCCATGATAAAACAGCCGAGTAAAATCTCTCTCACAATCACTCTTGCACTTTGAGAGTATGTGATACTTGTACACTTTTATTCTTTCTCAAAATTAAATTTATAGAAAACAAGTGATGATCACACACTAGTTTTCGTTCTCTCAAAAAATTCTTACTTTTCTTTAAAAACTCCAAAAAAACAATATATGAAAATTCTCTTAATGTTTTCCAACCAAAAATCTGATTTTATGCTTAAGAGTTTCAAAAAGTTTTAATGAAAACACTTATATGGTTTAATAAAAACCATTTACTCTTGTAACATGAAACTGTCAAGGAATTTATCACAAATAATAAATTGCTTTTATGAAGATCATTAAGACTATTAAAAATAATTTTAATAAAAATAATACATGGAAATACATTTTGTTTTAAAACATATATTTATCGTGTTTTAGCAGTAGTTTCTCGTTTAATCTCTATGGCAGAAGAAACCGTCTTAAAATTGTTGGAACAATTGCCAAAATCCGTCTGCAAAACAATCACAAAGAAAAAGCAAAGAAATAATGTTATGGATGAGTCACGACCAGGTCGCTCTCTTTAAGACATTCCGCGTCTCTGCCCAAAATTGTGCAAACAGTTCTTCCATGTTGCGTCATCCCCAGGATAAAACAGCTGAGTAAAATATCTCTCACAATCACTCTTGTACTTTGAGAGTATGTGATACTTGTACACTTCTATTATTTATCAGAATCAAATTTCTTTTTTTGATCAGAAACGAAGATGAATTAAAAGAAAGAAGAATATACAAAGAGTTATACAAGAGGTAGATGAAAAAAGGAAATTGAAAACTCTAGAAAACAAAGAATTACAAGAAAATAGCCTTCCAGTTGGATAACATCGAATTGGAAAAATTCAAGAGAACTCTATGACCTGCAGTAGCTTCCCATGTTAGGACTGATGATCTTGCTTCAAAGATGAGATCGTAATCTGTTTTGAATAGATAATTATCTTCAAACCTTCTACAATTTCTTTCTTTCCATATCGTGTTTACAATCGCAGCCGGGATTAATCTCCAATTGAAATTTCCTGAATGGTAAAATTAGCTAGTATGCCATGTCTCAGCCAATGTCTGCATCGTTCCCGGAAAAACCCAAGTCCAACCAGAACTTGGTGTTAAGTTACACCAAATCTTATAAGAAATTTTTCAATACAAGAAAAGATGGTCCTGAGATTCCAAACCTCCACCGCACACATCACAATTACTATACATATGCATACCTTTCCGTTGTAGTATATCGATAGTGTCCAGTTTGCCATGAACCAAACACCACATCAGAAAACAAAATTTTGGAGGGATTTCCGGTTTCCAGATGAACTGATATAAAAAGTGAGACACTCCATGTTCCGCAACTAACTGAGAATACAACGTTTTTACAGAAAACACACCTGAAGGATGAAGTTTCCACCTCCTTGTGTCTTCCAGACTATTACGAGTAGGGGGCAGATCACCGATTGTTGTAATGAGAACATCATATTCTTGAGATTCTTCCAAAGTGAGTAGCCGCCTGTAATTAAATTTCCAATTACCTTTAGCTGAAATCATATCTACAATGTATGTGTTTTTGTTCCTTGACAGTTTGTATAGATTTGGACAAGTAGTATATAATGGTTGCTTCCCACACCAACAATCATTCCAGAAAGCAATGGTTGTTCCTGAATGAATGAATAGTGCCAAATGTGCACTAACATAACCTATAACATCAGCAATAACCCGCCAACAAGACACCCCATAAGTATGGCTAATTTTTCCGAGGATCCAATGAGAAAATTCATTCCCGTACTTGTCTACTATTATCTTATACCAAAGCTTGTTCTTTTCGATGCCAAATCTCTAACACCATTTAGCCAACTGTTTATGGTAAAAACTATGTCTGCTGGTTTTGGTAATTTTGGGTGTGTGGATAAGAAATGAATCTAAACCTTAAAAAAATGCACTGCACGGGAGTGCTTTTGATTCGAGAGATCAATCTATACAATTCTGGCCTAAACCAAGAAATGGCCGTTCCAGACTTGCTTCGGTCACAAAGTGAAGGAGATGGGGTTAATCTTAGGGAGGGAAGCGAAGAAGGTGTTGAGATTGTGAAGGTGTTGGTTGTTTATGACTTGTATCAGAATATGGAACTGGATTGCAATAATGTAAGCAATCATCTCTGGTGTTTTCTGGATACGAATGACAACACTTGGTTTTCTGTGCTTGTCTGTCTTGTGTTTTTGAAACAGGAAAAGGGCTTATTTATACAAGTCATAGCATAAACCCTCATCTCGTAGGAAGTAGAGCGATAGAATAGTGGGGTCGTGTGGGTGATTGCACGATCACGTCTTAACCCACTTTTCCCATCATCGCTAACCATCCATGCCTTCCTGAAAAGTTCTTGTGATGGCGCGTTGCACGCTGCACGTTGAAAACCGCCAGACCAATACCCCAGTAAGTATTCCCCAGTTTGTGACATGTTTGATGTCTCGACTGTGTAGATCGTGGGACCCACGGAAGGTAGCACACGATGCTAGTTTAAATAACTAAGTTATTTGGGAAGTCGATATTTATGAAATATCATGTGTATCCTATGCATGTAATTCATCGAATATATTTAGCATGAATGAAGCATCGTTGTTTTAAGGATTAACGGAGTAGGTCGCAGATTTAAACATCTTAAAAAAAGGTGCATGCCTAGTCATCTTCGAATGACCGTTTGGAGGTTTCTCATGCAAGATCTCCCTTAACTGATCACTCCATGTGGTAGAGTGACGGATGGTAGTCACCACGGCATCTTATTGGACGCTTAACTCCTAGCCTGGGCTTCCCAACCAAGCTGGTAGAGTTGGACGGACGAGATGACGCATCTGCGACCGTTGATTAGGGTTTTGAATAGGTGCGCAAGCATCACTCTTCAGCTTGGCCGAAACCAATCATGGGAAGTGTTTTAGAAAGGACCTACCAGGCATGCGTGTAGACAGCATGCTGGTGTCCATGTCCATACCTCACTGTCCCATGAAGGTGCGATCTAGGCCACTCAATTTTTCTGGCAAAGATGAGTGGTTGAGATCAATTTGCGACAGAAATCCCAAGCTGCAAAGGAATTGGAAGCCGTGTGTCATGCCTCCTTTAGGCGCGTGTTTCGAGGCGTCCATCCATGGTTGTCCTTGACCGATCAGTGATGCATGTAGACGGGCCCACGGTGATCATGTTGACATGCTCGGGACCTTTTGATTCTACATCTATACCCTCCATCCAAGCTTGCGAAGATGGACGCTCGTGATCGATTAGGGACATATGTAACATGTCGCAAACCCTAATTATGGTTTCGTACGGTTCACGCCCATGCTACTTCACCCGATCAGTTTCACATGTCTTGCTCCTTCCTTGGGGAGGCCGATCGTGTGGGTCCCATATTAGGCAGGCGGTGAACACGCTGGTACCTGTTCCATGGTCATAGGTTTGATCTAAGACATCCAAACATGCCGGTGAAGTTGGATGGTTGTGATCGAACTGTGACACATATGAAATTATGTGAACCTTTAAAGCATCACGCCAGCCTTTTTTTGAGCAAAAGTTTATTGCTCCAAGGCTTTCTCGTGATATGGTCAGTCAGGTAGGTAGGAAGGGGGCCACCGGTGTGTAGGACAAGCTTGTCTGACCGGTCATGGGATAATCCACGTCGTCCAACTGCGCCGGCAAAGTTGGACGGCCGTGGATGATTTGGAGACCGTCGTTGGCAGTCTTGCTCGTTCGATTTTTCTCTAAGATGCCCCACGACCATCCTTCTTCAAGTTGGCGTTTGGTGGTTTTTTTGGAGGCGTGATACATGTTCGACCTATCAGGGAATAAACGGGCCCGCTGGTGGTCATTGTGGTGATAGCCTGCTCCTGCTGAGGATCATCTAGGCTGGTTAAATCATGCGGCCAACTTACGTGGTCGTGATTGCTTCTGAGACTGATATGGACAGTCCAGATTCTCAATTGGGATAGTATAACTCACCGAGATATATATGCTCAATCGGGCTAGTATAACACACCGACAGATGTAGCACGTACGGGTACTTAGTGCATGCCTCACTATTGACACTTGGAGATTTGTGTTACTCTGTTGAGAGCAACACTCAGTCATCATGCCGCACCAATAATGAGAGTCATGTTGAGAACATCACAGGAAGTACAAGGCTAGGCACGCATTTAATTAATAATGTTATAAGTTCACAGAATATGGATTGTTGTTACATGCACCATTCTGGATGAACTCTGTTACTTATCGAATTGCTTCAAATGAATAAAACAAGAGGATTTTTGCGCTCATCATTTGTCAAATGGCCTTACCCTTTGTAGGATGTCGGCACAAAAATTGGTTTTACAACTTTAGCCCTAAACTAAAATCCACCATCAACATTAAGTCCCCAGCCTAACACATGATGGTTACACTATTATGGGGTAGGCATGAGATGGTGACAAATATTCGTGAGAGAAACAAGATGAAGGGATCTTACCTAGAAGATCCTTGATCGACCGCTAGCAACTGCCCATAAGAACATGCTGGTGAAAACATGGAATTTTGAGTGGGACCGGTTTCCTTCCTTGGGTGTTTGAAACATAAGAGGAATCCTTTTCCCACAATGATTCCCAAATTGCTTGTCTATGAAAGGGGCCGACCCCCCCCCCCCTTTTTTCTCCCACTCGGTCAGCTGCTCCATCTTGTAGCTCTTGTTACCGCCGATCACGCCGCCACCACCGCCGGAGCTCGCCGCCGTCCGTCATCAAGGTAAGCGTCTCGTGCATTTTTTTTTACAAACCCTAATTTCTTAAGTAAACCTCTTTCACTCTTAATAGAATTATCTCATTGTAGATGAAACCTCTTCGCAAGATGTATCATGATTAACTCCACTAATGAAATTAATAGCAAAGTGATTGATATTGCTAGGATTACTTAGTGAAACAAGTCATGAATCCCACATGAACATACTTTTTTTGCTCGCTTTCCATTATTACATGTAAAATTTTAGCTTCAGGTTGAAATTTGATGAACCCACGGACGAACTTGTTCTCTCTTCCGCCCATAGAAAAAAACTGTGTGTGCAACCTTAAACGTGGGACCCTCCAGTGCATGCTTCGACCAAACCACACCTCTGTCGTACCTGCTCGACCGAACGTGGGCCCCACCTGTGCCTGCTTTGCTCATGAGACCTGTTGCGTGCCTGCTTGATCAAACGTGGGTCCCACTCGTGCCTAATTTGTTCGAAGGACCTGCCGTGTGCCTACTTTGCTCGAACACGGACACGGGCTCTGTTGTGCTCACGTTATTCCATGGCTGGGGAATATGCTTCTCCGCCGTGAGAATATATCCCATGAAAGATATTTTTTTTTTATAACAGCCTCAGACCATTAACACCCATATTGTACCGATTTCTCCCTTAGCACGAAGTAATGACTCTTTCCTTTTGCACTTCATTGTAGTTATTTGAAAATGAACAAAGAGTCTCTTGTTAAGATATCAACTGTGGATAACGCTGTTGCAAAATCGGGAGGTGTTGAAAACTCCAGAGACATGCCGAACATAGATGATGAACTGTTCACCGTGCCTTTCCCAAATGTTAGGAAACATCCTAGCCATAAGATAATGCTGCTTTTCGGTTCAGAAAATGAAGAGGTTGCTCCGTCATATTCTCCAGCATACGTGATGAGATTCTTTCTTCGGAAGAATGAGTATCCGCCTTCTCCTATTGACTTCAAGGTTTGTCATACTCCACTGAGCTCTTATGAAGGATGGATGAGGCACATGCTGAGCGATGAGCGTGTCAAGGACAATTTAACCAAAGCACGGATCATCGAGGCTGGCATGGCATATTCAACTCTTCACATCAAGAAGGACTTTGCAGGTTTGATCACTTTTATTTCCCGATGGAGTCCCTCCATGCACACGGCCATTTGTAGATGGCGAGAGATGACCATTACCCTGGAAAGCGTAGCCGTGTTGATGAATCTTCCCATTGCTGGAATCTTTCATTACAAGCTATCTGACGAAGAGAAATTAACCCTCAATGTTATACTTCAAAAGGAGGGAGAGTATGACCACCATAAAAGTGACGTGAAATGCTTCTATACTTGGTGGGTGTCTGAGTGGTCTCCTGCAAAGCCAAAGCCAGGTCAAAAAATGGATGATGATCTCAGCGTAGACGCGTTTCTGTCCTTGTGGTTGTCTAGGGACATCTTTGACGATGGCTCTGGGAAGAATACTATAAGACACTACCTCGTCATGTTTGCTATAAAATTGGCAAAAGGTGTGGTTCTCCATTTAGGCGTTTTATTCCTTGGATCACTGTACTCTCATCTGGATGCTTTGGCATACACATGTATGCTTCTTATGCATATAGGAAAGTGGAATCACATATCCACATTGCTTTTCTCCAAGCGTGTTTGTGGGAACATTTCAAAGGTTACGCCTCTGTCCCTGCAACTCCTCTTTCTAGTTTGTATGGTGGTTCAAGGATATTCCGTTGGCAGAACAGACGTCCAAAACCCTAGTTAAGACTTATTTATTTTCTCGATAATGTGTATGCTATATATTTCCGCCCGTTGGGACCGGTCCATTCTTCCGTGATTCAACCCGAAACCTCTATCGTTGCTTCTGACGTTGTGTTGCACACTGAGGGAAAAAAAGTGAGCCATGGAGAAACCATCTTCCTTCGAAGTTTTATGCCAGGATATATTCCGACTTTCTTCGATGAGCTCCTTTATGTGGTTTCTTACAATATTGACAGAGCCGCCCGCCAAATGGGATTTGACCAGGTTGTGCCCTTCCATCGTCCGCAAATGCCTTAGAAAGATCTCATCCCATCTATTTTCAATGCTGTCATCTTCACACCAGAGCAGAGCCTTCCATTCTTTCCTATTGGAAGAAAACTAGTGGAAACTGATAGGTACAAGGAATTTTGGAGAGAGCAACTATTAGCTTTTTAGACATTTTCGGAAGAAGTTGCGACGACTACTCGTGACAAGCCATCTCCTGACATTTCGAAGCAGCACAGACGATTAAAGCCACTTCCAGGTAAAGAAACCAGAGCCAATTAACACTGTTGATAACTGCAGTCCCCAGGATGCAAGAGATAGGTCAAAGAAGCAAGCATGTGGCCCTGTGGTCTTCAGTTCTTCTCATATGTAGGTACTTATAATTTCTTTCCTTCAATCCTCTAACGCCGTCTGTCCTGAACAACTTTTACTAAGGGTGATTCTTATTCAAAATCAGGGGCTCCCGAAATAAAATGCTTTTAGGAGGCTGGCACGCGGCCATGACGCGGCTTTGGAGGAGTCTGGAAATACTAATCTTCACGATAAGAAGTCTGGTGACACTGACCCTCTTCAAGAAAATGACAGAGATGGTGCGAGCTCAACTGAAAGAAATGATTCCCAGAGCTGCAACTTCAGTGAGCTTGTAGATGAGGTCGTGGTAGAAATTAGTCTTCAGAGTGAAACAATCATCACGAGGAATGCATGCGAAATAACACCCATGACGATTGAAGTAACTCTCTCCAAAGAATCTCCTGAACAAGCTCTAGCAATAAATAAAGCAATCATATGATCTCTCGCAGCTGAGAAGGCTTCTGACAAAGCGTTGGTGATGCAACCTGTTGTACCCGGACTCGTGTTTGAGCCTCCTTTTGATGCCCGTTATACAGGTCATGTGCTGGTTGGAGAATTCAGTGTGCCGTCCAGGTTCGATGAGTTGTATAATGAAATATGGAAAATGCATGGTCACATCGCCACCTCCCATAAGCTTAAAAGTCACCTTACATTAGTCAAACGCATCGAAGAAGCTTTATCCTCTATCTATGGCATGAGCATCGTGATTGTGTGCACTGTTTCTGAAGAGTTAATCGAAAACTGGGAGTTCCACCGGGATGTATTCGTGAAGTATGAGTTCAATGCTTCCTGGTTCTGTGAAGGATTCGGTGAAATCCAAAAGCTACAAGTCGAAATACGTGAGGTTCCTTCTGCAGACTCATCGCTCGCAAAGAAGAGGAGATCGAACGGCTGTCTAATGAGTTGAAGCTGGAACATGCCGTTCTCCAGAAAATAAAGGATGCTTTCTCTCATAAGAACGAGTTGTTATTGAAGGACTTCCCTAGAATGCTCTGTTTCTTCTTCGTCATTTTTCTTCCTTCTTAGGTAATTTGAGTGATGCGAGGGAATCTTTGATTTTAGGTTTTGAACTAATAGGTGGTTGAATTTTGAATTGGTTTATTTTGAGATAATTATTTTTTTATGAAAGAGACTATTCTAAATGGAACTTGCATTTTCTTTCTGAATAATGTGGCTATTACATCGTTCATATGAAATTGCAAACATCGTGCAAGTACGAAAGGGAACAAACATGACGTTTGATCATTATATCCCTTTCTTATGTGGGATGCCAAGTCCCCAGTAAATTCTAAAACTATCTTCCTTGTAAAAATTGCGTGACAAAACTTACTTGTTTTCTTGGAATTCCATCTGCATGAAGTCAGGCTTTCCCTAGCGCTAATCTTCAGAAACATGAGGCAAATCTTCTGAATTAAGCTTCTCCTGGAAAATGCGCTTCAGGGCGTTGCATTCACTGGTAGGGTGGTGTATAAAATGGTGATAATTATAGTATTATGGATCTGTCATCTCTTGATAAGTCGGTTTCCGCCATACCTGAGGCGGTTGGACCTCTCCGTCTCATACCCATATCTCCAACAATTACAAGACTTTCTTCATCGAGAATGGGAAGTGCTGGTATTTTGAGCCAGGATTTTCTTTCATTGATAGATGTTTATGTGACATTTCTTGTTGACCTTGATATGAAGAACGTTTCGGAGTTGGAGAGTAAGCGTGAGTTAACGTATACGCGGCCCGCTTAGTTGGTCATTTTTGTTGGGACACTGCTGCTCTCGAGGGCCTCGTATTGACATGAGTATCATTGACAGGTGGCTGAGTCGAGTACTCCCAGATTATGTATTCACGCGAATCCTGGCTAATTTCTCCTTCCACAGGCAGTTCTTCGTTTGGCTGAAAAGTCGCTGCGGATTGAACATCTTTCTGTACTTCAGCAAGGGTTTTAAGATATTAATCTCCTAGCAAGGCTTTATAAGCTGGCCCATTTCCTTTATCCGATAGGGGTTGTGGCATTCCTGACAAGTCCCTTCTGAAAATACGGGGGTCTAACAACCTCACCCAATATTTCGATTAGCAATCTGTATGGACAACTCTGATTTATTTTCTAGAGAATCAATCAATAGGAAATACTCAAGGAGTTATTATCTCAATCTCTCGATTTGATTTACTCAAGCAAATATGATTCGCGAGCCTAATCAAAAAGAGATAACTTGGATGGTACCAAAGACTAATATCCAAGTGTCAATCGATTTAAATCAACAACCAATAAGGTCGGATATTCTAATCGATTGAACAACGCACAGCCTGTATTATTTCAATTATATAACAAAATATAATGCAGAATAGAAATAAAACAGACACAAAAATTTTGTTAACGAGGAAACCGCAAATGCAGAAAAACCACGGGACCTAGTCCAAATTAAACATACACTGTATTAAGCCGCTACAGACACTAGCCTAATCCAAATTAACTTCGGTCTGGACTGTAGTTGAACCCCAACCAATCTCACACTGATCCAAGGTACAATTATGCTCCTACTCCTCTGACCCCAGCAGGATACTGCGCACTTGATTCCCTTTGATGATCTCACCCACAACCAAGAGTTGCTACGACCCAAAGTCGAAGACTTTAGTAAACAAATATGTCTCAAACAGAAAAGTCTACAGGTAATAGATAAATTCGTCTCCCACGAATAAACCTACGAGTTTTGTTCCGTGTTTTGATAAATCAAGGTGAACATGAACCAATCTATAAAACTAGACTTATATTCCCGAAAAACAGCTCAGTTTCATCAATCACCTCACAATTAACTTAATCGACGCAGCGAAGAAGATTATTTAGGAATCACAAACAATGAGACGAAGATGTTTGTGACTACTTTTATCTTGCCTATCGGAGATAGAAATCTCAAGCCAATTATTACAATTGTACTCGTACAATAGAAAGAGAAAGATCAGATCACACAACTACAAGAAAAGTAGTATCGGCCTGTCTTCACAATCCCAATGAAGTCTTTAAGTCGTTAACCCGAATTCAGAGAGAAAACTCAAGGGTTAATGGAGATCGACTCTAGCTTAGAGAAAACTAGTATCACACAAGAAAGGTGTGTGGGGATTAGTTTTTCCAATGGCTAGAGTTCCCCTTATATAGTCTTTCAAATCAGGGTTTGTAATCAATGTTAGCTTGCTAACAAAGCATTAATTATTCACTGTTAGATGAAAACCTGATTAGATACAAGATAATATCTCTCAACCGTTAGATCGAAAACTTAGCTTTCCATACACACATGTACTTGACATTTTGAGTTCGTGAAACCGTACCCAAACGTGTATAATAGTTGGTTCAATATTAGTCAACCAAATGGTTATCCAAATGATAACTTTCATATCAACCATATTCTTTTTCACCATAACTAGTCCAAGTGACTCAAATGAACTAGTTAGAGAGTTGTTCAATTGCCATGAGATCTCAAGTATTACAAGAGACACAATTGAATCAAAACCGATGTGATTCACTCGAATCATTAATCATGAACTATAAATCCACGGTTTGCAAAAGCATTCCTTAGTAATTTAGAATAAGTTCATGAATAACGTTTTCAGACATAACCTCTTGAGTTTGCAGACTGAGTTTGCGGACTCAAGCTAACCGGTTGAAGTTATAAACTCCAGCAGAATTTCTCGGGATGAGAACTTCCGTCGATTCATGAGACTAGGTTCATGGATCGCACACGAGCTTCAACTTCAGCAGATATTCTCGGGTTCGAGAACTTACGCCAGTTCGCGGACTGGGTTCTTGGAATGAGTTCGTGGACTGATTTCTTGGACTGAGTTCGTGGACTGAGTTCGTGGACTGAGTTCACGGACTGAGTTGTTGCTCACGTTCCGGTTCCATTTGATCAACAAAGTTCGCAAACTTTGGTTCAAGTGCTAAGGACTTATACATATATATGTTGCCACAATAATTTGTATATCTTCCAATGGTTATATAGTCTAAACTCTCATTTCAATCATTGAAACATTCTCAGAGGGCGTTATATAGTTGTTATTCACAAACTATTTTTCGTCAGAGCGATTTTCAAAGTGAGTGAAACATAACATGACTTTCGTCACTATGCAAAGATGAACTTGGCTAAAGCGAAAGCTTTACCAACACCCATTTCGAGAAATAGATAAGCAAGATATACTCAACTCGAAATGTCATGTGCATATTCTTAGTCTATATAGTAAAACGACTTTTGTCTCAAGATTGGAGATAGAGTAGATAAACTTTTGAGTGATAGATAAGTTCAAGTCTCCACATACATTTTAGTCGATGAAGATCCACTTGTTCCTTGAGTAGTCCTTCGTCTTGTATGATGATCGCCATGGAGTTATTGAGCTGAACTACACTTTCTATCCTAGTCTGAGACCTTATCTATAGTAGTATATAAATCAAGACTTTATAGTTTTGATCACTAAGATTGACAAACATGCTTGAGATAGCTACACATGCGAGTTTGACCGAGCAGTACTCTAACACCTTCCCCTATGGAATTGATTTGAGCCTCCTGCATCAGCCTAATTATGTTGTTTGTCTCTCCCTGGTCTCCTGGTGTGGCCATGCGTTCCTTTTACATATTCGTTGGTAGAAACACGACTTCTAGATAGAGATTCAACATCATCGTCGTTCGCGAGACTCCCTGGGTAAGCGCCTACCGAGCCTTCTTGTAATTGAACCGTTATATCATTTAGAAGATGGAACGTCTCACTCTGACTTCTAGTGATGCCAACTTGGTTTTCTAGGACGTCTTCTAGCATTCTGGCCACACTCTCTATAAGGTTTGGATTATTCATGGTTTCCGGATAATTCGAATGGTGAGGATACATCATAAGACGGAAGTTAGGCTTTGCGATTGAAAGGAATGAACAAGTTGATAATTGAAATGGACCTAAGATCTATCCCTTTGAAATTGGAATTGAAGAATGAAATTGGGAATTGATATTGTAACCGAGAGATTAACCTCCCACCGTGGTCGCCAATTATTTATGGGTGGAAACTATTTCTGCTGGTTTTGGTAATTTTGGGTGTGTGGATAAGAAATGAATCTAAACCCTAAACAAATGCACTGCACGGGAGTGCTTTTGATTCGAGAGATCAATCTATACAATTATGGCCTAAACCAAGAAATGGCCGTTCCATACTTGCTTCGATCACAAATTGAAGGAGATGGGGTTGATCATAGGGAGGGAAAGATACCAATCTATATAATTTATCACAATTTCTGTAGCAATTAATTCCAGTTCGCAACAGTTTTGTTAGGGTTCTCTGTAAAAGTGAGTTTTATAACTATTATATCTGTTACAAACTCAATTGCTTTATACTTTTCCTTCTTTGTGAACACCTTTGGATCAATGAAATCAACTTTTGAGCATATTTCCAACATGAGGAGCTAAACCCCTTTACTGAGGCGACGGAGGAAGCTACTTTCCAATATTTGTGTGGTAATTTTTATTTAATTAATTATTGCAATTCTTTTTACGATTATTTTCCTTGATGAGAAAATTGAGTTATTGATTTTGGTTAAACAATTGTGATTTCTCTTGATAGAGCATGCTTGCCTAGGGTTTTTATGTTCCATGCTTTTGATAAACAATTGTTATTTCTAAAAATCAAATTATTGCAATACATGATAATCACTTGAATGTATGAGTTGCATGATTATTATCAATTGAATCATATAAAATTGGAAAATAGTGGAATCCTAAGTCTCAGTATCTCAATAATCTTGAAAACAACTTTGAATTGAGTTTTTCTTATTTTTAATTTTATTTAAGTCTGAAATCGAAAATCTTCACAAGTCTTGAACGAACCTTTTTCTACAACTATAAAAAAAATCACATCAGTCACCACGACATCTTATTGCCCGCTTAACTCCTAGCCTGGGTTACCCAACCAAGCTGGTAGAGTTGGACGGACGAGATGACGCATCTGCGACCGTTGATTAGGGTTTTGAAGAGGTGCGCAAGCATCACTCTTCATCTTGGTCGAAACCAAGAATGGGAAGTGTTTTAGAGAGGACCGACCATGCATGTGTGTAGAAGGCATGCTGGTGTCCACGTCCATACCTCACTGTCCCATGAAGGTGCGATCTAGACCACTCAATTTATCTGTCAAAGATGAGTGGTTGAGATCAATTTGCGATAGAAATCCCATGCCGCAAAGGAATTGGAAGTCGTGCATCATGCCTCCTTTGGGCGCGCGTTTCGAAGGGTCCGGCCATGATTGGCCTTGACTGATCAGTGATGCATGTATACGGGCCCACGGTGATCATGTTGACATGCTTGGGACCTTTTGAGTCTACATCTATACCCTCCATCCAAGATTGCGAAGATGGACGCTCGTGATCGATTAACGACATATGTAACATGCCGCAAACCCTAATTAGGGTTTCGTACGGTTCACGCCCATGCTACTTCACCCGATCGGTTTCGCATGTCATGCTCTTCCTTGGGGAGACCGATAGTGTGGGGCCCATATTGGGAAGGCGGTGAGCACGCTGGTACCTATTCCACGGTTATAGGTTTGATCTAAGCCATCCAAACATGCCGGTGAAGTTGGATGGTTGTGATCTAACATCGACACATATGAAATTCGGTGACCCTTTAAAGCATCACGCCATCCTTGTTTTGAGCAAACGTTTATTGCTCCAAGGCTTTCCCGTGAGATAATCGGTCAGGTAGGTAGGAATATGGGCCACCAGTGTGCAGGACAAGCTTGTCTGACCGTTCATGGGATAATCCACGTCGTCCAATTGCGCCGGCGAAGTTGGACGGCCGTGGATGATTTTGAGACCGTCATTGGCAGTCTTGCTCGTTCGATTTTTCTCCAAGCTGCTCCATGACCATCCTTCTTCAGGTTGGCGTTTGGTGGCTGTTTTGGAGGCGTGATACATGTTCGACCTATCAGGGCATAAACGGTCCCGCAGGTGGTCATTGTAGCCTGCTCCTGCTAAGGATCGTCTAGGCTGGTTAAATCATACGACCAACTTGTGTGGTCGTGATTGCTTCTGAGACTGATATGGACAGTCCATATTCTCAATCGGGCTAGTATAACACACCGATAGATGTAACCTGTATGGGTACTTCGTGCATGCCTCACTATTGACACTTGGATATTTGTGTTACTGTGTTAAGAGCAACACTCAGTCATCATGCCGCACCAATAATGAAAGTCTTGTTGAGAACATCACAGGAAATACAAGGCTAGGCACGCATTTAATTAATAATGCTATAAATTCACATAATAGGGATTGTTGTTACATGCACCATTCTGGATGAACTCTATTACTTATTGAATTGCTTCAAATAAATAAAAATAGAGGATTTTTGCGCTCATCGTTTGTCAAATGGCCATACCCTTTGTAGAATGTCGGCACAAAAATTGGTTTTACAACTTTAGCCCTGAACTAAAATCCACCATCAACTCCAACAAAGTTAAATTCATAAGTTTCAGGTTGCAGACTCCTAGCCCACCTCTAGATTTGGTTGCACGAACCACGTCCCAGTTTACTAAATGGGAAATTTTCGCACCATCCTTGTATTCCCACAAAATAATTCGCATCTTCTTTTCAAGAATCTTAATGACTGAAATTGGAGCTTTAAAGAGAGAAAACTAGTAGGTTGGTAGAGAAGATAAAATACATTTCGAGAGAGCAAGCTTACCTCCCTTCGATAATGAAATACGCCTCCAAACTGAAATCCTAGCGTCAAACTTTTCTATAATTGGATCCCAAATGCTTATAGAGTCAGATTTAACACCAAGTGATTATCAAATTTCTAGAAAACAAGTGATGATCACACACTAGTTTTCTTTCTCTCAAAAAATTCTTACTTTTCTTTAAAAACTCCAAAAAAACATTATATGAAAATTCTCTTAATGTTTTCCAACCTAAAATTTGATTTTATGCTTAAGAGTTTCAAAAGTTTTAATGAAAAAATTTATATGGTTTAATAAAAACCATTTACTATTGTAACATGAAACAGTCAAGGAATTTATCACAATCACAAATAATAGATTTCTTTTATGAAGATCATAAAGACTATTAAAAATAATTTTAACAAAAATAATACAGGGAAATACATTTTTTTTAAAAAATATTTTTCCAACAGAGTCCGATCATGTTTTGCCGTTATTTGTTAAGTGCTCTTTTTCTTTTCCTTTGGTCAATTCCTAAAATATGTTAAGAACCATGTTCATTGCATATTAAAGCACAAATATTTACAAATAATTAAATTAAGCTTTAATTATTTTTGTTCATTTTTAGATCCAGTAACGGCTAAGAATCAAGACTACGACCTAGCTGTTATAGCCCCTATACTACTATAAATTACTCTTATCGGTTGGGAAGTTTGTGATAAAAAACTACATTTTGTTTTCACTACATATTGTATCGCTAGGAATATCCTATTGTGGCTAGGAAATTTGTGACGAATTCAAAATTATCAAAGAAACTTACAGCTAGGATTTCTTCATTTCCCAACCATAATAGTAATATCTAACTTACGTCTGAGAGTTGTAGTAGGGTAAAAACTGGTCCTAGAGAAATAAAAGTGGGTAGGTTGATGAGAAACAAGTCTAGACCCTAAACAAATTGCTGCACATGAGTACTTTATATTCGAGAAATCAATCTGTACAATTATGGCCTAAACCAAGAAATGGTCGTTCCAGTCTTGCTTCGGTCACAAAATGAAGGAGAAAGGTTGATCTTAGGGAGAGAAACAGAGAAGGTGCTGAGATCAGAGGGACAGGTTCTATAAGGTGTGGTTTTTTATGACTTATATCAGAATGTAGAGCTCGCTTGTAAAATGTAAGATGTGTGTTCTCTGTATTCTCTAGATACTTGTGTTGATTGTTAATTGAATATATTAAAAATATATTTTCACACCAAGTCATCGTGAACACCTTGATCTCGTAGGAAGTGGGAGTTGTGGAGTAGTGAAGCACTACACCAAAACTGATGATTTTTGACATGGGCCTATTATGGAAATCGATAGAATCTCCTTGTCATTTCTTTTTTGATACCCAACATCGTCAAAACCATATAAACTGGAACAACTTTTATTGGGCCAGTTATTTTGACGGACCAAAAAAAATCATTTTTCTTCTTCTTCCAAGTCCCCTTCACTCGAACCACCGAAGAACTCTAAGTTTCAACATCTCTAAATGGTGGATGATCAATCTCCAAACCCAAATTTGATCACCAAAACACTCGATTTAACTCAATTTAATTCGTCTCAAACTTGAAAAAACTAAATCGTCATCAAAAGTAGTTGTTCTTGAAGAAAAAATCTGGAAAGAAGGGAAAAGTTTGATCAGAATCAATATAAGTAAACTAATCTGAAGATTAAATCATCGAAATCTATTTGAAAGGTAAGATTGATTTATTATTATCATTTTAATTTGATCGCGGCTGTTGATTTTGTCAATTTGGAAACCTAGTTTCAGAGTATAAAACCTATTTTTTTATTTCAATTAATACTTCGATCAAATAAAATAATGACAGTTTAGATTTTTAGGTTCAGATGTAGATCAAAAGATTTGTTCAAAGTTATAAAATCTAATTAAATTTTTATTCTCTCAACTTTCATCGTCAGTTCTGCAGATAACTTCAATAAAGCCTCCATTAATGATGAAGGTGATGTCTTATAGCAGTTATTGAGACACCATAGATAAGTATTCATTATCTTCCTTATGTTTTTTGATTGATTACTATTTCTCTTGCGATTTTCAATGACAATAGTATGTCAAACATGATGCTTATGGTTTATTCATGAAACATTTAAGTAAACTTTGATCTTTATTTAATGTAGATGTGAGCTAGTGTATTCAAGATTAAGCCCTCTACTTGATTTATTTGAATGAGGCTATGCTGCTAAATTTCTGATCTTTTTCTGCTAGCATATTATATATCTCTTATCACCTATGAATATTATGTGCATGAGTCCCCTGCACCGATTTCCTTTATGCACAGTAGAGCCTTTACATTTTTTCCTTTATTTTTCCTTATTCTAAATTTTGTTTCTCAAGTATATTCCATATATTCTTCTATGTTGCATGTACACAATTAAGAAATACTAGTAATGGAATTGGATGGTTCATTGTTGCTTGTTACTTGCTTTAGTCTAGCTCTATAAGCTTATAATTTAAGACATAATTTTATCTTTTGATTTCTTTCAATTTTCTTGTATTTTGTATACTTGGTTGAGATTTATGTTGAACAAGAGTGATAGATCGTTTCAACTTAATTACTCAAATAACTTCTTTGCATTTGAAAATTTAAACTTCGGCATTGCAGTGAATTGATTCCCTAATTTTGTGCTTTGAAACCGTGGTGTCCCTTTGAGTGATATAAAAGGTTGTTTCCCATTTCTTTGGAATTGTAGATCATATGATGGGGAAAATGAATCGTGAGAAACTTGCAGAATACCTTGTGGAGTTGCAGCAAAAGGAGAACCCAAACGACCGGGATGTAGCTGGTTTAAAAGGAGAGACATTGACAAGTAATCCTTACGTTAGGATTCAACCCATACCGTACCCCCCAGCAGCACCAGCACTAAAGTTACTGATCAGAAGGAGCATAAGTAGTAGGAAGTTACTGATAATACAACACCATCACCATCATTTAAGGTTTTTGACGCCTAAAAAAATGACAGGCCTTCTGACGATCAAGAGCTGTTAATAATTTATATTATCGACAGACCTGACCCGTCAAAAAACCTAATTTTTGGCGTAGTGAAGTAGTAGAAAACTGTGTTCTAAGGGAGACCTGAACGGTTTATTCATCCACTACTCCTTTATCCACCAACTGTCCGCTCTTCCCGCCACTTTCTCATAATGGGTGTGTTGCACACCGCATATTGCAGGCCACCAGACCAATACCATGATGAACATAACTAGAAGGGTTATATGACTTAGGTGCCCTGCAATACTAGGCTTACATGTTAGATGAAGTCAACATCTCATGAAAGCAAATTGTGTCACGTCTAGTAATTTGGAGTGTGGTAGATGCTGAGAAGTCCCACGACTCCCACCACTATGACATGTGAGAAGTGGTCATAAAAGTGATGGAAAAGTATGTCATTATCTCAGCAAATAATTGGTCGTGCATGTGTTTGGTCCTGCAAAGTTCCTTATATGTTTAAGAAACTTGTCACGTGCGACTTACATGGTAAGTATTTAAGCATTTTCTTATACTTTAATGAGCATGGTCGGCACTATTTGGTTGACCATTGGTTGTTGTGCATGCGATTTATGGATGACGTGATTGGTCAATTAGGTATAGGGTCATCTGGTAGCCGCCATGGCGTCTCATTGGTCGCCCATGGTTAGATCTAGGCCAGTAGATGCACTACACCAAAACAGCTGATTTGGGACGGATATACGTGTTGCAAATGAATTTAACCAATGCTTATATCCATTGGTAATATGGCGTAGCAAATTTCTGTGCAACATCAAAATCCGTTGCAACGTATATAAACATTGGTCAACCGGTTTAGCAACATTTTTTTGCAATTTGAGCAACGTATTCTTAAATATGTGCAACGTATTATACTAACTTTTGTAACGTTTATATACGTTGCAAAATTTACAGGTGAAAATAAAAATTACGACGATATTTCCGGCAGATTTCTGCACCTGAATATACAATCGTAGATCAACTAGTAGACCTAATTTTTCATAGGAATATATGGATGGTCATCACAATCCATCAAGATAGATGATGAGGAAAAAAAAACAATAAATAAATAAAAATATGTACTCTGTATTACAAACCCATGTTGCAATCAATCCTGATTTTTATAAGTCTTATATAACATTCTTTTCGACATAATTTATATTCAAACCTAAAGGAATGTCGTTAAAAAATCTAGCTAATGGTCGAAGATCAAAAAAATAACTTGAAACTATAAAAATTATTACACCAAAAAAGTGCTTACTTTGGAGTGAGATCATTCCATATGTTGTTGCATATCCATCTTTCATTTCCTTGTATAGTTGGTTTAGCTTCACCATCACCTATTATTACACAGGGTCCAGAGTAGTAGTTCATATCACAAGTGAGTTGGCAATAACAAAATTTGGCTAGATAGGAACAAACAAATCTAAAAATTGATTTGCCTCCAGTCGATGTTCTAACATCATGGTGCATATATACAATGCAAAATAAAGTATTTTGCATGTGAACACACAGAGAATTACGAAAGAAAAAAACGAAAAATAGTCGGGAAAATGTACATTGCTTGTTTTCAGGTGACATCAATAACTATTATGAAATGCCAGAATAAGTTACTACTACTTAACAATAACGAGTTGCAATTGATTCTGCACTTGTAACGATCCAAAAGGCCTAACAAGGTCTTTATCCATTAATACAAATAAAACTAAATAATTTGTCCATGGATAAGAGAACAAAGAAAAAGAACGAAGATGAACATCAAAAATTTCTTTGTTTTAATAAAACTTGAAGCTTTGAAATCGAATGAGTGTAGTTTTATACCTCTTGTGGGCCTTGGGAGCCGCCTTCTCGGTTTTCTTCGCCGTATGATCGACATTGATAGCTGCTTGTATTTTCTTGTAAATATCTTGAAGTCCCAACGGTATGAAAACCTGCCACATGATTGTTTCACGAAAAAAATGAAATTGAAGCAGATTATAAACAGGAGAAAAAAACTTTTGGTGCTCTTCATTTTGGAGCACATGTAACTGGCATCAATAATATTGTGACAAAAGAATGAATAGGATATTATACCTGAGAATATACAGACATGGTAGCTATACTCAACAAACTTGAAGCACCCCTGTGATAGTCCTCTAATATGGCCTCTTTTGCACCAGCTTTTGGAGGAAGGTCAACTACATTAGAAATTACAAGTATCCCATCATCCTGAAAAGAAACACCTTGTTGAAGCAATTTTTGGATAAAACTAAAATAAGGTACTAATTTAACCTCCTATCGTTATTGAATCCCTAAAAAGACCAAAAGTTTGATCTAACAGTTGCATTTTACGAACCTTCAACCGTCAATTTTTAACTTAGTGATCAATTATTATGCGAAGACTACAATCTTACCAATCCACCTGACAAGGCATATCCCACAAATTCAAGGCTGTCATTTCTTTACCCATTATAGATAGAAAATAAGTGAAACTTTAAAGCATTATGCATAGCTAATTGTCTCCAGAACCGCCTAGTATCACACTCAAAATACTAGCACAAAAAACAATAAGAAGAAGACAATGGAGAAGTTTAATTTGAGGTGCTTAATCATGGAAATGGTCTTCAGTAAGAAAATGAGACTCGGTCAGTCAAGGAAAGAAGTTCCAAGAAGGACTAGCGTTCGTGAAATACAGTACAAAAATTACGGCTATAAACTCTATAAGATATGAATTTGAGTAAGTGTAACTCACCCTTCCTCCTCTAAATTTTTTCTTTTCACAAAATAGAATGAACATGATACTTGCGCAACTTTAATTAACATGGTTTCGCTTCTCCAAACTCAAATTTCTCATGGGAAGTAGCATATTAACAATACATGGTTTTACAGATAAAAAATCAACTTTACCTCTAAAGAAGAAGCATAGCATTTATAAGTGATCCTAGTGAAGAGGTCTTCACTTCGCCATTTTTGCTTATTTTATTGAATTGTTTCAGACTTGGTCCTCTGGAATGCTATCTCATAACGTACAACCTAAGTTTCCCACTATTTATGACTGCCAGTGTTTATCGCAATATCTATCCGTCTTCACCAGTGACAAAGACAAAAGAGGAAGTCTATTGTTACGAAGGATTATTTTGCTAGAAATGCAAACTCAAAGTATTTATAGACAAGGAAGTTTGAACACCAAGGAATTTCCAAAACCAAAAATATTCTCAAGATATTTTTCATTACTACATCAAATTCGGTTTTCATAATTCCTGTGAATTCACTGTTCAAAAATACGATCGAAATCTCCTTGGAAAATATTTAACTAGTAAATGCACATTACTAATTCTTATTTTCCATATATAATTAAAAACCCTTAATTAAAAATATTCATAACTTATTTAAATTCGATCTTGGGATTTACTTCCTTCTTAGCCGTTAAGGAATATCTTTGAACAATAAAAGAATACATATTAATGCGCATGTTCAAAGTATGTCGACATCTTACTCTTGCAAGTCCTTTTTCATACTTACTCACTTGAAACCGATTTACCACACTTCTAAACAAGTTTAGAATTGGTTCATCTGACTTTTAAGAACTATGTGATTGATCAAGTAACACTCAATCACAAACCATGGGTTTAACGGTTCTACCAAAACAAGTTTTGGTTATACCTCCATGTGAGTACTATGCATAGTTACACTAGCTTACTAAAATTCGGCTGACTAGGTACTAGGATCGGTTCCCCATATATATTTGGTATCTAACTTGTATGCACTGCACATGTCCATAGGATCGGTTCCCCTTTCCCAAAAATGTGTTGCACATGTTCATAAGATCGGTTCCCCTTTCTTCTATAAACCTTGTTGCACCTCATACAAGGATCGGTTCCCCTTGTGATGTACTGCACCTCTTACTAGGATCGATTCCCCTTTCCCAATATTTGTCAGACACTCACAAACCCGATCATACCCCAAGTGATTACTTAAGATTGGTTTCACTAACAAAAGTCATACCAATACATAAGTCAGGCCTCATGTGAATAGTTTTACTAAGAACACAAACAAGTCATGAGCAGTTATACTAATCACACATATTGGTCGTTCATAATATATGCAATGAAAAACAACCCCAATAACGCCTGGCGATTTTCTTTTCGGTTCACAACACATATCATGAACTTACTTCCTTAGAACACATGTAAAGATTGTTCCCTAGGATGAAATCCTCACCCCATACCCATACATAATCACAATAGCATTCATACGATTATGTCGATGTCTTATATACAAAGTTTAATGGTCAAGCAAGAAACTTCATATTGTATTCCTTAATACTATGTCTATCTAGAGTGTTCATGCTTCGCAGTTTTATGTTTTCAATATGCACAACTTGAAAGATAGTTAGGGAATGAAACAGTTCAAGTCAAATATCACTAACCTCAAGTGGAAGGATGATATTGTGTTTGTAGCTCCGTTCTTCTTCACTTCTTCAAGTCTTCGCAATACTTGTAATGTCTCATCCTAATACTTTTAAGCTAACCTATATGAAGTTGACTCTAGTAAATTTAAATCAAGCAACTCTTAAATAAGTTTTGGTTCACTAAAATATGACAACCAAACTTGACATACCAACGCTTGGTGGGTTCAATCGAGCAATGCTCTAACAGTTGTATTGTCTCGACTCAGTCTATAGATAATCACTTTCGGACAAAGGACTTATAGGAAGGAAAAGTTATAGCTTAAGGTATATTTGGGTACCCTCGCCTTTTCACATAACTAGTTCAAATGACTCGAATAAAACTAGTTCTAAAGTTGTTCAATTATTTATATTCTCATAGAAATATACAAGACACAATTGAAGAAAAATCAATTTTGATTCACTTGAATCAAGTCATGAACATTATATCCACGATTTGCAAAAGATTGCATTCCTTATTATATAAATGTATTACAGTATTAGATCATGAACAAATTGATTTTAGAACATCATCTACTTAGGTATGCATAAGTGTACGCATACGTAAGTAGACGGACCAAGTTTGGGTTTTTCCAGTACGCGAATTGGTATGCATACCATCCAAACTCAGCTGAAAATTACGAACCTGAACCTTATGCCAGTACGCGTACCGGTAGGCATACCAGGTTCCCGGACTTCACAAAACCAACCAGTACGCATATGCATACCATGGTTCCCGGACATGGATTACATATATGCAAATACACACACTATGCTTAAATCCAATTTTGCTAAACTCTCATTTAAACCATTGAAACATTATCGGAAGACGGGAATAGCTGTCTCACACAAACTATTAGCTTCAAAGAAATTTTCAAGTGATTGAATGATCTATACAAAACATTCTGATTCTACATCAAATGACTGTCTCACACAAATTATGTAAGATGTTACCAGGCGATTTTCACATGATCATCTTTTGACTTTCGTCAAGAGTATATGATGAACTTGGTTAAAGCGAAATCTTATATACCAACACATATTTTGATAAATATGTAAGCTAGTTAAACTCGACTCGAAATATCAAATGTTTTTTTAAATTGAAGTCTATATAACTATACGACTTTTGTCTCAAATAAGAGATAAAGTAGATAGACTTTTGAGTGATAGATGAGTTCAAGTCTCCACATACTTTTGTTGATGAAGTTCCACAAGCTCTCCTTAGTAGTTCTTCGTCTTCAATCGATGAACGCCATGAAGTCTAATGCTCAACTACACTTTCTATCATTATCCGAGACTTAGCTATAAGTGGACTAGAAATCAAGACTTATAGTTTTGGAAGCTAAACTTGACAACAAGCTTGAGATAGCAATGCTTTCGAGTTTGACCGGGCAGTGCTCTAACATATAACTATATTTCCTTTAATCCAAAATAACTTATACAAGATAATTTAGTAGAAGTGGACCAAAAGGTAACAACAGACCCACTAAATCTAGAATTGTTCCTACCCATGGTTATATTATAAACATAAACTAGGTGGACTGGAAATATCAGGTTGTAAACTCTTCATATGGTGTCTGCTCACCAGTATTAACAAATGATAATACAACGCCACTGACGATTAAGTTATAAATTATGTTACTTTTCCCTGCTCCCCTTGTAAGTTCTATTTTTCAAGAGATAAAACTTATATACGAGGTATTTAAAGGTCAAAAAGAACACACTACTTTAATCGCATGCCCTTCAACAGAAAAAACTAACTGAATAAATACTAGAGTGAGTTCTTCTGTTATAGGACTAATGGTAGCAAGGTAAACATATGTGAAAACATGCCCACAAAACCAAATACTCCAACCACTCAACGGCTAATCTACTTCGCTAATAATAAGACACTTTCAAAAAAATACACATATCATAAAATTAAAATAAAATATTTTAGAATCATCAAGTATAAATCAATAAAGTAGATGCTCCAGTTAGTAACATTAGAAAATATGTGATTTTTAACAAACAAGTGTTGATATGAACATGAATTACTTAATCTACATATTTTTAGCTAGATGATACTCCACGATCTTAATGTACCAATAACCAAGACTGAGTTGTCCACCGATCCTAAAGTGTGAAACGAATCTAACTGACCATGTATAGTTGGAACATTAGAAAAGAAATATCAATATAAAACGATAACTTCATTTCAAGATATATAGTGTGAAGAATGAAAAATAAACTTCGATTAAGCAAAAAAAAAAAAAAAAAGCTCAATGCAGTCTGTAGTGATTACATAAGTTGTACAAGTAATCGATAAACCCATTGCCTTCAACAAAGCGACTTATACCTATAAAATGGATACTATGCTAGTTCTAAAGTTCAACAGAACCCTAGTTTACAAATTATTATTGTCCCAATCGAGCTAATCGACATAATCGAAACTTCATTTCTTCCAAGAATGACATCACAAGCATAATGAAGTTAGATTCTTAAATTCAACCTCATGTTACTGTAGATGGTAAAATTTGAATAAGGGGCAAAAGTGTCATTTCAAGACCATTGAAAAAATTCTACTCTCACGAGAGATTAAGACCTTGGCCCTCAAGGAATTCTTAGCCACGATTTCTATTATACGTCCCCGCGAAACACTTCTGGTCATGATGTTGTGACTCCTAGCACACATCCTCGACGAGATACTGCTGGTTACGTAGGTTCTGTAAAGCATAAAATGTCCCCAGTAGACTTATGAACCAGAACAACCACAATTCCATCATGTTTTCGCAAGATGAAGATGATTGTGATGTCATGATTCCTAGTATACATCCTCGACGAGATGCTGCTGGTCATGTAGGCTCTGTAGATTCATAAAGATATCCCCGTCGAACTTCTAATACCCTGTTTTTTTTGTTTATTGTTTCGGTTAAGTTTGTCCGAGTTAGCTAACATTTTGTTTAGGTTGTTGCTTCTTTTGCCTTAGAAAAGTTGGGTTGTTTGAACTTTAAGAGCTAAAAGTTAGGGTGGAAATAAAATCACCTAATTTATTTTAATAAATAAATAAATTTAGAGAAAATGAAAATATAAATAAAATAGTTAAGAAAAATAATAAATATATTTATGTGTATATTAATATAAAGATAAATAACTAAGATGTTAGAAATCCAAAGGCCGCTAGAGAGAATGGAAGGAGATGGAGCTATATTTTGGACAAGAAGACTATAGAAAATTAGCAAAGGATCAATGAAATTAAGGTTGAATGTGAAACCCTTTCTCATTTTGTGTTTTCTTTGGGTGTTTATTTTGTATGGTCGAGTTTTAGTAATTTAATCCTATAAATATTTATCTCCAAATGATAATTAGGCTTTTTTCTATTGTTATAGATAGATATAACATGATTAGGTATCTATGGTTCAATTTTGAGAACAATATTCCAAAAATTCACCGTTGAATGTTTTTTTGAATTTGGATGATAGTTTCTGAAATTATGGAAAGTTTTGTTTTCAAATTCACTTTTTGACGTTGGGTTTGCTCTAACATTTGTTGAATTTTTTTGAATTTGGGTGATAGTTTCTTAATTAATTTTTAAAGAAAATTAATATATTTCTAAGGATAGTTTCAAAAACCCCAAAGTTTTGTTATGGTTTTGATGTTCTTAGGAAGCCTTAATGATGTTGAAATGATTTCAGGTCTTAACAAAAGTTTTAGATAAATGTATTATCTTTCATTGTGATTTGAGTTTTCTTAATTTGAGACTAATATGAATATTATGGTAAAATGATATTATCTTCCGAGATTTTGTAATGTGTTTGTAAAATCAATATCATTTGATTGAGCTGTTAGTTTCATGTGAAATTTGGATATGTTATATATGATGGTGTCAAAAATATGTTCACTTAAATTTTGAGGTAGATCGAACAAAGTTATCATTACGAAACCTATAAAGTAAAATTTTGTAGTTAGTGTGTTTGCTTAAATGGTTGAAAGAATTACATCGTTAGTTGGGTTGTGATCTTATGAATTATTGATGAAGTGGTTTGGAATATCAAAATGTACATTATATGATAAATTTATTTTATAAATAATTGGATGTGGTTGTTCGGATGGCGGTTCCCGTACCGAGGATATACGGATAGGTGGGGCATGACCCAAGGATACTCGTGCAACGGTGGTGTAAATTTATAAATGAATGGATATATTTGTTTAAATGGTGATGCCCGTACTGAGGATACATGGATAGGTGGGGCACGACCAAGGATACTCGTGCAAGTGAGGTTGGCGGTCCCATGCCGAGGATACACGGATAAGCGAGGCACGAACCGAGGATACTCGTGCATTTAAATGGATTTCATAGATTGTGAGTTTAGTTGATGAATATATATTATATATATATATAATTGAATCATTGAAGTTGCACCGCGTACACTTGTTCTACGTATTATCTTTGATTGGATGGCATGTTTTGATACGTTTTGAAAAAGGGAATGCATTCTATTGAGCTGTATCTCACCTCAATTGACATTCCTTACAAATTTATGGAAGTTGGAAGTGGAAGCTAGAAATGAGTTGTTTAGTGATTGCATTGTTTTCTTGTATTGCTTGAGGTGTAAAATGAATTAAAAAAATATTTAGTAGAAAATATTTTTAACGATGTTTAATGTATCCATATGTTTCAATTCAATTCATGTGTAAAAGTTTTAATTATGTTTGATGTAAAAGTAAATTAGCAAGATTAAATGACTGATTCCTAGTACATCATCACGATGTTATAGAACTTATGAGCCAGAGTGGATATATGCATATCTCCTGTAAGCACGGCTCACCCTATTTGAGATCAAGGACTGATTCCTAGTACATCATCGCGAGATACACTGGTCATTTATGCACTAGGCTCTGAATCAACTTACTTAGGTTTCTGAATAACTCCTAGGACACTCCCGCGAGGTATGCTGGTTATTCTACCTACGGGCCCATTTTATAGACTTCTAGAACATCCTTTTGAGATACATTGGTCTTGTTGGCCAATCATATGGACACACAGTTGATTCCTAGCACATCTCTACAAGATACGATGGTCAAAGACAAGTGAGCCAAAGTCTCGCAGAGGCATTAATCAAGCATACACAGCCCTTTTTCTATCTCTCCAGGATGAGTCCCAGTTGACCACAAAGAGATTCAGACCCGTTAAGAAAATATTCGTAGAGATTTTGATCCGTATGCAAAATCTAGGAAAGATTCAAATCTCTCTGCAAAATCTCGGAGAGATTCAAATCTCTCTTCCAAATCTCGGAGGGATTCAAATCTCTCCTCAATATTTCAGAGAGATTCAAATCTCTCGAGAAATCTCAGATAAGGCTGAATATTCTCCATGGTAGGCACGAGCCTCAAGTAGGAATCGAGTCTCCTATCCACACAAATTCTAAGGCATCCCATGCCTTTTCACGTGACTTATCCTAGTCATTCTTACAAATCGGAGAATATCTCTCTATCTCGGCTAGCCCGGATAAAGAGAATATTTATCTCAATCAACACATAATCACAAAGGATGAATAACAATTAGGGTTTTGTTTTGACGGTCTACGGCACATGTGAGAAATACCCGACTTATTTCTCACCGCATAAGATAGTAAAGGCGGTGGAATAATGAGATAAACTCAACCTAGTTTATCTTTATTCCTGAAGAGACGGGATAATTGCTCCGCACAACATGAAAATCAATCCTTATTTACCGACCCGAGATTAGAGAATTCAGCTATAAATAGGTCATCTATTTCTCCAAGCTACGATAACTTTTTCATAACCTCTTAGAGCAATTCTTCTTCAAACCCTAGGATTATATGATCTATATCTTCATCTACTTTCTTCCCTAAGACCATCCCTAAATATCTTCCATGTGACTGAAGTAACCTTTGAACGACCACGGTGCGTGGTTTAGGAGAAAATTGTTCATTTCCAACCTCCCATAACTCACTTTCATAAACCCTAGAATCCCACTTCTAACCTCTCTCAGATTTTAGGTAACTACAGTTACCAATCCGCATATGGAACTAAAAATCTCAACAATCCAAATACTATATTATGGAACAGATTGGCAACAAAAAGAAAATAAAACTCATAATTGGTCATCAAAGATACAATCTGAGCAGGATAAAATTCAACAACCAAATAAAAATTTGAGTTTTGAAGTAATTTTTAAAGGATAAGTTACCAAGCATCTCAAAAATTGTCATGCAAACTACAAATCCACTGCAACACATATCAAAGAAATATAGAAATATCAATAAAAAGATTGGAAATTATCTAAATATTTAACTAAGAATAAATGGGGAATCACCTGAGATTGAACAGCAGTAATGGAACCCTAGATGTACAATTCTGTGAAAACGATCAAGAGATTAGAATATGGATTAGGTTTAAAACCATAATATTACAAAAAACTTACTCAGTAAAGAAGAAATTAATCAAGAAATGCAAGGATTAGAAATAAAAATCAACAATTTCAATACCACGCACAGAAATAAATCCACAAAAATATCAAAATCATCAAAAATAAATAGAATTTATTAAAACCCTAGATTTCAAAAGCAAGTGGTGTTTTTCTTCTCACCTTGTAAGAAACATCTACAATTGTTTAACCTCTTAAACAATCTGCAAAGAAAAACCACGAACTGATTAGAAGGGAAGTGAAGATCTCAATTTTGTTTTTTGATACTAAAGCTAATAATTCATAGAATGATAGTAGTGAAAGGTGAGAAATGGTAAAATTAAGGTTTATACTTGTTGATTTTCAAGGGAGAAAGTTAGGGTTTTCTGCTTATTATGATAAAAAAACAAAGATAAGGTTTTGGTAGTTGTAGAAGAACATAAAAAGGATCAAAAAATAGAAGTGTTTAGAAGATGAAGAAGAGAGAGGTACAAGTATTATAAGTAGGAGAAAGTTATCTCTTGCCAGGGATATGAAAATAGAGAAGAGATGGAGAAGAGTAGTCTGTGTGAAGAAGAGAAAGAGGCGCAACTAGAAGGATAAGAGATATTTATCCTCGATAATAATGAGGTCTCTTCTTCAAGATCCATCCATCCATCCATCTATCTCGATCAATGGATCAAATATCAAGCATCTCCAGCCGTTTATCTAACCAAAGATACATCGATAATCATGGGTCTTTGAATTGGTATTTCCATGAGGGCAAGATGGTAAATATATTTTCTTATTCAGAGACCATTAAATAAGTTCTCAGATTTTTTCCTTTTTTTGATCATATTAGAGACCGCTATGTTCGGTCAATGGTCCAACTACAGTCAATAAGGGTCTCAGGTGTGGGTTGTATAACACCCATTTTCCACTAGTGCGTGCTCCCTACGCCTCTTAAATTCCAGCAGGACCCCGCACAATTAGTTTTATTAGCTGAAATCCTTTACATCTTAAGATTTTCTTCAACTCAATTTAATAATTTAAACCAATCTACCTCCCATAGATAAGCCCATATGTGATTTTCGTTCTGGTCAAAGATCAAGGGGAGGTAGGAAATCGATTGCAATAGACAAAATCTAGCAAACCTCAAAATCCTCTCTCATGACTCCCGAAGAGAAGCCTATGTTAGAGAATTGATCTATCGAACTCACAAGTGTTTCTATCTCAAGCTTGTTGTCAAGTTTAGTTGTCAAAACTATATCTTGATTTCTAGTCTACAATTAGTTAAGTCTCAGTATAGGATAGAAGATGTTGTTGAGAAACGAACCAGTCATCATTGCATTATACCGTTTGAAGGCGAAGATCAACCAAAGCTTTTGGAGAACTTCATCAACAAAAGGTAAGTGAAGACTCGAACTACCTATTTCTCAAGTTATATTCACTTTCTTATCTTTGAGACGTTGTCGCATAACTAATTAGACTATTATGCATATACAAGAATTTTGAGTCAAGTTAAGGGACTTATCGAAATATAATGACTAAGCTTAATAAATATTTTTCATACTTGATGAATTTCAGTTAAGGACAATTTATTGTTCACAATCAAAATCATGATTCAAGTTTTATCATTCGAAAATAGCTTGGAATAGTGATTTATTTCATTGATGTTATTCGGGAATATTTCGGATCGATTTAGAGAGAAATATAGAACTAATATAGATTCAGATCTAAGATAGTGTTATCAGTCTTACAGACTGGGAAAACGGTTATAAGTATGAAGCCTTATTAAATGTACTCGTACACATAGCGGAGTAGCTATATGTGGACAATCAATATTTTTGGTACGCATATCCTTGTGCAAATCTTATAAAAATATGTTAACTCATGAACCAAATCGGTATGCATACCCGTATGAAAACCGAAAAGGAACTATGGTCTCGGAACCGGTTTGGTATCCATACTGGTACATGTACCAGAATAGTTTCGTGTTCAGGAACTCGATTTGTGTATCCATACCAGTACGCATACCAAAGTAGTTATGTGGACTCCGGAGCCGGTTATATTCTTAAGGTACACATACCGGTATGCATACAAAAATAGTTCTATGAACTCTGGAACTTGTTTGTGCTTAATAGTATACAAAATGGTACACGTACTGTGACTAGACTGACTCACGAACGGCTATGGTATTTGTACCTTGTACATCTACTAACCATGTCGATTATTTTCAAATGCAATAAAATTATTTCTACGAGATAATTAATATTTGTTCAAATATCAAAAAACAATATAGAATTGTTTGATCACATGATTGTGACTCAAGATTAAAGTCTTAAGTATTCATGAAATAAATATTTATCTTATAATTTCAAATCGATCGGCTAGTTTTTGGCTAACCACCTTGAACATAGTCTTTATACATGTCTCGGTTACGTTTTCACCTAACCAAAGTGTATATCTTGTTTATGTAAATTTGATTCAAAGATCCATCTAACGGTGGATATTGATTTCTTGGTTCCAAAGCTATCTTAGCTTAAACCTAAAGCAACATATGCTTTGAATGTCTATAAAAAGGGAACTTCAAGCAACTAGGATTTTTGAATCCCGACACTACTTTGGTGTGTCATATTTGTAACTAGAATAGTCCTCTTCCTATTCCTTTTAGGATTTAACGACTACAAAAACTTCATTGGGATTCGTGAAGGCAGGTCCAGTTATCTTCTCTTGATAACTCAAGTATCCTAATCTTGGTTGATTGTGCAGCTGGTCACTTGATCAAGTTACATAGAAATCATCAAAGTTATTCGTCTCATTTTTTTTTTTTTTTGATTCAACAAGTTTTATACTTGTGAGGTGAATAATAATATGGATTGCACTTCGGGTTGCATAAATCTGAATTTTAAGGTAAGATAGACTATGTATATTGCTATCGATTTGCATCACCTTGATCAAATTTTTTGATCGTAAAGGAAATCACATATATGCTTAATATGTGGAAGGCAGATTATTGGTTTAAAGTCTTCAATTAAGTTGAAGCAACTCTTAGTTGGTGTGACTCCATCTAAGGGAATCAATTGCATGCACGGAGTCATGTTGGGATTCAAGAGGCGTAAGGAGCGAAACTGTACCTTAATCAGCGGGAGACTCAATTAGGATTCAACTACATTCCAATCCGAAGTTAATTGGTAGTAGGCTAGTGTCTGCAGAGGCTCCCGGGGTTTTACTGCATTTGCGGTGTCCTCGTTAACAAAACTTCAGGTGTCTGTGTTATTTTTTTTCCAAATTATATTGTTTATCTTTATAATTAAAATATCATAAGTTGTGCGTTAATTAATCATAGTAGATACATATGACCTTGTTTGTTGGATAGGAATTGATTGATTCTTGGACATTGATATTTAGTACCGTCCAAGTAATCTCTTTGTAATTAGGTTCACGGATTTGGTTCTTTAAATGTTCAAATTGCAAGATAGAGATATATAACTCTATTTATTATTCCTTGATTAAGTTAAGCTCTCGGAATTATGTTGAGTGTGTCCATACAGATTGCTTAAAAAAACGTTGGTGGTATACCCCCGCGTTTTCATCCTAGATTATTATTCACCTCACAAGTCGAAACTTGTGGAATCACAAAGTATAAGACAAAGAAACTTTATGATTTCTATTAATCTTGATTTTTAGAGCAAGCTCAACAATCTAAACAAGATCAGGATACACGAACTATCAAGATAAAGATAGTTGGACCTGGATTCACCAATCCCTAGGTGAAGTATTTTTAGTTTGTAAACCCTATAAGGGTTTTAAGGAGAGGACAACTCTAGTTTACAACTATAACACACAAGAATAGTGTTTGGGATTCAAAGATCCCAGTTGTTTAAGGTTCTCCTTATATAGACATTCAAGATCGAGGTTGTTTTGAGTTTAAGCTAAAATTGCTTTGGAACCAACCAATCGACAATCACCGTTAGATGAAAAACTTGACTAGAGATTAACATAATAGATATACACTCTACCTAGGATGAACCATAACCGAATTGTATATAATGACATGTTTATGAAGGTTAGTCGGGACTAGCCAATTGAAAAATAAGCTTAACCATTTTCATATAACACTTTAAGACTTTAATTTTGAGTCATACATGTGATCAATCATGTCTTGATAATGTTTTTAGAGAGATGTAATTGTCAATTACCTCACATAAATAATTCGGATACATCTGAAATCATTCTACATGGTAAGTATGTGTACCTAGTACGTATATTATACATGTTCATGAGTATTTTTGTCATGGTACATGTACCGGGTATGTATACCCTTAATTTTAAAACAGGTTCAGGAACTCACAGTTCTTTTATGGTTTGCATATTGGGTTTGCGTACCTTTTCTGTTCACGAGTCAAAATAATTTTTATGGTATGGATACTGGGTATGCGTACCAAAAAGTCCCTCACGAACTATAGTTACGCTGGTATGTAACTGGATATATCTACCTTGGCTCTGGACTTATAACAATTTTCCCTATATGTGAACTGGTATGCATATATAATGTCATGTACTCAAATTATAGTAGTTATATCTCTCTCTAATAATCAATTCGAAATATTCCCAAATAACATCAATGATACATATCATTGTTCCATGATATTTTTAAATGATTAAATCTTGAATCATAATATAATTTATAAACAATAAATTGTTTTAAACTAAATTCATCAAATATGAACAAATGTTCTTAAGCTTAGTCATATTCCAAGAACGTAATCAAGATAAATTTGACTCGAAATTTCTGTTATGCATGGACTGTCTAATTTAGGCATGCGACAATATCTAATAGATAGTGTTAGAGAATTGCTTGGTCGAACTCAAAAGTGTTTCTATCTCAAGCTTGTTGTCAAATTTATTTGTCAAAACTATATCTTGATTTCTAGTTTACAATTAGTTAAGTCCTAAAAGAGTTAAAAATTTCCAAGTATGGAGCATGGTGGAGTTACTATAGCAATTTCCCCATAGAAATTACTGGCAGGATGGATGGAGAAATTGCTATCTTTTAAACAAAGGCTTGTTTTGGTTAAGACGGTGCTGTGTTGTATTCCCATTTATAATATGAGTGTGTACAAGTGGCCAAAAACTATTATCAAGGAGTGTGAAAAAATTATTTGAAACTTCTTATGGTCAGGTGACCCTACTGTGAAGAAGTTAATTACAATTAACTGGGATGAGGTATGTGCACCAATTACCGAGGGAGGTTTGGGCTTGAGAAGATTGGAAGTAGTGAATAAATCTCTCCTAATGAAACCTCTATGGAAAATAGATAATGGCCATGAGGAATGGACATATTTTATGAGAACCAAATATCGGAATACAAATGGTGAATGGAGTACTTCTTATACGAAATCATCTATTTGGCCAGGTCTAAAATGGGTTATTCAGTTGGTGAAAGAGGGTAGTAGATGGATTGTTCGTGATGGTATGAATATTTCAATTTGGAAAGATAAATGGGTTAAGGAATCAACACTCATTGATGGGCATGAATAGGGGTGGGACTTGGGTTGGTTGGGAGGGTTAGAAGGCTTGGCCGAGGCAGACCCAAGCTAGGAATTCTTTGCCCAGATTGCCCATCAAACCCGTGGAACCCATGGAATTAGTGCCCAAGTCCACCCAAGTTATGTTCCTCGGGTTCCCTGGGTTCCTCGGGTTGGCCCAAGTTTCGCTGGACATACGAGCTTGTTAATATATAATAATAACAAATTTTAGTAATAATAAGGTTTAATTGCTCCATTTATTTCAAATTTCCAAATAACTGAAGATTGTTTACAATAATATAAACTTTTTTCTTATTGAATGATTAATGAGATAGATATAATTTATACTTTCATTATTAGATTTGAAGATAATATCTAAAATTACTCTAAATAGATAATAATACCAATTATAAAAATAGTTTTATATAACTATATGATAGTTCTTTGGGTTGGGCGGGTTGCTTGGATTAGAAATACTTGTGCCCATGCTTGCCCAAATTTAACTCGGGTTTATAAATTTATGCCCAAGCTTGCCCAAAGTCTTGAAATACGTTGTCCATGTCCGCCCAACGTTCGGGTTGGGCATGGGTTGGGTGGGTTAACCCAACCCAAGTCCCACCCCTAGGCATGAAGATGGTCTATTTGTTCAACAACATATTGAATGGAAGGTGGATAGATTGATTATGAATGGTGAATGGCATATTCCGGATATTATGCTTCAATACCTCAGTCTTAATAAATTACCAGCATTAGGGAGTGGTAAGGACATATTAGTGTGGGCTAGATATCTTAATGGTGAATTCTCAGTAGCTAATGATGTGCAAATGATCAGAAGAAAATTCCCTATGGTTTCTTGGTATAAACAGGTATGGAATTCAAATATTCATCCAAAAATTTCATCTAATTTATGGAAAATCTTGAGTGGGGCATGTGCTACTGAAGATGCAGTTAGAAATAAGGGTTTCAGTACTGTATCCAAGTGTTATTTGTGTGGTAATGGGTGTGATACTATGGAACATATACTCTGGCAATGTGATTTCAGTGTCAGAGTATGGCAATGGCTCTGTGGCATCTTTAAATTATAAATAACTTGTAAGTTTGAAGAGATATTGAAGTTAGCTATGAACAAAAGTGCTGCAATCAAGGAATTATGGTTCATCAGTGCATTTACTTTTCTAGTGGAATTAATATTCAACAGGAACAATGATAAATATGAAGAGGTGAAACCCTGTGTTGAGGTGATTAGACATAAAATCTTCCAGTTTACAAAAGAATGCAATATTAGAATGAAGGGGAGGATACAGAAATGTAGGTATGATGTTAATATAGTTCAGATATTTGGACTGCAGGGTATTAAAGTCTCTAAAGTGATAACCAGGCAATGTTTTTTCAATCTTCCAAATCTTAATCAGATTTTGCTATGTTGTGATGGGGCATCCATGGGAAACCTAGGGCAAGTTGGTTATGGGTTTGTGGCTAGAACATCATATGGTGAGTGTATTGGTCCTGCAACTGGAGGGTTAGGGATTGCAACCAACTATATAGCTGAAATAATGGGCCTTGTTTGTGCTGGAGAATGGGCAGTTGAGAAACAAAAAAAACAATGTTTGTTTTAGCCTGGACTCTTAAGCTGTTTTGATGAATTTCTCAAAATTCCTTGGATTGTTCAAAAAAGATGGCAAAAAATTAAAATCACTCTCTTAAATATTGCTTTCAAGCATAACTACAGGGAAGTGAATCCTTCTGCAGACAAAATGGCAAAGAAAGGAGCTCATCTTGCTAAAGGGGAGTGCATTTTCTATGATAGGAAACATTCCTTTTTGTGTGATATGGAATGTGAAGAGAAGACATATTTCAGATTTAGCTAGGTTATGAAATTTATTGGTGTGTATCTTTGGTTTTTTAGTTTTGTTATCTAAGACTTTGGTCTTGGTTATTTGTAAATAACTTTAGTTCTGTTTTAGTAATAAAATATATGATTTAGAAAAAAACAAATACAATTAGTTAAGTCTCAGACTAGGATAGAAATGTAATTGAGAAATACTGGATCACAGCAATCATCATTCCGTTCTACCTTTTTGGAGAACTTCATCAACAAAAGGTAAGTGAAGACTGAACCACCTATATCTCAAGTTATATTCACTTTTCTATCATTTAATATGATGCCGCATAAATAATTAGACTATTATGCATAGACAAGAATTTCAAGTCGAAAACTATTTATCTAGTTAACGAATTTCTCGAAATATAATGACTAAGCTTAATGAACATTTGTTCATACTTGATAAATTTCTGTTGAGGACGATTTATTGTTCGGAATCAAAATTATGATTCAAGATTATCATTCGGAAATAGCCTGGAACAATGATATGTGTCATTGATGTTATTCAGGAATGTTTCAAATCAATTTAGAGAGAAATATAAAATTACTATTGATTCAGATACAAGACAGTAGTATCAGTTTTACTGGAAAAACTGTTATATGTCTGAACCCGGATAAATAGAAAAACATCTTGTTCATTAACATCATGAAAATATTCATCCATGGTTAGGGCAGGCAAATCAACTCTCGCACAAGCTCTGGGCGGTTCACCTATTCCCGGCATTAGAATCCGAGACCGAAAACAGGTTACTTTGCTACGTGGCCGTCACCCATATTTTAACACGTTTGTGATGCATTTTCTATTAAGTCTCAAAAAAACCCTTTCCCCCCTCTCTCTCTCTCTCTACCGCAGACAGCTAGGGCAGAAAAGAAAGAAGAGTTTAGTGGTTATTAGGGTTTTTAGTAGGACTCGTTTTAGTAAAGGATGGAAGATGAAGAAGGAGGAGCAGCAGTGGTGAGGTTTCTGAGGAGGATACCTAAAGATAGCTGTAATCAAATGATAAATCAGCTTCAAACAGACAACCTTTACCTGTTGAATTTCCTGTTCTTACTACATTGGGTGTAATCCATGGAGCTGCTTACGGTGCTTCCGTCGGAGTCTTAACTGAGGTCGCTAAGCATGCCTATCCACAGCATTCACTCGCTCTGAAGGTACAGTTGGATCAATCCACTCTAAAAGTTTTCTACTTACGCACTTTAACCTTGCATATGTCAATTCTTGTATTTCATCAAATTTTCATGTTTTAATTGATTACATTGACTAGTTCAGATGAAAATGTTTTTTTTTTCAATTAAGAAATTCAATTTAGCAAAACAATTAGGGGTGTAAAAGGAAATTGAATCGAACTGAATTTGATTCACGACTAAATTCCTATGTGCATTGGTATCTCTGTTTCGGATTAGGGAAATTGGGTTAGTACTGTAGACTCAATACTGTTCTGTAGTGTAACTTCAGTTTGTAGAAGAATTTTTCCAATTGCTTACTCTCTCTCTGTTTCCAATTGCTTTTAGGGCTAGTCCTATGTCACAAGCCCGTATTTTTGCTGCTATGGGGGTGTCCATGCCAGTATAACCTGTATTATGAAAAGAATTAGAGGAAAAGAGGATGTCCAGGCTCGGTAACTAACTAACCCACTCTATCTATTGTATTTTGGTTCTTCGTTAACAATTGGATGGATGTATAGTCAGGGGATCCATGGCTTGAGAACAATCTAACTGTTGAACTTGATTCATTGTGTAGTCCTTGATATATTATAAATGTGTCGGGTCTTCATCTTGGCGGGTCTTCATCTTGATACCTAGTGAATGAAAGCACGAAAACCATTCTAAGGTGAATAGCGTAGAAGATTCTAAGACACCGAATTCCTTGAAACCTAAGAATGATACTCAGTTTAAGAAGCATTATCCCAACAAGAAGAATAAGAAGAAGGGCAATTGCTACTTCTGTGACAAACCCGGTCATTCTGATCGTGACTGTCGTCTCAAAAAGAAACAACAGCAGAACCAGAAAAAGGAGGCAAATATGGTCGATGACAAACTTGTGATCGTGGTGCAAGCCGCCAATGCTGTTGCTGAATCTGGGGTTGGATGGTGGTACGACAATGGTGCAACCGTCCATATCTGTAAGGATAGAAATCTTTACAAGACATATGAACTAGTTAGTGGAGAAGGAAATGAAGTTGTCTCCGCAAATGGCCTACACATCAAAGTCATTTGGAAAGGCACTGTTGAACTCTCGTTTACTTCGGGAAAGACTGTTACTCTTACTAATGTGTTACATGTCCCTGACATGGTGAAGAACCTTGTTTCCAGCGACCTTGTTATGAAGGATGGATTCAAGACGACCTATGAGTCTAATAAGTTTGTATTGTCCAAAAATGGTGTGTTTGTTGGACAAGGATATGCTTGTAATGGGATGATTAAGCTTAATTTAATAAATAATGGTTCTGCTTATATTGTTGACTCCGTTAATTTATGGCATGCTAGGTTTGGTCATGTGAATTATGGTTCTCTTAGAAACATGAAACGATTAGGATTGATTTTTGATTGCAATTTTGATCATGCTTCTAAATGTGAAATATGTGTGCAAGAAAAGATAACTAAAATTTCCCATAAGTCTGTAGTACGAAATTCTTCCTTACTTGAATTAGTACATAGTAATGTGGGTGATTTGCATGGTTCTGCCACTCGTGGTGGAAATAAGTATTATGTCACTTTTATAGAGGATAGTACTAGATATGCTTATACATATTTGATGAAATCTAAGGATGATGTTTTTGACATGTTCAAAATATACAAAGCAGAAGTAGAGACGCAATTAGGACTGAAAATTAAGATATTACGTTCTGATCGTGGTGGTGAATATTTTCCTAATGAATTTAAATTATTTTGTCAAGAGCATGGTTTAATTCATCAATTTACTGCACCTTATACACCTCAACAAAATGGTATGGCTGAAAGGAAAAATAGAACTTTGATTGATATGGTTAACTGCATGCTTATAAGTTCTAGTTTTCCTAATTCTTTGTGGGGTGAAGCTATGTTGTCTGCATGTTATGTTTTGAATAGAGTTCCTTTGAATAAGAAGAATGTTTCTCCTTATGAATTGTGGTTTAAGAGGAAACCAAACTTGAAGAGACTTAAAGTCTGGGGTTGCTTAGCATATGTTCGAAAGCCTGATCCTAAAATACCAAAACTGGGAAACAGGGCTTATGAATGTGCTTTTGTGGGATACTCTTTTAATAGTATCACCTACAGATTTTTAATCCTTGACACTTTTGAGATTATAGAATCTGTAGATGTGGAATTCTTTGAGAACTTAAATAGGAACAATTCTCATGAATCAAGGATATAAGCACAAGGCCATTAACGTGCTTGGCTACAAAACACATGATTTATGAAATCAATATGTGTGGAGACTCCGGTTTTATCATAAGGGATACTTGGTTCAAGACTGGTTTCACCATAGAATCTCGATAAGGCTTTGAGTTTCTTACACTAAGTGAAGGTTCAAATCCAAAAGATATCTATTCTTCACTATAAGGCTTTGAATCTCGATAAGGCTTTGGTACGTAACTGTTTTGACAGTTAAAAAACGTATCCAGAATATTCTTCACTAACAGACGCCATTGATGAAGAGAAACATGTTGGTGAAAAGATATGTCTTTTCCCAACAGATGCAAAACCTCTATAAGAAAGCATCTCCCTAACTCGTTTCAAATCATCTCTCGAAAAACCTTTCTCTGTTTTTCTCTCTTTTCTGAAGCATCATCAGGACCCTTTTTTTTACATGTGTTCTTGATTGAATCAAGGGGTACAAACCTTGAATTCAATTTTCTGTTGTAGGGCTTTCATTGTATCCGAAGGCATTATTTCACATACCTGTTTTAATCGCCAATTCATTGGGAGGGTAGAAATAATTGTCTAAAAGAAATCGTACGAGCCTTGAAAGCTTTTGAGTACAACAACAATCTTTTCCTGTTTTGTTTTCATCTTCTATTGCAACCCGTTTTTCCAACATAAATCAAATAATTTAGCCATAAGCATGAAGGCATATTCTGATAAATACTCCATAAACCAAATAATTTAGCCAATTTACTTTTGAGTCATTCCTCAAAGAACGAGTATTTTTACAATGTACAACGTGGTTTAACCCTGTTAAATTACACCTTACACTTTGACGAGGACAAAAATGATGTCAATTTTTTTTTTGTATGAAAAAATACAGTATAACTATTCTTTTTCTACCATACTTGGTTGAAGTAGTCAAGGAAGAAATACTATTGTACTACAGTCTACCAGATAATTACAATTATGAAAGTAGTAATAAATTTGAATTTGAATATGAATTAGTTAAAAATCAGCTTTACAGAAAGATAAAGAAAGATTTTTGTACTCCCATGGTCCCATTTTGGGAGGGAAACCACTTGAATTCTTCTGCATCGGATTATGGTAAAGTGTTTGGTTAATTTAATCTTATCAAAAGAAAAATGCGGTTTGGATTATCATAATGTCCCTCCTTAAATCATATAAAGCGTCACTAGCTTTTCCCCATTGCCTTTAAACACTCAAAGAAAGTGTATTTGGGGTGGAAGCATGTGCCCTGCCCATTACATTGGCTGCAGCAACATGCAAGTCATAACGATGATTATGGTCTAAAACGGTATGAGTCTCTCAGGCTCAGCAGGAGTTTCGCAGTTTGGAGAGTGCGGAGTCTGCTGAACTGATGACTGATGAGTGTCTTTTAAGATACACGCGCTTTAGAAGAAAATATAGAGCAAAACAAAAAGCAAAAGCGAAAGTAAATTTAGAGTTTTTGCAGAATCTTTGGGTATTTTTTATTCTCCTATTTCTCATATTGTTTAGGAGATAAAAGTTGTTTGGGTATTTGCAGCCTATGTATTGAGCAAGAAACGGAAAATGGAGACATAGATTTTGTGTTTTAGGCTGAATTGGCGAAGATGCATTTAGGATTTTCTACCTCTACAATTTGGATGACATTTTGACACATTTTCTCTATATATGGGTTTGTCCTGTATGGAAATGATAATTCATAGGTTTTTATTAGTTGATTTGTGTTTTCATTGCAGACCTATCTATGGAGGGTAAGCATGCTTATCTTCGTCGTAGTCCTAGACTACTCGAGCTAGCACGTCGACAATCCAGTGCAGCAGAGAATGATGAAGAAAAGCAACCTCATAGTTCAGCTGCTGAAAGAGGCAGAAAACGCTGCCACCAATCAGTGGATTCAGCTGAGGAAAGTAATGAAACACACAGTCAAGAATGACGCCGTATTGCACAAAGGGCAAGACGAAATTTGATGAATAAGAATGAAAGAGACCAAGTCCTGGAAAAACGGCGCAAAGATTATCAAATGAAAAGGATGAGAGTAGGCAATGCAGCTATTAATGAGGGAAAAACAGGAACAAGCAGTGGTAAGTGGTTGTATTTCTTTAGGGAATTCAGTATATATCATTCATAAATTCCATGTTAGTTTACTGTTTCCATGCATCCTTTATGTAAAAGTAATTGCTTTTTGGCTCTTTAGCCGGATACGTTGATGACCAAACATCATAGTAGATATAACAACCACCTTACCACAATGACTAGATAACGTGACTACGTGACAACAATTACTCTCAGCAAAAGAATGTTGTTGGTGCACAATGATAAATTTTTTAGTCATTGAAGAAAAATAAATCTTAGTCATTGAAGGAAAAAAACAGAAATTAGCGAGCGGGAACAAGTTGTAGTAAGACAACAACTTAGGGTGTTATTTAGATTTTGGTTTTATAGTGATTTACATTTTAGAATCTCATGAAACTGATTATCCCAAGTTAATATGTTTATGTGTAAGCATCTCATTAACCACATTACATCTTTAGCTAATGCTCTATCTTATAAGGATTGAACAACTTATAAGCTTATTATATATATCATTGTTTTACATGTGCAACAAGTATAGAACTTTCTAAGTCAACTTGAGAGGATAGAGCAGAAAGTAATGGTACGTGAAAACAAATTGCATCTTACTGAATGCTCTTTCTCCATGGTGGACGGATGTTATGTTCAAATATATTTTTTTTCGTACGCAGCAAATAGACAACTAATTACTTAACTAACCTTTTTTTTTTTTGGTTATTTTTCTTATGCAGCAAATGAAATATTCATTCCTCGCCGAAGCCCTAGAATTGCTGAGCAAGAAAAGGGTCGAGAAAATTCAGATGATATTGAGAAAGAAAGAGGAAACAAACGCTGCCACAAATCAGTGGACTCGGATAATGAAAGGGAGGAAAGAAAGAGACAAGAAATGCGTCGTACTTCACAAAGTGAAAGAAGAAGTTCGCTAACTGATAAGGAAAGAGATCAGATCCTTGAAAAACGGCGTTCAACTTATCAAATGAAAAGAAAAAAAGTAGGTGATGCAACTAATAATGAGGCCAAAGCGGGAACAAGTAATGGTAATTCTTCTCCATACTACTATGTTTTTCTGATTGGTGGGGTTTCACTTTTGCTATCAAATATTTCTGTGAATTGTTCTTGCTGAATGGATGGAGACAATGCAAAAAATAAAAACATTAAATTGGCTGACAAATGCTATTTTGCATGTGAGGAAATATGGATTAAATTTTGAAGTTCCTTAAGAGGAAATTAACTTTGTTGATTTGGACCAATCTTTTGACAAAATGCTATTTGAGTTGGATTGTTAGTGAAATGTCTCCTTTTCCGCTTTTGTCGAGGTACCGGAGAAAATGTAATCCCCCATTCCTGTGTATTAGGCAGGCAATTGGATTGTGATGTTTTGGGAGGTTTCATACCATAGTGCAGAACATGGGTTATAAGTTAAAAGTGGCAATATGTCCATCTTGATATCTTTTATCTTATTTTATGGCGGAAAATTTTAGTTTGTTGCTTCCTTAGTATATTTGTACTCTTCCAACAGGGATGCAGAGTGATCGGGTCCCAGTTTTGAAGCCGACAACTCAAGTGAATAGGGAGATTAATCCAACTGTTCAATCTGTATTTTCAACTCTAAGGTCTACTCTTTCTCAGACTACGACAGTCGTATGCCGGATCCAAAATGGGCGGATAGATTTCTTGGTAAGTCAACTTTAACTATACTAACTCAAAGTTAAACCATACTGTAAAAGTCAACAAATGTTAAGTGCATTCTTTGTTTTAATAAATGATGCCTTTAAAATTCAGGCTGGACCTGTTCATGTTGTTGATGGAATTAAAATGGGAAGAACAAGAGTGCATAATGCTGACATAATCATTACGCATCGCGTTCCCAGATTTATTAATCAAGTTCAGCGCCAAGATGAAGACGTCGTAGAAGCATCCAGAAAAAGAAAGGGAAAGACGATAGTGGTATACCAGGTATGTATATATATATATATATGTTACATCATTTAGAGATTTTTAGAAAAAAATATCCTTGACATAAGTTGCCTTCATTGATAGGAACAATATGCATCAAAACATAGGTATTCCTATGCTTAGTAGGCCTTTTATGTTATGTGATTTCACCTGAATTTTGATCCCCCAGTTTCTATTTTACCAGACATTAGTAGAAGATGTGATTGCACCTGAATTGGTGAACATATTCCATTCCTATTAGATTTTTTTTTTGTGAATATTGACCCGGTACACGAAGACATTAGCCATAACACCAATAGTTTTGTGGAAAGATCCATAGGGATTTGAATTTCTATGGTTAACCATTTGAAACAACTCTTAGTGGTAACCAGTTCAGTTTTTTAATGAGAATTTCGTTGTGTATTACATGTTTATGAACAATCTCCTTTGTTAGGATACCAAAATAGGTTTTTTTCTCTTTCCGTTTTAGGATTATAAGTAAAAATGAATATGAATTGAGATTTATGTTCAACAAAAAAATTTGGTAAACAGAAACGGTGCCGGCCAAACAGCTATGTTCCTGGAACATAAACAACATGAGGCATAGTTATTGGTTCTGCTGGAGATAAAACCAATGATGACTTAGCAGATGATAGAAACTATGATGATGATGAAACTGCCTCGCATCAAGTAAGTGTACCACATCGCGGAGAAAGCAGTCATGCTGCCCAATTACCCTTGCGAAGAAGTCCAAGGTTCAGTCAACATCCTCAACATAGAGAACCGCCAAATATACATGATGCAATCGGTATAGCCATATTTTTATTATATCGCTACTTATACATATTTCAGATTAGGTTATATCCATTGATGTTCATAGTTTTTTCGTGATGACGTAATGGTAATTTTCACTAGCTCAATTTATGTAGCAACAGATGACAGTCCTGCATTGAACCTTCGTAGAAGCCCTCGGCTAATGGCCCAAGCTCAATCCCAGCAACCCCAGAATGCACAAAATGCAATATGTAAGATTTCTATTTTACTTTTTTGAAGTGTGTGTATGTAGTTTTCTCAAATGGTTATGGGAATATATTTTCAGAATGGCTAAAATGTTATAGGTAAATCAATATTCATAACCAAACCCCATAGTCATCCGCACATCTATAAGGTTTCTAGGTTGCTTTGTATGCAAAGTATAATTAGAAGTTGAGCGCTTTTGTTCTATGTACAGCAAATTCACAAGGAAGACGGCTTGGTCTTCCATGTCGGAGTGTTGTGGGAAGATCTTCGTTCCGTAATTGCGCAAGAGGACTTACTTACCAAACTGGATTTGTTAAATACCATTTGCCACCATTAGAAACATGTCCAAAATGTCAAGCGAAGCTTTTCCATCGTGAATCCGAGAATTTTTGTTGTGGTAATGGAAAGATATCATTGGAATTGGTTGATCCGCCTTTAGCACTTTTGGAGTTATTTGATGATCAGGGGCCAAGGGGGAAACAGTTTAGAATCAACATTAGGTCTTATAATCAGTGCTTTGCGTTTACTTCGATGGGGGTTTACTTTGATAAGGATCTCGCTGATGGTACCGAAGGAGTTTATACTTTCTGTATTCAAGGCCATCTTTACCATAAAATTGGTAGTCTCTTTCCTGGAGAGAATGATTCTCGGCCACGATACCTCCAGATATATTTCTATGACATAGATCAAGAGATTGAGTGGAGGATGAAAGAAGGTAATGACGTGTTTGATAGAGATGTCTTGAATCTATTAAGGGAGATCTTGAACATACACAATAGTTTTGTCCATGTTTTTCGTCAAGGTGCAGAACGAGAAGATATTTTGGATTGCCAGTTGATTATCAAAGAGCAACCTAAATATCAGTTGAAGTACACTCTTCCAAGTGCTTCCTAGGTTGCGGCCATTGTACCAATAGGCGATGAAAGTTATAAACATACAGAACGTGAAATAATAGTGCAGACAACATCCGGGAATCTCATAAAGGTCTTTGAGAAAGGTGGTAATTACGATCCTATGCAATATCCTCTTTTGCTCCCTTATGGAAGCTACGGGTGGGACATAGAAAGCAAAGACAATAATGGAAGAAAGATGTCATGCCGTGGATACTATTCGTACATTCTGCAGGTACTAAGTATTAAGTAAAATCGTCTATAAAACTAAAGACTCGAACCCACATTTTTTAAGTGTCTTTTAATTAATTTTTGTGGTGTTTTTTAATTGTTGGACAGATGCGCAACAATCATGATTCACTTTTTCTTCGAGGCGGACGATTATTGCAACCGTATGTTGTGGATAATTGGGTTAAAATTGACTATGCTAGGCTCAGATGGGTTACAGGTCATCAAAATCAACTAAGGGCGGAACTCTACGAAGGATTACAAGATGCACAAAGAGCGGGAGAGACCAGCGTTGGTAAGTTATAAGTTAAAATACATATGTGCATTTTGTTTCTTTTTTTTCCTAAAATCAAATTCAAACTCAAAGCTTCAGAATTCACTTTAGTTTTTCTTTTTTAAAAAGCAAAAAACTTGGTATGTTTCTAATTTTATATTCCAAGTGCATCAAATATGCATGAGTTCTTGATATTTTTTTTTTTTAATCTCGATAGACGAACTAGGCAAGAAGATAGTACTACCTTCTTCATACGTTGGTGGGACGCGTGATATGTACCAGCAATACCAAGATGCGATGGCTTTGGTACATAAATATGGGAAGCCTGATATATTTCTTACAATGACTTGCAATCCACTCTGGACCGATATTGTAGCTAACTTACGTCCCGGTCAATCCGCATCCGATAGACCTGATTTGACAACTAGGGTATTCCGTGCTAAATTTGAAGAGTTAAGGAAGATATATTCAACAAGAATGTGCTAGGAAGAGTAGCTGCTCATGTTCATGTGATTGAGTTTCAGAAAATAGGTCTACCGCATGTCCATATGTTGATCATATTGGAAAAAGAAGACAAGTTACAAGGTCCTGATGATTATGATCGTATAGTTAGAGCAGAAATACCTGATAAAAAGAAAGAGCCTGAATTGTATAAGTGTGTGAAGAAATGGATGATACATGGTCCGTGTGGAATCAAGTGCATGAGGGAAGGGAAGTGCAAGAGAGGGTTTCCGAAACAATTTTCTGAATGTACCGTGCAAGGCAAAAATGCTTACCCAGTTTATCAGAGGAGAGAGGATGCAAATACTATAACGATGAGTAAGAACTTCATGGAAGACAATAGATTTGTGGTGCCTTACAATCCTTGGCTTCTTCATAAGTACGATTTCCACATCAATGTAGAAGTTTGTTCCACTGTCAAAATTGTGAAATATATGTACAAGTACGTCTACAAGGGCCCGGATTGTATTTCCTTTCGGTTGCAACCGGTGCAGCCAGAATCCGAAAATGACGAGGTAACACATTACATCAATGCAAGATGGGAGTGTGCTCAAGAATCAATATGGAGGATATATAGGTTTGCGATGAATAAGATGTGTCCATCAGTTCAAAAATTGCACTTGCATCTTACCAAACAAAATAGTATCATGTTATATGAGCATCAAACAGTCGATGAGGTCTTAGAAAATGAAAATAATTCCAAAACGATGTTGACGGAGTATTTTGTTACAAATGCATGTGATCCTACAGCTAGGCGATGGTTATATCGGGAGTTTCCTGAACACTACACATGGGACAAAGAAATTAAGAAATGGCACAGAAGAAGAACAAAACAGAGGGTGATTGGTAGGGTATATTCTGTGCCCCCTATTGCGGCTGAAAGGTTTTTTCTGAGGCTTATACTTATGCATGTTAGGGGTGCCACTTCATACGAATATTTTTTGACAGTTGACGACAGAAGATATCAGACATTTAAAAGTGCAGCCGAGGAACGAGGATTATTGGAGAATGATAATAGTTTGAGGGCATGTATGGCCGAAGCGGAAACAAACAAGATGCCATCTGCTTTGAGAACTCTTTTTGGTAGCATATTGATTTTCTGCAACTCGGCGGACACTAGAAAGTTATGGTACGAGATCTTCAACGACATGGTGGAAGATTATGCAAGTTCAAGTGATACGAGCTCCGCATATTTATCAGATCGTCTTCTCAGAGAGTTGGGTCAAATGCTTCATCAACATGGCAAGCGTCTAAAAGATTACGATCTTCCGGAAATTGTCGGCATATTGGATGATAATTTACAGGTGTCTGATTTGATCGAAGAGGAGGTATCCATTCCTGTTTCCGAAGAAGATATGATGAATGTGGACAAGTTGAATGAAGATCAGTCCAAGGCTTATGATACCATTATGGGTGCCGTCCGAAGAAAATAATGCAGAGTCTTCTTTGTTGATGGTCCAGGGGGTACCGGGAAGACTTTTCTCTACCGTGCTATTTTGTCGACCGACAGAAGAAGTGGTGGTATTGCCATAGCAAAAACTACATCTGGAGTTGCAGCTACTATGTTACCTGGTGGAAGAACTGCATACTCGATATTCAAGCTTCCATTTACCCCAGCAGCAACTTCTACATGTGACATTGCCAAAAATGACAAGTTGTCTGATCTTCTCCGTCAAGATACTATGATCATGTGGGATGAAGCTACCATGGCACATCGGTATTCTGTCAAGGCACTCGATACGACTATGAGAGATATAACGGGTAACAAGAAGCCGTTTGGTGGTAAGATTGTTATTATGGGAGGTGATTTCCGCCAGGTTCTTCCAGTTGTACAAAAAGCTTCAAGGGGGAAAATGGTGGATTCGTGTCTTACCCGGTCGGCTCTGTGGAGACATGTACAAGGAAGTTCTTACATCGTCCTAGCTTAGGTATACATCTTACGAATTAATGTCGTCTGCAAAGTTCTTAGTCGTTGTATTTGTTTTTTACTTAATATTTTTTATTTCTTGTTTATTAAAATATTCGACTTTGGGTCGTAGCAACTCTTGGTTGTGGGTCAGATCAACTAATGGAATCAAGTACGTAGTATCCTACTGGGATCATAGATGTAGGAGCATAATTGTACCTTAGATCAGTGTGAGATTGGTTGGGGTTCAACTACAGTCCAGACCGAAGTTAGCCTGGAGTAGGCTAGTGTCTGTAGCGGCTTAATACAGTGTATGTTTAATCTGGACTAGGTCCCGGGGTTTTTCTGCATTTTCGGTTTCCTCGTTAACAGAATTTTGGTGTCTGTGTTTTTTCTTTTCTGCATTATATTTTGTTATATAATTGAAATAATACAGGTTGTGCGTTGTTCAATCAATTAGAATATCCGACCTTTTGGTTGTTGATTTAAATTGATTGACACTTGGATATTGGTCTTTGGCACCATCCAAGTTATCTCTCTTTGATAAAGACTCGCAGATTCTATTTGCTTGAGTATAGATCAAATTGAGAGATTGAGATAATAACTCCTTGAGATATTTTCTATTGATTGAGTCTGACTATCTAGTTTATTCTCTAGAAAGTAACTCGGAGTTGTCCATACATATTGCTAATCGAAATATTGGGTGTGGTTGTTACACCCACTCTTTTTCACCTTTCAAAAGGTTTAAACTGCGAATAATTGTTGGAAATTTTTGTCCAACATGGTCACTTAATCATTTTGATGAGCCATCATGGTACGATGTGGACTTGTAATGGCACATATATATAGTGCAACCAAAAATATGTAAGAACACAAATATCAGGCTTATATCCAGTTACCAACTGGTAAACAAAGAATAGTTTACCAATATTGGGTCTAAAATGAATAAGTGAAGAGGCGTTTAATATTGCATATCCCCAATCAGTTAATGATAGGTTGGTACTCATAACAATGTCTTAGACATCATCTGTAACCTTTGATGATAGCCTTTGCGAGACCATGAGGTATATGATGCTCTCATTGATCATATTAATCATGCAATAACCATCAAGTTCTTTTGATGTACACTCGCTAGCATTAATTACAAGGGGTGGTGAGGCCTTACATGTATAATATATGCTAGTAGTTTTCCAATATGTCAAAACAGCCACCAGAACCATAAGTCACTTTCGCAATCTTCATGGATATTTTTGTAAATATCATTTTGTTTTCTTTGTAATATGGATTTTTTCCACTTTCGCAATTTGCATGGATATTTTTGTAAATATCATTTTGTTTTCTTTGTAATATGGATTTTTTTCCATTTACATTTTAGGATGGTCTCAATCCTGTTTTACCGTAGACTTTGTAAAATGAGTGATATGCTTTCTTACTTGAAAACATAATTGGGGAAGGGGGGGGGGGGGATTGTTCATCTAGTACTTTAGAAAACACTTATTGAGAGAATATGTCATTACTTCGCATGCTGTCGATATTTTTCACGTTGTCTCGTCCACTTAAACGCAGTGATGTAGTATATGTCATTTCAAAATGAAACATCATGTCACAACCAAAGTGCATTTATGGTTATGTAAAATCTTCTATGAGTTAATTCCCAACTTTTCATCATCAGAGTCAATATGGAGTCCATAATTCAAATATTACAGTGATTTACATTTCACTATATTGACTTATTAGTTTCTCTAAAATATGTTTCCTTCCAAATTCATTAGAGATCTCAACACCACTTTTTTTCATACCCAGGCAACAATACACATGCGCAAAAATCACATCAAACAAATACAAGTTGAAGATCCGATACACTAGTGCAACACTTCACCAAACAATATCAGGCACCGCCAACCAATATAGACATGAGTCTATTTGATTGTGTCCAACCACGACTCTCGGATCACCACAAAACCAAACTAATCCAACATGTCACTGATGAAGAAATTAAGAGAGCCTTATTCTCAATAGACTTAGACAAGGCACCAGGCCCAGATGGCTATACGAGTAAGTTCTTCAAATTTCTTTGGGAAAACACTGGTAGACAAATTATAGAAATGGTCACATACTTTTTTCAACAAAATCAACTCACAGATGGTGCCATACAAACATTACCTTAATACCCAAAACCCTTGCAGCTACCAACCCGACTCATTATAAACCAATAGGGTTATGTAATGTGGTGTACAAAGTCATTACAAAGATTTTAGTAGATAGAATAAGACCAATTCTACAATTCATAATCATCCCCTTCCAATCAGCCTATGTACCTAATAGAGCAATCCACGACAACATTGAAATGGAAATCGAGATCTTCCACCAAATATGCACAACACCGATGACAACACACCCAAAGTTTGGGATGAAACTGGATATCACAAAAGTGTACGATTCACTCGATTGGGGTTTCGTCATAAGGTCATTCATGTCATTGGGGTTTCCAGAGAAATTCACTAGTGGAAAATGAGTTTTTAACCACTTCCTGGGCTTTACAAATACTACAGTTGTTGGGCTGACGTAACTATAAGTTATGTGAGTGAGAGTTGTTTTATTAAAGAAAAAAATTGAAAAAGTAAAACTTGTCTCATAAACAGTGGTTTTTTTAAAGGGTATTTTTGTAAAAATGAGGAGTTCTAAGAACCACTGTGAGAGCAAATTGTTTCTATAGCCCCAGATTTCTCTTTGCCTAATTCTCCTGAAACTTTATCTATTTGTCTCTTAAATCTTATCTAGATGTGATTTATCTTTCCATCTTTTTCATCTTTACCCCCCGAACAGAAACTACCAAACCCTAACTCTGAATCCCTTGTATCATTATAATTCGCTCTACTAATATACTTCATTCAAACTAAACTCTCCCAGAACCCATGATTTGATCTGTAGCTTTGCACCAATTTCTTCGATCTGTGATATTTTCTTCTTTCTTCAATTTCTTCGAAAGAAGATTTCACACATATACCGGTATTTGGTGATGAAAGGCTTTCCTTTGTTTCTGAAAATAATAGTAGGCTTAAGTTTCCTTGATAAATTAGCTGATGGGTTCCCTAGGCTTGTTATAGAAAATCAGAGGAAACCCATTTTCTGAAACGAAAATGTCAATTTCTAACGGAAGATTACTTCGCATCAACAACAGGAAAACTATTTAAATCTGACCAAGAAAATAATGTGTCAAAGACATATTTATTAAAGCATTGCAGTACAATCCAAATGCAAAATGGAAGAGAAATTATTTACACACAGACTAGTTGTAAACTCTTATGACTGTATAATCTCTAGTGACCTCTTGCAGTTTGAGTGAGATGTGCAATAACAAGAAAAATTCCACCAACTTGTTCGATCTCATCATGGATCTCATCAAAGGCTGATTTTTTTTGGCTAGGCTCAAGGTTTTCATATTCGGCCACCAACTTGGCTGATTCTGTTAAATTGATTATGACATCTTGGCCTTCGGTTTTGGGGAGATCTGAAAGTGATACGAATAGTTTGAGGTACTCCATAAAGCGACTTTTAAATGCATTCAGTTGATGATCAACGTTACCTATCTTATGGAAGAGGAGCCATAGAAAAGATAGGCAAATGGCTGAAGTGTAGAAGACTAAAGATATATTCCCAAGAAGATCTGCAATCTTCATATTTTTGCCTGGTGGTGGAGGACGACTATTGAAGGAAACATTAAGAGCGAAGAATATGGTTAAAATGGTTGGAATCCAATGGATTATTCAGTTTGGTATACCCATCCAGACATCTTTTGTATATTTTTTTATGATTTCTTTATCTTCCTTTAGTTGAGCTGCTAGAGTTGTTGGAGAGTTCCTCAAGATTTGTGCTCATGCAGTGTTAGCAATGCTGTTTCCCAAATTTATTAATCCTACAGCAATGCTCTGCATTATGTTCTCCACAACTTTCAATTCTTCTCCCAACGAATTTACATCCCCAATAAGTTTGTGAACCCTTTCCTTCTCTTTCCCAATACGTTGGTCAACCCTTCCCTTCTCTTCCTCAATAACTTGTCTCACCCTTGTCTTCTCATCAGATGCTTCGGCTGCAATATTTTCCAACGATTCTGTTATTATTTTTACCAATGTGTCAACTGTGTCTTGAATTTCCTCTATGGTAAGAGGTTTCCTGCACAAACAGGAAGAACATAAGCAACAACTTCAAAGACAGCAAGATAAAGAGAAGAAGATGCCTTTAACTACAAAACCCAGAAAAAAAATTTGTTGTTCTAAACAAAACAAGATGAGGATCAAAGTCTTCCTGTCCAAACCCTAAACCAAATGTTGGGCACTTTTCTTTTCTTTTCCCTTATTGACCAGACCCAACTAAAAAGACACAACTAAACACTGAGAAATCACATCAAAAATATTGGGAAATCACTGAATATTTCGAAATCAAAATCTTAAATTATGAATTGAAAAGCGATTTTGAAATCATTGAATATTTCAAAATCAAAGTCTTAAATAATAAATTGAAAAACAATTACCAAAAAAAGTATCCAAATAGAAAGAAATTGGAAAGAAAAGGTACATAAAGAGAGGAAAAAAAAATCAATACAAGGAAAAAAAAAACAATCTTGTTGATAAGGTTTGTCTCAAAATTATCAATTGATTTGAGACAACGACTCACAAGTTGATCTCAACACTAAAAGTAAAAGCATTAAAGTGAAATTTTTACTTTTTCTTCTATGAGCTTGAACCAGAATTGTTTTGAACTCCATTTTTCTCTTTACTTCTTCCTGCCATGATAAACAAAATAGATCTAGAAATAAAACTATTGACAGGTGTGAGAGAGAGATAGAAATCAAATAGATTTGGGAGAGACTGTTCATTTGAGTCTGGTATATATAGGCAAAAAGAAAAATAGCCGTTACACTCAAAAGTTTTTTTTTTTTTTTTTTTTTCAAAATAAAATGCTACCGTTTGAAAGGCTTTTCTTTCTTTATGAAAATAATAGTAGGCTTAAGTTTCCTTGCTAAATTAGCTGATGGGTTCCCTAGGCTTGTTATAGAAAATCAGAGGAAACACATTTTCTAAAACGAAAATGTCAATTTCTGAGGGGAGATTACTTAGCATCAACAACATGAAAACTATTTAAATCTGACAAAAAAATAATGTGTCAAAGACATATTTATTAAAGCATTACAGTACAATCCAAATTCAAAATGGAAGAGAAATTATTTACACACAGACTAGTTGTAAACTGTTATGGAAGTAAAATCTCTAGTGACCTCTTGCGGTTAGAGTGAGATGTGCGGTAACAAGAAAAATTCCACCGACTTGTTCGATCTCATCATGGATCTCATCAAAGGATAAAAATTTTTGGCTGGGCTCAAGGTTTTCATATTTGGCCACCAACTTGGCTGATTCTGTTAAATTGATTATGATATCTTGGCCTTCGGTTTTGGGGAGATCTGAAAGTGATACGAATAATCTTTTGTACTCCATGAAGCGACTTTTAAATTCATTCAGTTGATGATCAACGTTACCTATCTTCAGGAAGAGGAGCCATAGAAAAGATAGGCAAATGGCCGAAGTGTAGAAGACTAAACATATCTTCCCAAGAAAATCTATAATCTTCATATTTTTTCCTGGTAGTGGAGGACGACTATAGAAGGAAACATTAAGAACGAATAAGATGGTTAAAATGGTTAGAGGACGAACCTGATTGGAATCTAATCAATCATTAAGTTTGGTATACCCATCCACGACATCTTTTGTAGCTTTTTTTTACGATTTCTTTATTTTCCTTTAGTTGAGTTGCTAGAGTTGTTGGAGAGTTCTTTCATGATTTGTGCTCCTGCAGTGTTTGCAATGTTATTTCCCAAATTTATTAATTCTCTAGCAATGCTCTGCATTATGTTTTCCACAACTTTCAATTCTTTTCCCAATGAATTTACATCCCCAATAAGTTTGCTAACCCATTCCTTCTCTTCCCCAATACGTTGGTCAACCATTCCCTTCTCTTCCTCAATAACTTGGTTCACCCTTCTCTTCTCATCAGATGCTTTGGCTGCAATATTTTCCAACGATTCTGTTCCTTTTTTTTTTACCAATCTGTCAACCGTGTATTGAACTTCCTCTATCGTAAGAGGTTGCCTGCACAAATAGGAAGACCATAAGCAACAACTTCAAAGAAAGAAAGATAAAGAGAAGAAGATGCTTTTAACTACAAAACCCAGAAAAAATCGTTCTTCTAAACAAAGCAAGATGAGGATCAAAGTCTTCCTATCCAAACTCTAAACCAAATGCTGGTCACTTTTCTTTTCTTTTCCCTTATTGAAAAGACCCAACTAAATACTGAGAAATCATATCAAAAATATTGGGAAATCACTGAATATTTCGAAATCAAAATCCTGAATATGAATTGAAAAACGATTTTGAAATCATTGAATATTCCAAAATCAAAGTCTTAAATAATAAATAGAAAAGCAATTACCAAAAAAAGTATCCAAATAGAAAGAAATTGAAAAGAAAAGGTACATACAGAGAGGAAATAAAAATCAATACAAGGAAACAAAAAAAACAATCTTGTTGACGAGTTTTGTCTCAAAATCATCAATTGATTTGAGACAACCAATCACAAATTGATCTCAACCATATAAGTAAAAGCATTAAAGAGAAATTTGTACTTTTTCTTCTGTGAGCTTGAACCAGAATCATTTTGAACTCCATTTTTCTATTTACCTCTTCCTTCCATGATAAACAAAATAGATCTATAAATAAAACTATTGAGAGGTGTGAGAGAGAGATGGAAATCAAATAGATGTGGGAGAGACTGTTCATTTGAGTCTGATATATATAGGAAAAAAGAAAAATAGCCGTTACACTAAAAATTTTTTTTTTTTCAAAATAAAATGCTACCGTTTGAAAGGCTTTTCTTTCTTTTTGAAAATAATAGTAGGCTTAAGTTTCCTTGCTATATTAGCTGATGGGTTCCCTAGGCATGTTATAGAAAATCAGAGGAAACACATTTTCTAAAATGAAAATGTCAATTTGTGAGGGGAGATTACTTCGCATCAACAACAGGAAAACTATTTAAATCTGGCCAAGAAAATAATATGTCAAAGACATATTTATTAAAGCATTCGAGTACCATCCCTATGCAAAATGGAAGCGAAATTATTTACACACAGACTAGTTATAAACTGTTATGGCAGTATAATCTCTAGTGACCTCTTGCACTTTGAGTGAGATGTGCGGTAACAAGAAAAATTCCACCAACTTGTTCGATCTCATCATGGATCTCATCAAAGGATGAAATATTTTGGCTGGGATCAAGGTTTTCATATTTGGCCACCAACTTGGCTGATTCTATTAAATTGATTATGACATCTTGGCCTTCGATTTTGGGGAGATCTGAAAGTGATACGAATAATTTGTTGTACTCCATTAAGCGACTTTTAAATGCATTCAGTTGATGATCACCGTTACCTATCTTCTGGAAGAGGAGCCATAGAAAATATATGGAAATGGCTGAAGTGTAGAAGACTAAACATATCTTCCCAAGAAGATCTGCAATCTTTATATTTTTGCCTGGTGGTGTAGGACGACTATATAAGGAAAAATTAAGAGCAAAAAAGATGGTTAAAATGGTTAGAGAACCAAACTGATTGGAATCTAATCGATCATTCAGTTTGGTAGAGGTGTGGGGATTAGGTTTCCCAGTTTCTAGAGTTTTCCCTTATATAGTCTTCAAATCAGGGTTTGCAATAGTGTTACCTTGGTAACAAAGCATTCAGTATTCACCGTTAGATGAAAACCTGATTAGACTCAAGCTAATATCTTTCAACCATTAGATCGAACTTATATTGTTACACACAAATGAAAAGTGACTTCATCTAGATATGGGTAACCGTACCTAAATGTGTACACCTTGTTGGCTCAACAATAGTTAACCGAAGTTAGCCATATGAACACTTTCATATCAACCTCATTCATCTTAACACAACTAGTTCAAATGACTTAAATGAAACTAGTTATAGAGTTATTCAAATAAAGTATAAAAGACACAAATAAAGTAATATTGATTTTGATTCACTCGAATCAATTAATGAACATTATAGACATGGTTTGCAAAAGATTGAATTCTTTATTTTATAAATGTATTAGTTTATGAACAAACCGATTTTAAAACTTAACCTATTCAAGTATGCAAATGGGTACGCATACCTAAGTAGGCGGACTTGGCCTGGGTTCTCCAGTATGAGAACGGGTACACATACTATCGTACACCACCAAACTCAGTTGAAATCCCAGACTTAAACTTACGCCGGTACGCATAAGGGTATGCGTACTAAGTTCCCGTACTTCAACTAACAAACCAGTACGCATATAGGTATGCATACTATTGTTCCCGGACTTGGAGTTACTTGCAACAGTTAGCATACAAGTACGCATAATGTGCTATATGCAATCATAGTTAATTGTTCTAAACCCCCATTTTAATCATTGAAACATTATTAGAAGACGAAAATAGCCGTCTCACACAAACTATTAGCTTCAAAGTAATTTTCAATTGATCGATAGATCAATACAAAACATTCCGAGTCTACATCGAATGACCGTCTCGCACAAATCATGTAAGATGTTACCAGGCGATTTTCACATGATAATATTTTGACTTTCGTCAAGAATATAAGATGAACTTGGTTAAAGCGAAAGCTTACCAACACATATTTCGAGAATTATGTAATTGAGTTAAACTCAGCTCGAAATATCAAATGTGTATAATCGAAGTCTAGCTATACGGCTTTGTCTCAAATAGGAGATAGAGTAGATAGACTTTTGAGTGATAAATGAGTTCAAGTCTCCACATACCTTTTCTTGATAAAGTTACACAATCTCCCCTTAGTATTTTTTCATCTTCAATCGATGAACGCCGTGGAGTCTAAAGATCAACTACACATTCTATCATAATCTGAGACTTAGCTATAAGTATACTAGAAATCAAGACTTATAGTTTTGGAAACTAAACTTGACAAACAAGCTTGAGATAGAAACGCTTGAGAGTTCGATCGAGCAGTGCTCTAACATAATGTATCTTAAGTTACAATGGAAAAAAATAAGTACAACTATTATTTATCTTGGTGGAGATTAAGTAGGATGCGTAGGATTTTCAGTTCAAGCTGTTTGGTGGAGATATTAATGAATCTGAAGAACTGAAAATGGAGATGGTATTTATGTTGGTGGTTGAAGAAGAAGAGCAAGGTCCGATTGCATCTGCAGTTCAAGATAAAACTAAGCCTGGGATGGAAGTGATGGTTTAGATGCATGTTTAAGACATGGGTTTGATGGAGTTGTGAGGGATTCAGATGGGGATTCCGACAATTATCTAATGGTGGTACTGATATTTATTTTTACTTTAGGTTGCAGTTTGCAGTTGAGGTAAAGCTGGAACTGATACCATTTGCAAGTATGATTGATTTGGTGAAGGACGGGGAATAAATGCTGCAATGAGTGATTGAATAAAATGTGTATGAAATAGATGAATGCTTATGGTGTTCTCAGTTATAGATGTTGTGATTAATGTTGAGATATGAGCTCTGGGTTGTGTTTACAAGCATTTGGTGGTTATTGAAATGTTGCAGTTCAGGTCAAGAGGTAGAGAAAATGGTTTGCGATGCTATCGCTTTTGAAGTTGCAGGTTATGGTGACTAATGCAATTAACAATGGGTTGTTGATGATGGATGATGTGTGTGTCAACTTGCTAATGTGATGGTTGAGCAGCATAAGTGGATTAGATTTGAGATTGTGTGCTTGCTGCTATGTTGGCATTACAGGGAAAAAATGACAATGGGTTTGTACTGCAGTCAAAGAGGATCTGAAGGTGGTAGTGTTTGAGCGGCAAGGAATTGGTGTTGTTGGTGTTGGCAGAATGGATGTGTTCTTGCAGCTGAAGGAGTTGAGATGGATGAACTGTAAGCTGATGTGTCAATGATACAAGAATGAGAAGTTCAGATGAGGTGGCCTGGTATTATATTGCAGTGGTTGGTTGGTATGGAATGTTAGTTGAAGGCGGCAGTGAATAGAGGCTGAGATGAAGTTGTTGTTGGTGGTTAGGATAAAAACAGTGCAGAAAAGGAATGATGAGCCATCATGGCGCAACATTAGAATTAGGCATGTGCAATGGTTAGTCATCTGAGCTGACTCTGACTCACTCTTCTAATTCAGGGCTGACTCAAGTACACCGTTAATCTTAACGAAGAAATTAGAGATTTGAGAAGCATTTCACTTGACCAAATAAAAAATCATATGATTTTATGCATCTGGGTGGGGCAAGGCGAAACCGAACCACACCAAATTAAAAAAAAATTGACGATGGAAATTTTTCGGGTCTGGCCGGTGCATAGCACAGGCACAAAATATAGTAAGTACTCGAACATAATAAATGAATTTGATGTACCTGGACTGTGCGAGGCATGTCCAACTTGGGGCCCTACTGTACAATATATATTTTGTTTAATAACTGCTGTACAGTATTTTAATAATTTCACACTCATTACTAATAATAGTCGAGGAGCTAAAAGCTTTCTGCATGTTTACTGGAGATAGAAAGGAACTTGTCCTTGTGCTCCTTAAGATGGGACGTCAACTCATCTGGGAATTCATGGGGTCTATATATTTTTTGCATACTAGTAGGCTGCCGCTCCAACTTTGCCAGGTAATCAGCTGGCTTATTCCATTCTCTTTTCATGGCGGCAATGAAGCCAGAACGATAATAAGGATATCCCAATTCCATAATTTCTTTCATGATTTGCAAGACATGAGTAAACTCATCTTCTGCCACATTCATCTTCAAACAAGGAACGCAGAAATCAGAAGCTGTACCAGAAGAGATTCCAGAAACGCCTTCTTGCTTGTTGGAGGAGAAAGCTGTACCAGAAGAGTGAGTACCACAAGCACCTAGTTTGCTGGAGGAGAAACATTGTCTGACTATCAAAGCAATCCTATCTGAATTGCAAGCTATGAAGACTTTCTTAATTTTGTGCTGGATGGCAAGACTTAGACCACCTTTGATCCCCTCTAAGGTGTGATAAAATCCTGAAATCGAAGGTAAAGAAGCCCCAGCTAAGGCAGTGATAGGACTACCATCCTCACGCCGAAAAATTGCCCCATACCCTCCACTCTCTCCTTTGTTCTTTCTGCAGTAGCCATCTACACTGATTAGGTGCACATCATCCGTGCTGATGTCGACCATATGTTCTTTAGATGGAGACGGTAGTTCTCTGAGAGTTACACTTTTTCGAAGAACAGTTTTCTTCGTATTATCATCAGATTCTTCGGAATCGTCCTCTTCCCCAAAATGATCAGACTTGTTATCCCATTCCCATTCAGCGTCATCGGCGACAGGACTTTCATCATAACCTCGAGGGACCGAACTTTCTTCGGGAACTTCTGGGACCTATGAAGTTGAAGAGCAAATCAAATAATCCATATCAGTGTCACTAAATAAACAAATACAGTATTTCACTGTGAAAAATGTACAAAGTTCTAGTTTAATATTCTGGATGGCAAAACAAGAATTGACGTTGGTGACAAGTAACATTTTGTAAGGATGTCGTGATAGCTAGGATTCAACGATAACATCTATACTAAGCGGTTGTAGTTTTATACTGCTGATAAAAATGTGAATACAAGTGATCGTTGACGTTAATATCCCATTGATTTCCCATGATAAATTTTGTATTACTTATGCAAACAAATATATTGACAATAGTTGATAATGGATTGAGTACATTGTGTCGCCAAATCTACAGAGGATGGAAAGGTACAAAGTCATGACTACTACTGATAGATTTATGTGATTGTTTTACGTACGATGTTAGTAATATTTAGAAGATTTTATCGCAAGATACCCAACTTTTTTATGGATTATAGAAAAGGAGAGTTTCTCGAATTCATATAAACCAAAACTCGCTAATAATAATAGTTTAATTTGCAGAAAAATCAAACAATATACAATGAACAATACATGCAAAGATAATATAAGCAAGTAATGATGTTCACTTGTAGTAATATTTACCAGATCTTCGAGTCGACATTTGATTTAGTAACCTTTTTATGAACAAACAAGTATCTATTTTTAAGAATCCTATTTTCGGAGCTTCTGGGGATAATTGGGGGCTGGCTAGATGATGAAAATGGGTCACGAAATAGTAATAACCTCTTATCCAACCATGGATTAGATTAGATTAACAATTTGATTTATATTGCTAAAATGAATGTGATTTATATCTGAAAATAAAAGCAAATGTTACCGTGGTATAATTGTAAAGCCGTTGGGTGAGTGATACCAGCGACTTGCGTTCGAAACTTGTCGATCTGGATGGGATAATTTTCCTTTCTTTAATTTTGTAGCTACCTGGGCTTGCGGGTAGAAGACCTATTTGAGGTCTAAGAGCAACTGCAGTGGTGCGACCATAACCAAAGACCAAAGAGCAAAAAATTTTTTGAAAATTTGGGTTTAGTCCGTGTTGCAACGCAGTGGTGGAGAGTAAAATTTGGTCAGGCGTAACCTAAAGTTGCGCCCCAATCAGGCGAAGTTTCTGTTCTACGCCCCATTTTTTTTTTTTTTTTTTAATGGGGCGGAACTTAACAATTCCGCCCCTTCTTCTTTTTTTTTTTCTTTAAAATGGGGCGTAACTTTGAGTTACGCCCCATTCAGGCGCAACTTTAAGTTGCGCCCCCCCTTTTTTTTTTTCTAATGCCGGGCGGAAACCAACTCTTACGCCTGTTCGAGCGGAACTTAACAATTACGCCCGACTAAAGACTATATATACTCTGGGTTTTAGTTATAGTCTGGTCTTTAATCTTTACTCCTTCCCCACTGCGTCTCCTATTTGATCTTTAGTCTTGGTTTTAGTCGCCCACTGTGGTTGCTCTAAAGACTCTAAACTTTTATATAGCTTTTGGATTATGAGCAACTTTTATATAGGGATGCACAAGAACCGTTCTGTAGAACCATACCGGTACCGCGGTTAGATGGGACATGTACAAGTACCAAAAACTGGTGCCGTGCTTAGAGTAGGTACAAGTAACGGTTCTAAGCTATTTATGTCCCGTCCCGTCCCGAAGTACCGAGCAACAAGTAATAACGTCTAATAAATAGTTAGGGTTTTTGAAAACTAATTAGTTTTTGTTCATTTCTATTTAGTTTTTGTTGATTTCTTTAGATTTGAAACTGATTGTAATTTTTCAGTTTTTGATTTTAGGGTTTTAGAATTTTTGGTGTGGTTCATAACTTCATTTGAACTTAGAACTTATAAGATTTTTTGCTTTATTTTCTTTTTTATAATTTTACATACGCTATGGGTAAAGAACCGGTACCGTCCCGTCCCGTACCAAGTTAAACAGGTGCAAGTCCCATCCCGTACTGCACATGTACATGTAAAGGTATAAGGTACATGTACCGGCCATAGGAAAAAACCCGTACTCTCCCGTCCCATGTACAACCCTACTTTTATATTTGAAAAAACAAGACTTAACTTATTTTATTTTACATTTTTTCTTTTCTGATTTTGAAGGGAGTGGTTATAGTTGATTTTTTATTTTTTTTTGGAACTCCCAGAAGAATATCAAGAGACATGCTCAAATGGCTATGAACACCTCTAACTTAATTCCTATTGCAGTTTTGTGGCTTCTAATCCGTTGAAGTACCCAAAAGGTTTATAAATTCCCTGGTTTACAACTGGTAAAAAAGAGATTTTAACCGAAAACCTAGCGGTAACCCACTAACGGTAAGGAAATCCTAACTGTAAACACCTAGTACGACTAGGTATATATTCTTAATTTCCCAGTTGTATACTTGCATTATGGCTGAGAAATAAAAAGAAGGTGCTAGTTACTACTGAGAAAATCTAGTCGTAACCCAACCTTTGTATTACTTTTTCTTTTTCTTTTTCTTAATCTTTTCTTTTTTGTTATTATCATAACAACTTATATTTGGGATTTTCTAACCAAAAACACCTACTTACGAATGGGAATTCATATTTTTCTAACTATATACCTGCTAGTAAATGTAGCGGGGTTTCCGATTGTTACCTTAACTATTCAAAACCTAATAATACTTCTTCTTCATTTGAAAATCGATGATTACTCGTCGTTAAAAAGGAAAAAGGAGGAAAAGAGACAATACGATGGAGAAGAAAAAAAAAAAAAAAATTAATGGCCATCATCTGCATCTTGATTTGTAAAGAAGAAGATTTCTTTTTTATGATCATCTCTTCACCATGATAAAACTATAATCATGTTCATGATTTATAAAAGAAAATATTAGGAGAAATATAATATATTAAGTTTTTTTTTTATATATAATTTTATAATAATTTTTTTTATTAGATAAAAATTATTATTATAAGAAACTACTCGAAAACTTAACAAGTTAAACTCCAACAACGCATCACTATATTAGTTGAACAGACTTCCTTATCAATAGTTATTATTATTACTATCATGAACAGGTCTCCAACAACAGATATGTGTTTATCTACGGGGCAGAAGTATTTTTGGCTTTTCATACGTGTATATATATATATATATTAAACCCCTTATCCAAATTTGGGATAACTAAGGTTTTTTTTGTCATCTAGCGTGCTCTCCATTATCCCCGTCGGAAGCCCCAACAATATGATTCATTTTTAAACCTTACAACAAATTGTATAATGTCCGTAATTTATTTTATTTTATACCGCTAAAAAGATACTTTTATCATTAAGGAAGAGTATCTACTTTCTACGCGAGGAAAGAAAGGTTCCCATTTCTGATCTATCCTAACCAAAAAAGAGAATTTATCAACTCGGGAATAAGAGGATGAAACAATCCAGATGAGTATCATTTTTTTCATAAGAAGAAGCCCGCTATTTACAGGTCCCAGAAACTACACAATGAAAGGAAAAAAAATCTTCTACATCCGAGTGTATGAAGATTTGAATATGAAAAAAGAACGAAGATAATTTACCTTGAAAGAGGAAAAGCAATTCCGTGATGATTTCATTTTTCTTTTAATAATTCTGTTTAGATGAATCTGTAGGGGACAACAAGTTAGGAATTAGGATCTTATAATTAATTTATAACTGCAGTTTAAAGAACGTATCAATATGCTCTCTTCTAATGGGAAACCGATTCTATCGTTTCCTATAGGAATGAGGAAGTACTTGAAAGCAGACGAAGAACTAGATGAGTTACCTCGGAAGAGCTACCCTTCTTTAATGATCTTCTTTTATCTTTATCCATTTTGTGCAGACAATGGTACTTTTGGTTCTGCCACACCGGGAAAAGGAAAAAAAAACGAAAACTAATAGTTTTGGCAGAGCCCAAAGAGAACCTGAACCATTCAGGATTGTTTTTCTTCGATCCAGACCGAAATTAATACAGTCTAAATTCTCAGAGAGAAACAATCCAGAAAATGATCAAATTTTTCTTCTCTACAATTATATATATACACCAGAGCGAAGGGTTCTTTGTTTTGGTTTTTTGGTTTGATTTTCTCTGGAAAGAAGATACCGAGATGTTTCACAGTTCTTTCTCCTACCTCTAAACGATATATGTATACATATATAGTTTTGGAGTGTTACCATATGAAACACCGATGAACGATCACAATTCACGTCACCTTATAATATGCCGGCCAACAATATCGATTAGAATAACTTATAAGACTGGGCGTATGAGTCAAATTAAAATATTGAATAGATAGCTTAGAGGTGTAGATTGGAGCGGGCCGACATGTTTATGACACAACACAACCAGCTAAAATTCTACTACATCACATCACATGATCTGGTATGGTAAAGCACAACACGTAGCTTAGTGTTTTATGATGTGTCAGACAAATAGGCACACCAGCACTAAAAAAACGGGGTACAATAACCACACTCAATATTTCGTTTCGGCAATTTGTATGGACTAACTCCAATAAAATCAACAAGACAATCAGACTCAATCAAGGAAAATATATCCAAGAGTTATATCTCTTTTCTCAATGTAATCAACAAATCAAACAGATAGAATCAGCGATCCTAATTATCATGGGAAACAACTTGAACGGTACCAAAGACCAATATTCAAGTGTCAATCAATTTCAATCAACAACCAAAGGTTGGATTTACCAATTGATTGAACTACGCACAACCTGTGATATTTGGGTCTGGCTTCAGAATCCCAATGAAGTCTTTAAGTCGTTAACCTATAATGGTTTTAGGAAAAACCTAGGTTAAAGGAGAATCTACTCTAGTCGCAACTAGTATCACACAGAAGGTGTGGGGATTAGGTTTCCCAGTTGCTAGAGTTCTCCCTTATGTAGTCTTCAAATTAGGGTTTGATAATTTTGGAACAAAGCAATCAATATTCACCGTTGGATGAAACCTGATTTAATATTCAAGCTAATATCTTTCCACCGTTAGATGGTCTTAGCTTGTTACACACAAATGAAATATACTTTCATTTAGATATGGGTAACCGTACCTAAACGTGTATATTGAGTTGGCTCAATAACAGTTAACCGAAGTTATAGCCACATGAACACTTTGTGTTAACCATGTTCATCTTAACACTCTTAGATCAAATGAATCTAATTGTGTTATTCATAAAGTTGTTCAATTTTTTATATTCTTATAGAAGTATACAAGACACAATTGAATCAAAACTGGATTGATTCAAAGGAATCAGTTCATGAACATTTTATCCACGGTTTGCAAAGATTGCGCTCCTTAATATATAAATGTATTTGTTCATGAGTATGTAAACATACTTAACCGATTTTAGAACTTAACCTCATAAGTTTGCAAACGGGTACGCAAACTGAAGTTTCAGACTTGAACCTTTTCGACAGTTAGCAGAAGGGTACGCATACTGTCATTCCAGGCCGAACTTAGGTGCATAAGTTTGCGAACGGGTACACAAACTTAGTTCCCAGACTTTGACAGTTAAACCAGTTTGCACACGGGTATGCATACTTTGTTCCCGGACCTGAATCATTCTTACAACAGTTTGCATACGGGTATGCATACTATGATATATCCAGACAATAGTTAGTTGTTCTAAACTCCCATTTCAATCATTGAAACATTCTTAGAAAACGACAATATCTGTCTCACATAGACTATTAGATTATAAGTAATTTTCAAGTGATCGAATGATCAATACGAAACATTCCGAGTCTACATCAAATGACTGTCTCACAAAAATGATGTAATATGTTACCAAGTAATTTTCACATGATCATCTTTTGACTTTCGTCAAGAATAATGATGAATGTAGTTAAATCAAAAGCTTTCCCACACATATTTCGAGAAATATATAAGCGAGTTAAACTCAGCTCGAAATATCAAATGTGTATAATGTAAAGTCTATATAGCTATATGACTTTGTCTCAATAAGAGATATAATAGAATATACTTCTGAGTGATTGATGAGTTCAAGTATCCACATACCTTTTGTTGATGAAGTTCCACAAGTTCCCCTTAGTATTTTTTCATCTTCAATCGATAAACGCCGTGAAGTCTAAAGTTTAACTACACATTCTACTAATCCGAGACATATCTATAAGTAGACTAGAAATCAGGACTTATAGTTTTGACAACTAAACTTGACAAACAAGCTTGAGATAGTAACGCTTGCTAGTTCGACTGAGCAGTGCTCTAAGAATCTCCCATTTTGTCAATTTTAGTGACAAACCTATCAATACATATGGATTACAAAATAAATAAACTTTGTAGCTTCTCATCCAAATGCTTGATTTCCTCATTCCTTAAATTCTTCGTCACTCCAAGTACTCCAGTGATTCTGAACGTGTTCAGCTCAGCATCATAGTTGTTGAAGATCCGTATCCATAACAATAAGAAAACATAAGTTCTCAATTATTGTTATACAATGTCATAGTATTATTACACATCATCAAATTTCAATTGTATCACAACTTTGATAATAATACTACGGTGATATGTATCACTCCCTCTTAGGCAATACTTCATCTCACAATGAAAACCATTCCCCCTTAGATAATGATTTGTATACCATATGTATGTAGTGTGAACTACCAAATAATTCTCCCCCTTTTTGTCAATATAAATTGGCAAAGGTACGAAAACTAGCGGGATCATAATGAAATTCTCAAGAAAATTATTCATGACTAAAAGGGAACATATCAACTTGTTTCGATGATTTCACATAGTCGAAACTTAGTGTATTCATCAAGGAGTTTATAGATACAAGATAACTCATACAATATTCCAAAGCCGCACTCCCCATAAATATTTGGAAATTAATCACAAGTTCAATTAAGAACTCTCCCCCATAAAATGTCATTCCCGAAAGAACAACAAGAGCGGCCTTACTTTGATAAGAAAAGAAGGATTTCTTTGGACATTGACAAATCACATGAAACATGAATTTGTATCCAGAAAACTCAATTAAATTAACCACAAAGAAACCTATCAACTTTGTTTCGATGATTTCACATAGACGAAACTTAGTGTATTCACCAAGGAGTTTATAGATATAAGATAACTCCTACAATATTCCACACCCGCACTTCCCATAAAGATTTGGCAATTAATCACAAGTTCAATTAAGAACTCTCCCCCATAAAATGTCATTCCCGAAAGAACAACAAGAGCGACCTTACTTTTATAAGAAAAGAAGGATTTCTTTGGACATTAACAAATCACACGAAACATGAATTTGTATCAAGAAAACTCAATTAAATTAACCACAAAGAAACCTTAATGATTAATTTAATCGGAAATGCTCAACATAAGAAAACTTACGGATCCATATAGTACTTTCACATATACGTGGATAAGGGAAAGATCAATACTGCTGAATATTAAAAAGTTCATTATATCTTTTATCAATCATGGTTCACGGCCGTAAACACATATATCCCATAACATTATTTGCAATATATGAAACCAATAAAGATTATTACTGCAAAATCATCTTCTAAATAACTTCAAATTTAAATAAATAAATCTAAAACATTGCAAGATGATAATCGTTGGCGATAGCTATGTGTAATCAAAATAATTATTATTCCAAACCCTAGTTATCCTTCTTAAAACACAAGAATAAATTCTCATAAGAAGTTTCCTAAACAAAATAAAAATCAAGCTTCTTTGTTAACTTCATACCTTTGAATGGCTCTATCATAAAAGGTATCACTGATATCCTTGATTCTTTTGACACTGGAGATTCCATGTTCATGAGTTAGAACATTTACTTTTCGATCAATAATACGGTCAAGCTTCCTAGCTTTGATGCAATCCATGATGAGTTTCTTCTGATTTCGTATCAATGCCTTTTAATTTTCAAGGATTTTGGTCTGTCCATCAATGAGTTGATTTATTTGCAGTTGAAGATTTGCAAATTTGACCCTTGAGTCATTATGAAAAATAATTAAATCCTTGATAGATTCACCAATCCAGGAGTTGTACTCTTTCCTTGTAATCATCTTTTTTAAGATAAGTTCTTGAACAAAATCGCATCCTTTAATGTCTTCTTCCAACTCAAGATTCACCACTTCTTGAGGCCTTGAATAGTTCTCCATCTTTTTAATTAGGGATGGAAAAAACAATATATTATATATACGTTTACGAACAATAGAAGAAAACCCTTGTTATGGAAACCCTAAAAACTCCCAATCATAAGACACGGACGTTTGTGGACCAGTTATGGAAAGTTAATGGATCAGAAAGGATCCAGTAATAAGGAAATACCATATGTTTTCAGATATCTCATATTTTCATAGCTTAATAATTAGAAGGTTTACTTTAAATCAGAGCATATGAAAAAGATACAAACGTTACTAGGAGTCAAGAAATGACTCAACATTCAAAAAAGAAGAAAATAATTATTTCAAACACAAGGCAGATGGTAACCTACAGTAGACTTGAGCATCTCATAAATATCATCCTTGCAACTCTCAAGTTAGATACAAGGATGAAATTACCTAGAGCTACGTAGGAAAGTGAGATCTAATCCCACCATGAATATTGAGAGACATGTTTTAAATATCATCTGAATGTTTGAGCCTCGTATTCTAATGAAGTTTTTACAGTGGTAAGAAAAGTTCGTTCAAGACTTGTAAAGATTTTTTATTTCAGAATTTAACTTCTAATGATAATAGTAGTGAAAACTAAATTTAAAGTGATATCATGGTTCATAAATAACCAAGACTTTGGATTCCACTACAACTCATGATTGATTGATAAGGATTTCAAAATTCTAATCAACTTTTAAGTCCTCTTTTTAACTTAACTCACTAAAAATCAGATAAATTCTCAAATATTACTTGTAAACCTTAAGTATAGATTATCAATAGATTTAACAAAGAATAACTAATCAAATTGAATGACAAATAATTAGGAAAATCATGCAAACAATTTAAAACTCTGCAGAAGCAATGATTAAGTGAATCATACAATAAAACTAGAGAAAATAATATAGTTACCCTTCAATCATGCGTAAGTATCTTTATCCATTTCCTTGGTTACGAAGGAATAAGCTCATCATGTTATTCACGTGCTGAAAATAGGTGTTCATATCTCAAAAGTGTGAAAAGCAAGAAAAAACTAATAAATCAGAAAGTTCGTAACGCTGCCTGTGTGTTACAATCCACTGTTACAGAAACTATATCCTATAGTTATCATAGAACGACGGTCGCAAAACAGGAGAAAAGATAACAGTCAGTTAACAACACAGTGTAGGTGTCTTTTGTGTTATTCTTCTTCTTTCTCCGCCGACGATGAAAACATCTCTACAACTAATTAATCGTCTCCAAAACTTCCCCAAAGTGTCTCGATACCCCCTTATGTGACTCGAGCAACATATATATAACATCACAAACCCAAATAATCCCTGAAATATCTTCCAAATCTCTCTCTGCCTTTCACCGGAAGTCACTGCCTCTTTCTTTTCTCTTTTTTAACGCCTAATAACAGAGTACTAGTTGTTCAATCCTCTCCATAGATAGACTATACAATATCGAGAGGAAGATATCTTATTCTCCAAACAAACCCGATAAACCTATTCCCTATTTTATAGAGACTCAATGTAAATATTTTCCTTTTCAATTTAAACTCAATTACGCCTCTTGTAAAGTCGAGAAAGATTTGTCTGACTTTATTTCCGTGTATAACTCCGAGCAAACCTCTCCTAAACTATTCCAAACAAAAAAAATCGCAGTTGAGATAATAGTTTCCCACCAAATTCGTTGATTTTTAAAAGGAAAGATAAGGGGCGCCCCATATCCTATGATAGGGTGTAAATAGCACTGGGGACGCCCTTATCAATGAGGTGCCCCTTATCCATTTGGGAGGTGAAAATAATACTTCTTCTCCGTGGTGTCTTCAACACTTTTCCTGGGTGCGTTTAACACTTCGTCCGAGTGTCTCCAACATATTTTGTAGTGCCTGTAGTACGTCTTCTGGGTGCCTTTAGTAATTTTCTCCTAGGACCACTTTTCGAATTAATTTTTCCGCACAAGTGTATTTCTCCAAAAACACATACAAAGACATAAAAATCCATAATAAATACAAAATCGAGCACTAACAATACATACAATTGAGATCAAAATAGACACATAAATGCGTCTATCATATTCCTTACCTTCCTTCGGTTATTTCTTATCCCAGAGGAATAAGACATAAACCTTTTTGAGTATCCATCAGAAGGATTGTTTTGAGGATTAAATCTAGGATCTCTCGAGATTGGTTCTAGAGGATCAGAATTGAGAAAACTCCATCTCCTAGACTTAGGTTTATCATGCTTATTCTCATTAGCACTAGGAATGTGTATATTTGTAACGCAAAAATTAGCACCATTAAGAGGGAAAAGATTCCTATAGATATTTCTAGAAGAGTGACTTTCGAATCCTTGTACATGAGAATTCTGGTTTACTGCAAAAATGAAATCCATTGTAGATGTCGTCAGACGATTTACTTTGTCGGCAATAAAAAGAAGTAGATTTTGAAGATCAGAAATCTGTTTCTTTCTAGAAAAACAATGTGAATCATAATGATTTCTTTTCCATCATAAGGAACAGGTTCGCGGAAGAGAGAAATCGGAAGAGACATTTTTTCGACTCTTAACCCTTTAGAATACTGCAAGTTATGTAAACATTTCTCAGCAGATGTTTTTTGGAGTAATTTTCTTCATGCACTATAATCCCACATGAGAATTAGAGATAGGCACAGAAGAAGGTTTACTCATTAAAACATAGTTTTCCTTTTCCTGGGATTTGCACTATTCCTGGGCTAGTAGAAGTGATGCATCCAATTTCTCTTTTTCAACGCGAATGTTTTTCAGTTCTGATGAATGAGTCCCAATCAAACGTTTTTCTCTAATTGAATCTTCTTTAAACAATATCTTCAAGAACCCTAATCTTTTCACATTGTAGAATAGTTTCTTGAAAAAGGTTTTCGATATTATTAGAGAATGACTCAACGATATTGTAGAGTTCCCGTTCTCGACCAAGAAACTTCTCAAGTTCATCAATGAGATGAGCATGTTCTTCTGTTAGAGCATTTAAGCGTTGGTATATCAAGTTTGGTTTTCATATTTTAGTGAATCAAAACTCATTTAAAGAGTCGCTTGATTATGTACTAGAGACAACTTCGTATAGGTTATACTAGATAGTCTAGGATTATGAGACATGCAAGTATTACTCGAAGACTTGAAGAATGTGAAGAAGTAACAAGCTACAACGACGACACCATCCTTCCTATTGAGGTTAGTAATATTTGTCTTGAATTCTTTATATTCATAACGTATCTTTCAATTCGTGCTATATTGAAACATAATTGCGAAACTGTGAATGATTATACTATAGTAGTAAGACATGATCACATGATCATAGTGTTAAGAAATTAGGATACGAAGTATAATGCTTATCTTTTGAACTTCGTATATAAGACATCGACATAATTGTATAAATGCTATTGTGATTATGTGTATGTGTATAGGTGAAGATTTTGTCCTAGGAAACAATGTTTATCTTTGTTTAAAAGAAGTATATTCATGAACTTGTTTTATGAATTGAAAGGGAAATCGCTAGGCTTATTGGTATTATTATTCATTGCATATCTTTGGATTACCAATATGTGTGAGTTAGTAGAACCGATCATAACTTGTTATGTACGTATCTTGGTAAAACTAATCATAGTGCCTTACTTATGTATTGGTATGAATTTTATTAGTGTAACCGATTCTAAGTAATCATCTGATATGGTATGATCGATATTTTTAATTGGTGTGACCGATCACAAAAGATTTGTGTAATCGATCCTTGTAATTAGCATAACTGTTCCTAGTAATTGGTATAACTGATCCTGGTAATAGGTGTAACCGTTCCTAGTGACTTGTGTAATCGGTCCTGGTAATTGATGTAACCGATCCTGGTGACTAATGTAACCGATCCCAGTAACCATATTAAGGTAGTACCGATCCCTGTGTTTGGTAAAACCGTAAACCCATGATTAGTGATTTGATATTTGATCAATCACATAGTTGTCTTGGAATACAGATGAACCAATTCTAAACTTGTTTGGAAGTGTGGTATAATCGATTCCAAGATTGTAAATATGAAAGAGGATTAACAAAGAAAAGATGTCACATACTTTGAACATGATCAGTGACTTTTATATTTTATTGTTCAAAGATATTCCTTGATAACTCAAGGGGATCCCGGACCAAAATAAATTAAAAATATTTTAATTAAGGTTATTAGTTTTATATACTTTTAATTACCATCAATTAAATGCCTATCTCTGGAAAATAAAAATTAATAATGTGCATTTACTAATTGGAGATTTTCTACACTAGTGGAAATCAGTAGTTTTGCAATGGACAAAGTAAGTCATTTAACTCGTATCAATGACTTGCTTTGTCCGTCAAAGAAAGGGTCGTTGTTTGAGCGTCTTTTTCAACAATGACGTGTCTCTGGGGGTCGTTGAAAATCTTATATCAACGACCGGTTTTAACGGTTAATACTTTGACTGACTTCAATTAGTCATAGATATAAATCTTAATATTAAAAAAAAAGATTCAGATTGGATGTCTGTCCTGACTGAATCTGACTAAACCTGAAATCAAACACAAATGAGAATCAAATGAAAACCAAATTCAAATGAGAATCAAATGAAACTCAAATTAGAATTCAAATGAAATCCAAATTCAAATCAAATAAAAATGATAATCAAATTAAACTTGCACAAAAATAATCATTCAATTTAACATTCATTGATTCATTGGTTTCAAATTACACAAAGAATTAAAATCTGTAGTTCTGACCAATGTAATCTTTAGACCGTAGTTCTAGGATTCGATTATAAAATGATGAACTAAAAAAATATTGATTAAACAACAAAATTATAACTCTGATGATGATGAAAAACTTATCCCTACTTCATAATGGTGTACCTGCACAGCAAAAGCCATCAGCTGATTAATGTGGGGAGGTCAGAACTATAACCATGCCATGCACATGAGAGGACAGTGATCTATAAAGGTGGTATCCTAACCAATATTATGTCAATCTCTTTATCTGCCTCTGTCCAACATCGACACAACGACACAAACTTAACTAGTTCACTACCTTGACATATCTCGAGCACAGGATACAGAATGGGTTATACATGGAATTCTAATGTAAGAACGGTAACATGTATTGCAGGTAAGATTGCAGAGAGGTCCCAAGATGAATAACCAAAAGAACTCAACAGTTTTGTTCTTCCTACTGATAAACCAGTTTCTATTAGCGCAGTGATTGAGAAAAGCATGAGTAAACAAATAAACCTATTTGTTGAATCAATGGCTTTAAATGGGAAAAGACATATTACAATCCCAACCTGAAGAGGAAACAAAGCATGAGATACAACAAAATTCATCCATGGAAACCACTGAATCATTATAGAAATGATACCAGAAACACAAGCAACAATCAGAGAATATTATGATTAATAAAGATACATACCTGGAGAAAACATTATGATTGCATATATGCCACAATCCACATTCATGTAATTTCCTGCCAACATCAAGAGTTGGATCAATATTCAAATCTCCATGTACATAAGGTAACCAAATCCTATTTGGCTCTATAAATTTTATGCATTGGAGAATATAACTATAACAGTCACACTAGTGATGCACATACCTTGTTGAATTGCACCTGTAAAGAGATGTCTACTCCCTAAGAACCAAATCATATTGCTGCTCCATTACACTACTATGCTCCTGAAACAAAAAAGGAAGTTAAATATGTTGCAATTGCATGTAAGTAGAAGCATTTTTACAACTGGTTTTACCAGCTTTCAGAAAGCCTCTAAAGTAAGCAAACATGAATATTGAAATACTATCAAGCATATATGAGTATAGAAATATTACCTAAACTGAAATAGAATAATACCATCACTTGTCATATCCCTTGGTCTATGTTCTTAGGGGCATCCCTTATATAGGTGCCTTTAGTTAATCGTGTGTTTCACACATTACTTTACTTTTGACTAACCGTGTACTTCACATGAGTTATTTTTAGTCATCCTTCTTAAGTCTGTTTTTGTAACCCTAAGACGATAAGAAAATTATTATTGAAGTTATTCTTCAACCTCCTTGAGGTTTTTATCAGAATTCTTGCAGTGTAGATCCTATAAGGTTCGTCTGATTTATCAATTGTAGTGTAGATCACTACAAGTGTTATCAGATTAGGTATTTCCTTGGCAGTTCTCATGGTAGAGGGTACTAGATTACAGAAATTGGACGAAGCCACCAATAATTTGGGTCTAAAATTGCAAGAATTACGTGATGAAGTGAAGTCGCTCTGATCTGTTAAAGCCGATGTGTAGATAATGAAAATAGATATCGGTAATCAATTTGAACTTCTTCAATATTTAGATAAGAAGTTTTAATTTCTTCACGATCGTCAAGTTTTCTCTCAGGATGATGATAATACTCCTCCTTGGGAAGATGGTGATCCTTTTACTCGCAACACATTTCAGGGTTCTCATTTGATTCCTCAGCATCGAATCATTCAGAATCATCAGTTGGGTGAAGGTCAATTTTCCAATTACAGAACTAAAGTGGACTTTCCACGAAATGATGGTACTAACACTCGAGCTTGGATCCGAAAATGTAAGAAGTACTTCTTTCTACACCAAATGAATGATGAGCAGAAAGTGCATATGGAAACCCTGTACTTGGATGGCAAAGCCGACGTTTGGTTCCAAGACTACCAAATAGGTAAGGGTATTCTGTACTGGGAAGACTTCATTATTGATGTTTGTACTCGGTTTTAGGAATTAGGACATGATAACGTAGTAGGAGAATTTAATAAATTAGACCAAACAACTACAGTTTTGGACTATCAGGAAAAATTTGAAGAGTTGAAAGCTCCGATGTTAGCTAAGAACCCTTCTCTAAATGAAGATTATTTCATCCATAGTTTCGTTAGTGGCCTTAAGGAAGACATTATATTGGTAGTGCAAATGTTTACTCCTTCTACATTACAGCAAGCCATCTTTCTAGTTAGGCGACAAGAGTGTATCATGGACATGGCTGTTAGGAATCAACCAAAATTTGTTAACAGATTTCCTTCTGGGGGTAAACCATTAGAAGTTTCCAGCAAACCTCCACCTATAATTCCAGTGGTTACTGCACCAACTGTTACTAGTTGATGCAGTTTTACAAGTGGTAAGTATAGGGATTCGATTCTCGGACTTTTTTAAAGATTCGATTTTTAGACAAAACGATGGTGATTTTTATAAAACTTATAAAATAATGGAAATGCTAAAAATGATTTTTGTGTTCAATTAAAGGAGATTAGGATGTCAAGATTCCATCACTACTGCACATACTAAATGATTATAACTATTCCCTATAATACTCTCCCAAAATTACTCAAGACGATTTAGGACAAATAATACGTCTCGGAAAATAAATCTTTTCAAGCAATTATTTTTCTCAAAAAATTAATAATCTTCTTCACTATAAAATGCTAGTCTCTAACATAGAATATATAAATCAATTATCAAGCATCATAGGACACATGAAGAAAATCATTATCGTTACGAATCAAGAATAAGGACCAAGAAAATTATTATAGAAAATAGTCAAAACATTTTAGCACACATAGTAGGATTTCCTCTCTAATCCTAGATAGAAATTTAGCTACTCATAACTAAAAGTACTAACAAATAAAAACAGAATAAGAAATCAAAGAAGAGTGTGGGATGGTGAGGTGTCAGTATTTCGAGCCTATTTATAGGACAAAATATTCGACAATGTGCATCTGCTTTCCTTTCTTTTTCTTTCTTTATTTTCGATGCATGTTAGGTTTGTTGGTCCGGTTGGTGCATGTGATACTTTCGGCACCACTCATGATCTTCTTTTATTTCTTTTATATTTCTTTCTTTAGCTTTTGCATGCCATGTACTTGATGATTAGGTCCCACCTGCAACATCAACAATTGTCGGTCAGTGCTTCTCCATCCATGGACGCACAACAAATCATTTCTTTTCTTTCTTTACTCATCATCATTGTTGAACTCCAACAGAAGCTCCACCATGAGTCGATTCACCGTCGTCGTTCCAATCAAACACCGGCAGCAACACATATCACCAGCCAACAGTCTCATCTGTAGTTCGAGCTCTATTCTCCAAGTTTTCTACCAGCAGCAAACCCGAACACCATTACCATGCATGCAATGCTCGAGCACCACCGTGTTCTTGTTTGTTGTCTTCACTTCTACTCTCATCGTCAAACTCGGCCAAACCCCAGTAGCAACACTCTCTTATCGAACCACAGTTCCCACAACAAACTCCATCATTGCCGCTGTTCACTCTTCATATATGAGCTCGACTCATTCCCATTTCTCGAGCTTCAATGGCAGCAACGTCTCTTCCCTGCTCCGTCACCGTTATCTGAACTCGTCATTTCTGTTTTCCTCCGGCCATGCATGCAAAAGAAGACGATGAAAGCCTCGAGTAAAATAGTCGGGTGTTTTTAGCATTATTTGAATCTTGACACCCCCCTTGAGTAATCAGACTGGGTTCCTTCATCAATATTTGACTGCCTCTTATCATATAGTGAGGATGCCAATAGTACTTCCCTTTAAAATGACAATTTTGCCCTTGTACTTGTTTTTCCAGGAACTTCTTCGTACGAACTCTGAATGACTCCGTTCTTTCGTTATTGTATTTGAACGAGTTACATTTGGTCTTTGGACCTTCTTCACTCTTAGATAGCTTCTTTCATTGCACAACTAAGCTCAAATTCACTTCTTTTTGGATTATTCACCAACAAATACTAGCATGGAATTAACACAAAATATATGTGAAGTATGCACTTATCACTAGTCCCTCTACAAGTCCTAAAATGCAACCTGTAAAAAAGCTTACTTATGCTGAAATGCGAGCAAAAAGGGAAAATGGACTATGCTACAATAGTGATCAGCTGGATACCAAGTGCCATAACTGTAATAAGCAGCAGTTGTACATGATAGTAGCTGATGAAGAGGAAGGAACACATTCTACAGAAGTGGGAGAAGGTTCTAGCCCAACAATTGTAGAGTTGGAACAAGACATGGAGATATCAGTACATGCTTTGGATGGCAACATATATCCTACCACTATCAAGATTAGAGGCTTAGTCAAGAAGCAGGGACTTACCATCTTGATTGACAGTGGCAGTACCCATAGCTTCTTGGACCCTGCAGCTGCAAAGAAGAGTGGTAGTGTGATCACTCCTACTCCAAATCTACAAGTGACTGTTGCTGATGGAAACAAACTGCTCAGTCAAGAAAAATATACAGATTTTAGTTGGAATATGCATGGTCATACCTTTTCTCATGGTTTACATCTATTGGAATTGGGTGGGTATGATATGGTACTTGGCGTGGATTGGATGCGTGAACTGAGCCCTATGGTTTTTGACTTCAAGAAGTTGACGATTAAATTCCAGTATCATGCGAAGTAGATTGAATTGGTAGGACATAAGGAGGAAGTTGCACTCTCTCAAATGTCTGGTACTATGCTAGGCATGCAACTCAAGAAAGGCAAACAGGGTTTTATTGGGCAGTTTTTTTCTTTGTCTTCTACTACACAACCAGATGTTATCTCTCCACCAATTTCTGCTATTTTGGAAAAATTTCCAACCATTTTTCAGACTCCAACATCACTTCCTCCGGAGAGAGCTCATGATTACCATATCAGCCTCACTCCAAATGCTACTCCTCCTAATCTACGTCCTTACATGGTGCCTCATGTTCAAAAAGGAGTGATTAATAAGATGGTGCAGGAAATGTTGAAGGATGGGGTCATATAGCCGAGTCACAACCCTTTTTCTTTTCCAGTCATCTTGGTCAAAAAAGAAGGACGACGACTAGAGATTCTGTGTTGACTATCGCAAGTTAAATGCCATCACCATTAAAGATAAGTACCCCATTCCAATTATAGACGAGTTACTTGCTGAATTAGCTGGTTCTTCTGTATTCACAAAACTAGATCTTCGTGATGGATATCACCAGATTAGGGTTCACATTGATGATATCCAAAAAACTGCTTTTCGTACACATCACGGACACTTTGAGTTTAGGGTAAAGCCCTTTGGGCTTACTAATGCTCCTGCCACATTTCAGTCGCTAATGAATGATGTTTTTCGACCCTATCTTAGACAGTTCATTTTAGTCTTTTCTGACGACATTTTAGTGTATAGTCCTAACATGGATTCACATTGTAAACATCTGCATATAACCTTATCTCTCTTGTAGAAATATTCATTGTATGTTAAGTGTACCAAGTGTTCCTTTGGCCGACCATAGATAGAATACTTAGGCCATATAATAAGAAAGAATGGGGTTGCATCTGACCCTGCCAAAATCGAATGCATGATAAATTGGCCTAGACCCACTACTCTTAAGGGGTTACGTGGCTTTCTTGGGATGACAGGTTATTACCGCAAGTTTGTTCAAGGCTATGGACGGATTTGCCAGCCACTTACCCAGTTACACAAGAAAATGGAGTTTTTCATGGAATGTTGCCGCTGAAGAAGCTTTTGAGCACCTCAAGAAGGTGGTTACTTCTACTCCAGTCCTTGTTCTGCCGGATTTCACTAAGAAAATGGAGTTTTTCATGGAATGTTGCCGCTGAAGAAGCTTTTGAGCACCTCAAGAAGGTGGTTACTTCTACTCCAGTCCTTGTTCTGCCGGATTTCACTAAGGAATTTGAATTGGAGACATATGCTAGTGATTGTGGTGTCGGTGCAGTTTTGATGCAAGAACGTAAACCTATTGCATACTTTAGTAAAGGGATAGGCATCAAATATAAAACTATGTCTACATACGAAAATGATTTGTTAGGAATTGTGCTATCCATCACCAAGTGGAGATCTTATTTACTCGGTGCTCATTTCAAAATCTTTACGGACCATCAAAATATCAAATACTGTATGGAACAAGAGCTTCGTACCGTCCTTCAGCAGAAATGGCTTACCAAACTACTGGGCTATGATTATAAATTGTATTACAAGAAGGGGTCTGAGAACCGTGTGGCTGATGCATTATCAAGAGTTCACTGGTCCTCATTATCGGCAACCCAACCCAAATGGATGGAATCAGTTATAGATAGTTACACAGATGGACCTATTGCCTCTGTTTGGATCCCTAAACTTCTTGTGTCTCCAATAAACCCTAATGGTTATTCTTATACTAACGGGCTTCTCAAGTTGCATGACAGGATCTATATTGGCCAAACTGGTGATGCTCGCCAACACATTTTGACTGCTGTATATTCTTCCTCCATTACTGGCCACTCCGAAATGCAAGCTAGTTACCATAGGGCAAAATCATACTTCCAATGGCCTGGCCTCAAGAAGGATTTGATATTATTTATTAAGCACTGCGACATCTGCCAATAACATAAGGTTAAACATCAATTCCCTACGGGTTTGCTCCAACCTTTGTCTATACCTTATCAGGCTTGGAAACATTTGAGTATGGATTTCATCACAGGACTTCCCAAATCCGAGGGCAGGGAGGTAATTTTGGTTTTCGTTGATCGTTTCACAAAGTATTCTCATTTTCTAGCGCTAAGCCATCCTTGTACAGCTCAGTCAGTGGCCAAAGTATTCCTTAACACTGTTTTTAAGTTGCACGGCTTACCAGCAAAAATTATTTCGGACAGAGATGCAGTTTTCTTGAGTGGGTTTTGGCAGGAATTGTTCAAAGCTGTAGGTACTTCACTCCATCTGAGCACGGCATATTACCCTTAGACGGATGGTCAAACGGAACGTGTGAACGCTTGTTTGGAGTCTTATTTATGATGTATGTGTAGCTACAGGCCTGTTAAATGGGTTTCTTGGTTGGCTCTCGCTGAGTGGTGGTTTAATACCTCTTACCACACCATCCATCAGCTTACGCCATTCCAATCTTTATATGGCTACGCTCCACCACAGTTTGGGTTACACCCTATGGGTACAATCAGTAATGCTGGGGTTGGCGATTATCTACACCAACGGGGGATTATGACAAAAGTATTACGGCAGAATCTCCTTGCTTCTCAACACCGTATCAAGCAATAAGCAGATAAGAAAAGAGTTGAACGCTCCTTTAAAGTTGGTGATTGGGTGTATTTGCGTCTGCAACCTTATAGACAGACTTCTATCCAGTTACGCAAGAATCTTAAACTATCAGCCAAAGTTTTTGGTCCATACAAGGTGCTAGAGAGGATTGGTATTGTTGCTTTTCGTCTGTAATTACCAACTTCTTCACGCATACTCCCTGTCTTTTATGTGTCCCAATTAAAAAATAAGCTTGGCGACGGTCTGATTCCACAAACTATGTTTCCTGGTGTGGATAAAGAAGGCTTATTCAAGGTACAACCACTTCAAGTTCTCAACTCCAGGGTTATTCTCAAGGGGCGCCAAACCATTCCACAGGTGCAGATTCAGTGGACTCATATGGCAGCAGGTGATTCTTCGTGGGAGGATACATCGTTCATAAAGGCTAACTTTCCTCAATTCAACCTCGAGGACAAGGTTTAGCTTCAGGAGTTGGCATTGTCATATCCCTTGGTCTATGTTCTTAGGGGCAGCCCTTATATAGGTGCATATAGTTAATTGTATGTTTCACACATTACTTTACTTTTGACTAACCGTGTACTTCACACGAGTTATTTTTAGTCCTCCTTCTTAAGTCTGTTTTTGTAACCCTAAGACGATAAGAAAAATATTATTGAAGTTATTCTTCAGCATGCTTGAGGTTTTTATCTGAATTCTTGCAGTGTAGATCCCATAAGGTTCGTCTGGTTTATCAATTGTAGTGTATATTACTACATCACTCCAGAGACCTGCCTGTGTAACCACCTTGAGTTGAGACTTTTACAGTTGTTACTCTCAAACCTTTTTTCTTTACTCTTTGCACCCAGCTAATCAATCCTACTTGTTCATGCTAGCGAAATATAGCCTTGTTGAGTGAACTTCCCATCTAAACAAAATCAAAGGAAAGTAAGTATATCAAGAGAGATACATTCATCACTGAAAGCAAGAAACAAAGATAAGTTATGTAGATTAAAGGTGTTACAATTCCAGTGTTATGATGGAATAAAGAGGAAGGGTACTACGACTACATAGTACTCTAATAAAGATAACAAGAAACCCAAGAACAATCAGATTTGTGCAAGTTTGAATATATGTTTACCCACAAGGAACTTATGGGATACATGCAACTCGCTGTATACTGTCTATTTTATCCATCCAAAGTATAAATAGACTTATATGCATACTAAATAAAAATAATTAATATAAAAGATGCATTTGAGGGTTAGAAAGCTTACAACTAGTGAGGGGGTGAAAGTTTTCCATAAATATGTATGACCTGCACACGAGAAAAACACAAGTTTTCATCCTTCCGATCCTGGACTAGCTTTCCAAGTTAATAATAGGAAGTCTACTACATTACTTAAAATAGATGAATGGATATTCAATTTGCTTCCCATAACTTGACAGTAAAGACTCTTGGAGGGGACATTATATTGTTATCCACCATCTCAAGAGAACCATTAACATGAGCAATCTCAACAATCTTTTGAAAAAGAAAATAAACAATATAAAAGGCAGCCATTTTCAAGTGGCAAGCACTAGGTAATTTAGTACATAAGCTGCCTAAGGGAGACGAAATGTATATTTGAAAAGTACTAATTGTTGCAAGCTCCTTGTTTCGAGATTAAACAGAGAGGCAATCTTCCGCTTAAACATTGGAAAGATATAAACGTAAGAAAGAAGCAACTCCACTAAGTATGTACTACAACTAAATGATAAGACAAATCATCAAATGAGTTAGTAAAATCGAAGTACTTTCCGTTTGACCATACTGAGAGATGATTCGCTTTTTTCAGGAGAATGCAGAGAACTAGTTATTTCCTGCAACGAGAAGAGCGGATATGTTAGCATAAACATGCATAATAGAAGATTGAATTCAATCCAGCACCAACCAAATATTTGTATATATATTCATTTATAGTTTATAGAAAATAAAAAGTCGCAGGACAATAAAAATAGCTAATGAGACGCCATTCTTAACATTGCATACTTCATACTTCATCTAAATACGTATAACAACACATTCCAGATAAGTGACTAGCTCTGATTTCAACAAACCTCCAGGAATATATAATTTAGATATACTTCAATTGTGCTAATAATGACTCAAGCTCTGAATTCAAAAAGATGATCTGTCATCTCATAGCAGTAAGAGTAAAAGTGATATAGTCTACGATAGGTAAATTAAAGGAATGATTATCTTTTAAATAAGCCAAATTCAAACAACTGGAGATACTATATCTTCAGCCACTGCTTCAAATGATGCAGTATCATAAGACAAACTTAATTCCTTCGGTGGTACGAATGAAACTTTTGTCACTTGTTAGCAGTGCCAAAAGTTTCTGTAGATATGGTTAGCCCACCACCCTTATATCTGTAACATCTACCTCCATCATCTGTTTTTCAATATGAAAGATTAAATATCAAATTGCGTTAATGTGGTAAAGTCAAATTTATATGAAATTGCGTTATAGTCCAAAACGGTATTTATAGTGAGAATGGCGATACCGTTATCTATTAATTGGCTTGACATCAAAGGATTAATGGTTTCAGTTTTCAAAGCTATACTCGTAATGTGGTAGGATCTGGGGAAGGTTTAGGTATAAATTTTTTTAATCCAAGCTAGCTATACTTTTTTAGTTTCTATTCTCTAACCTAGACAGTAGGTTGCATATAATTTTATTGAAATAAATCAAATCTTAAAAACAAAGGTATCAAAATCTGAAGAAAATAAGGAATTAAGTTATCTAGAATAAGCATGGTTAAAAATATGATGTTCTGCAATATCTACTGATTAGGCAAAATATCTTTCTTTGAAGAATTTGGTCATTCAATGATTGAATAAGGCACAAAAAGACCCCCGCTAAAAAAATTTAATATACAAAAGTGCGAGTTACATCTAGTAACTGCAGTTCTCACTAGCGGTGACTGCTACATATACTTAACCAAGCAAATAGAATAATTAAAGTTCAACAGTTTGTTACAAAAAAAAAAAAAAATCTGAAAGCTTTCAGAAATGATGATGGGTCTCTTTTCAACCAGATGTTAATATGCGCACCACTTTTTTGATTTCTCTAGATGCACAGACTAGTATGAGCTCATATAAAAGAGGAATCACAACAAAGTGATTCATATCGACTACTTGAATGCTAAATCAGACTGAAAAGAAATTGTTCAAATGTGATCTAAAGTAAGCATAACGTAAAAAACATCTTCTTTTGTGTCCCCGTCAACCGGAAAACATAAATTGTCATGTTATTAAAAATGAACTATAAGTTACTATTTCTCAAATAATAGGGAAATCGAGTATACCTTGGGGTTTGAATGGATAATCATCTTGAAATGTAATACCAAGAAAAATACAAAACACACCTCCTTCATATGGTAATCCTGCAAACAGTAACACAAAAACGAAAAATTAGGTTTCATAACTTCCTAATATCAAAACAAATCTGAGATACAAATTATTGTATCATAAGCAATCATTCAACATCACTAATAATACCAACCAATTTGGTTAATAACTTACTAAATCATGAAATTAATACCAATCTATGATGGGGTTAAATCCTTCTTTCCAAATTTGCATATGTTTTCCTAAACCTAAAGACTCGGAAAAAAAAACTGTCAGTTTGGGTTAAAAATCAAATTGATTTATACTTATGTTCTGAATTAGATTTAGGGGTTTCTTTTCTTACAGTAGGAGAAGAGATCTTCTACCCTTGTTGAGTTCTCTTGTAAATCGAAAAATAAAAAATGAACACCTTACTGCAAAATCGAAAAAAAAAATCTGGAGAAATTAAATCGTTTGTAATACTAAAAATTCATCAAATTTATGAAACAAGAACAAGATTGATATTAGAAAAAAAAATATCTAGGATTACAAAACTTCCTTTTGATTTTTGCTGATAAATGGGTTTTGGTTTTGAGATATGGGTTAGGATAAATCCTTGGTTTCTAACAATGAGTTTCAATCTGTGAGATAGAAACAATCCAGATTTGTATTCTAGGGTTCTTGGGGTTTTCGTTGATTATGTTTATGCAAACTAAATCAAGGGAGAAGGTGTTGTTATGATGATGGAAGTGGTTGCGTGATCTATGGTGGTTAAGAAAGTGGTATGGTGGTGATAAAAGTGAGCAGAGAATAAGAAAAATAGACGCAATCTGTCTCTTGCGTAGAAGAGAAATGAAGATATAAGGAAAATGAAGAGAATGGCCTCCTTGAAAATTGGACCATAAAAAATGCGAAGTTCACCGGTCCCAGAGTGGGTTGTTGACTGAAGAATAAAATATTAATTCTACGACCAACTTAGGCGCTCGACGGATTTTTTTTTTCAAAACTGAGGCTGTCTTGACCGGTCCGCGGTCAATTGACCGTCAGTTCACGACTATGGGTTGAAAAGACCCCCTTTTCCACTAGTGCTAGTGAGATTTCAGAAATATTGGACAAAGCATTTCCAGGAATTATGAAAACCGATTTGGGGATTTATTGCATATCTTGTGAATATTCGGTTTTGTAAATTCCTTAGTATCCAAATTAACATCCTTGGTATATAAATACCCAAGTTTTCATTTCGAGCAAACTATCCTAAGACCCAGGCAAACTTCATCTTCTTGTTATTTCTGATGGAGCCGTCTATCCGGAGAGGAAAGTACCTAAATTAGGCAAAATCTCTTATGACCGCTCTCTTAAAGACTTCTGTGGGATCAAGAAGCTCTACGAGTACCATTGGTGGGAAACTAAATAATTACAGTTTATTTATTTTTCGATTGATTTGATTGACTAACGGTTGTTGAACTTTGATTGCACCTAGTTTGTTTATTCTTAAGAATCTTCTCTTCTGATATAAGATTCATTCAAACTAGATCGAAGTGTCGACAGGATCTTTAGAATTGTCTGTAGATCTAAAGACGTCTTGTGATAATCCATTGTTAACAGACTCCGTTCTGTGATTGTTTGACCACAAGAGATTCAAGTGGTATTGTGCAGGTGCTTATTGAACATTAAAGAGGATTTGATGACAAAGAAGATTTCTGATTTGGTTTCTATATTTTTGGGTGTGCACAAAGCTTGAGCGGCTGGGATCCAATTAGAATCCAATTTGTTTGATTGATTTAGTTGTGTAAGATCGACATCACCTTATAGTTTCTTGTTTGATTCTATATTGATTGATTGCAAATCTAAACTCCGCTACTTCAATAGTTGTTGGATAAATTGCTCTGACCAGGCAAAGGAGTTTATTTGTTAAACGGAAGAGCCTTTGCATATGACTTGAGATATCTTCATCGAAAGAATCAAGAGAATTGAATAGATTTGTTGTTCCTTTAGTGTTTGGAATATGATCCAAAGGAATTGTTCCAGTGCGTACACTTATTGAATATCGGAAGCGCAGGGATACTAAAGAAACTAGGTGAACTATATGTTTAGTTGCTTAGTCTCAACTATACGAAGTTTGTTAGATTTCGTATAATGACTTAATTTTGAGAGTATTCAATTCTTGACTAGGTCCCGATGTTTTTCTGCATTTGCGGTTTCCTCGTTAACAAAATCTTGCTGTGTCTTTTACTTTTCTATTTCCTCAATTATAATTATTTATTAAATTAAAAGTAAAATACACAAACATTAACTCCGTATTACTTGATAGTGATCCTATAGAGTTTGGTTCGATCCGAACCTATTATCAAGTAATCACACTTTGATTGTTGTATTATCTCGATCTCGTATCCATAGACGATCACACAATGTGTGAGTACCTATTTGTTGTATTTTCTCGACTTTGTCCACAGAAAATCACTTTCGGTAAGAGGACTTATAGGTGGATAATTTAAAGATTGTGGTGTTTGGGTACCCTCTTTTTTTCATTTTCTTCAAGAGACTTTATTTTAGAATCTTGAATATCAATAATTTCAGAAGATTTTTTTAGTGTTCTGGTGAGTTCCATTTCAGCTTCTGACATAGTGTCAAATGACACATCAGAGGGAATGTTATCTGAATCTGATAGCAAATATTTCCTACCTCGGGATTCAGAAGAATCAGTTAAGGAGTTATCCTTTGAGGTAAGCCCAAGACATTCGGCATAATCAAAAATTTGGAAGACATTTTTAAGTTCGCAACAATGAGATAATTTTTTATCCACATAAATCAGATTGCTACAAACACAGAGGTCTTTAACGTGTTTGCCTACTATGATACCAATTTAAAAAGCAGGGGTACAACAACCACACCCAATATTTCGTTTCGGCAATCTGTATGGACTAACTCCAATATAATTCCAAGAGAATCAACTAGACCGTCAGACTCAATCAAGGAAAATATATCCAAGAGTTATATCTCTATTTCTCAATGTAATCATCAAATCAAACAGATAGAATTCGCGAGCCTGATTATTATGAGAAACAATTTGAACTGTACCAAAGACCAATGTTCAAGTGTCAATCAATTCCAATTAACAACCAAAGGTTGGATTTACCAATTGATTGACCAACGCACAACCTGTGATATTTCAATTATATAAACAAATATAATGCGGAAAAGAAATAACACATAAATTTTGTTAACGAGGAAACCACAAACGGAGAAAAACTCTGGGACCTAGTCTAGATTTGAACATCATACTGTATTAAGCCGCTACAGACACTAGCCTACTATAAGTTAACTTCGGACTGGAATGTAGTTGAGCCCTAACCAATCTCACACTGATTAAGGTACAGTTGCGTTCCTTACGCCTCTGAATCCTAGCAGGACTTTACGCACTTGATTCCCTTAGATGATCTCACCCACAACTAAGAGTTGCTACGATCCAAAGTCGAAGACTTAATAAATAAATTTGTCTCCACAGAAAAGTCTAATCTGATAGATAAATTTATCTCCCACATAAATACCTACGAAATTTTTGTTCCGTCTTTTTTTCTTTACAAATTGTGCAGGCACCAAGAAGGTGGAGGGAGTAGTTTTTCTATAACCAAGTTATCGACAATTTACTTTACTTTTCTACTTTTTATGTGTTTTTTTTTTTGTTTTTTTTTTGTAAAAAAATCTTATTTTATTGGTTAGGAACAACCATAAACCCCACAAAATATCAATCTCAATAACAATGCTCCAAAAAAAAAATACATATATCAATATCTACGAGGATATAATTGAGTATTAATAATTAATGGAGTTTCAACTGTGTATTGATTGTCAATGATGTTTTAATGTATATAGACGGATATAGGGGACCATTTTGCCGCACCAAATCAACAGTTCCCGCTTTATCTGGTGCATTACAATTTTGATGGAAAACGTTAAATTGGGCCTCCAAACATCAATTTGTTTATATGATGGATGTGGGATGGCCGAAGTTTAAAATACTCCCTCCGTATTTGTGAAAAAGAGATAATGTTACTATTCAATTTGACCTATTTTTAGGCTAAATTGATAATATAATAATATCACTTTTTTAGAAATGGGGTAGTATATTAATTCGTTTTGAGCATACCTTTAGAGAAGCGAATTTTGCAGTAGGCTGTTTCGCTAAAATGGGTTGTAATTTTGGGGAAGGGGTTGGAATGAATTACGAGGGTCGTCCATCATTTCTTACTACAGTAGAACTGCCAAATGTTTATTATTTTTGATTTAAATAGTTTTATGAGTTTTCGGGATTGCTGTAACCTCTTTTCTCGTAAATTATCTTATAAATACAGTAGAACCCCTATAATTTAATCCACGATTAATTAATAAACACGATAAATTAATAATTTTTGTCGGTCCCGAGTCAGGACCGACGTGCTAAATTAATAATTCGCTAAATTTATAAAATAATAATTTTTTTTAACTTTCTATAAGTCCCTTCGAATATATAAATTAATAACTCTCCAATTTATATAAATTTAGTTTTACATTTATGCTAATTTGGTAAAGAATGATTCGATTGTGACTTGGTTTTTCTTAAAATTGATGCCACATTGAATTTCATCTTGGATTTTTCTTAACATTAGAAAGTTTTTGGTGTTGTCATTTCCTAATGCAATAAATCAATATCTTTGTAGCTTAGATAGCTTCTTTACGGGAAGGTGGCTCTGTAACTACACTTACATTTTCGACTTCCACATCATCACTTTCATATTTTCCCATGACACTCTCGATTATTTTTTCGTCAGTTAACAAATCTGAAATAATATTCTTTTGAGGGATGTTTAAAAGAAATTCAACATCCATTCCGCTATTCCATTAATTAAATTTTATGATTCTCTAGTTCTTTCATTATCTAGCGCTTCACTTTGTTTTTTTGATACGGTGTCATCCACTGAAAAAATCTTACAATGACGAAAACAATTTGCAATGGAATAAGTTTTTTTTTTTTTTTTTTTGAAGCATGGAATAAGGTGTATTGGTTTATTTTGTCGATTTTTTTATTTATTTTAGAATTAAACAATATTTTGATAAACTAACTAATGTATAATTTAATAATTATTAATTTATGCGATTATTTAATATCGTGATAAATTGATAAATTTTGCCGGTCCCGACGCTATTATTTTATAGGGGTTATACTCACTACACCAAATTCCTGGATTAGTAACATACCTGAGCCGTTACTAAAATGGGTTGTAACGGCTCTTGACTGTTACAAAACGGGGCATTATATATTTTTTGTAACGTCAATGTAGGTGTTACGAATTTAGTTGTAACGGTCCTTAGTAACAGGTGAGGGCCGTTACAAAATCGGCACGTGGTAACAGCTCAGGCCCGTTGCTAATTTTTTCGTAACAAGAACGTCGTAACATCTTAGAGCCGTTACTACGTGGCAGGTTAGTAACAGGCCAGAGCCGTTACTACGTGGCAAGTTGAAACAACTTAAAGCCTTTACAAATTTTTTCGTAACAGTAAAAAAATTACTGCCAGTCAACATTGACCTGGTCAAAATTGGTCAATACTGACTAACTTCGACCATGTCAATATGACCGGCAGTTCATTTTCTGCCGGAAATATGTCGGAATTCCAAAATAATTACTTGTACAAGTCTGTTATTCAATCCATACAGATTCTATTATACATTTAACAAACAATAATAGCTTGTTATGTTCTTTCAACAACTTGAGAGAATTCTTGAGTTTTGAGGGAATACAACATCTGCTTAGAAACTTAAAAGATTTCCCAAGTCATGTGCAGCTTAAAGCTCATACAATATTTGTTTACAACTTAAGATCATATAAGATAAAACTAGCAAAAATAGAACTCACATAACAGTCTCTTCCTTCTCCTGCGTAATGTTTCTCTAGCAAATATGGAGCACTTCGCCTTGTCCAACAATACGTCTCAGCACCTAGAAGAAGTGAGTTGGTACCTAAGACAATTCAAAAAAGAGAACAAAGTTATGTCCAACTGGTGCCAGGGATTGCAAATTATATCAGTTAAAAGGTCAATGAAAAACATTCCACAAACACTTTGTTAGCCAAACCAACAAGTTAACAACATCAACAACAACAAAAATCAAGTAAAAACACAGGATATGTATTTCTCCCAAAGTTCAACATCCTGTGGTTATGCATGGTAGATGTTGTCATTGGATACACCAGCTCAAAGCCTAATAAAGAGCAACTCAATTAGAATTAACAGGAAAATGACAGCAATTACCCGGGATCGAATGAAACCACTAAGGGAAAAAGTGGAGAAATGTCAGTGTCATCAATATGACCAATGTTAAGATGACTAGGAGTCTTTTTCTTGCATTTACCCAAGCAAGAAAATCCAGTTAAACAACAAGATATGGAAAAAATTGGAAAAATCTAAAACTTTACCCCCGGATAACTATTTATGGAGTTAGCGGGACACCAAGAGGTTTTTAGCCACCTTGGACATGAGATAAAATGACATACCAAATATATTGTATATGCCTTTCAATCCATTCATCATCCATTCAACAAAATTTTTTCAATCAATTCATATCACATTCATATCAAATTTAATCATTTCAATAACTGAAATTTTCCTAAGTACATTTTTTTTAAGGGAATACATAGAAACTTCATAAGTTCAGTTCATTCCTATGTCCTAAAGGAATACAAATTATGTGTATTTCAAACATCATGAATATATTCTGTAGCTAAGCATACCATGAGAGCGGACATGTTTATCTTTGTTCGCCTCAGCTGCTTTCTTTAAGTCAGACAAGAGCATTTCTTCTGTAGGTGCCTGCAAGTGTCAAAACAAACATATAAAGTGTGGGTAAGCAAAGACAGGCATGATGTATAACAACGCGACAATGTATGAAGAGCTAACTAAGTTGGATGTCTCAAGGTCTTGCAACTTTCAGGAAGTACACACACTGATATCTCCGATTACCTGACAAAATAAGAATATGATAAGCAGACAAGCAGTTGTCTTTAACAAAGTTGGGAGAAGTTATCCGGTATGTTCATTAAAATTGTAATACTCTTGGGAGTTGCAAATCATACAAACCATGAAAATAGTTACTTAATGATTTTGAAACCTTCTCGAATTAAACAGGGAAAGAAAGTAACTGGTGGGCTTATTGTCTCACTCAGAAACAGAGAAAGCAGAAGCCCAGTTGTTGTAAACCCCGTAGTCTTCTAACCTGCAACTTCATCGAGGTTCATGTCAGTTTCAAAAGTCAATGTATGTGAACTATCACAAACCAAATGGCTTCAACTGGGTTTGTTAAGTACATGTGAATATCATGTAGATCAATTTCTTTAAAGAGATTAATATAAAACCGAAATCCCTCAGCACTAACATCTCTGCACAGAAGCCCTGCATAGACAATGACAAATGAATCAGTCTTGATAATTCAAAAATCGCAACATAAGAAAAGTTTGGTTAATTTTATCAAGGGATCCAATTAGTACCTTTTATTTCAGCTGTTAGAAGATGCTCCTTCCCCATTGCCGGGGAAATTCCTAGAGTCATTGCAGCGTTGCTTGCACTTACATCCAATCGGAGGGCCTCGGGTTTCAGTACAAGGTCCTTTATTCTTGCAAACACCTACAAGTGAAAGCATAACTGTTAGACACATCATAGTGCACGACAAAGAAACCAAACCCGTCAATTCAGAACAAAAGGAGAAACTTATTGGAACTTGAAAGTATGTAATTTCGAAATTTTCACCAAAAAACTGATCTATCTTATACAGGAAAATATGGATAAGCCGGTGAAGAGGGAATACTTCCTCATCACTGTGGGACTTATTCTGGATTACCATCACTCCGCTATCAAATTTTCACAGCATTACTGGGCTGTTAAAAAAGATAGCAGCAATAAACAAAATTAATGAAAAATCAAAAATTCATGTGCAACTTGAGATTGCATGCCAAATTTTATCCTTCCAATATGTGTCACCAGAATATCAACATTCCAATATTTGGTTCAAAGTCACAGCGTATAAAAAGATGGCCGCATTGAAACCTGTTCTTTATGCATACACATCAAATTTCACCCAAATGGCACAAGCTTGTAATAGATCCACCGGTAAAATCAGCTCTGTTCAAGAGATACAGGTAAAATTAGTTATCATCTACATAAGAAACCCCTTAAATGAACATCTATAAAATGAAGAGACAGTAAACATCTATTAGAGCGATCTGTCACACCCCATTTTCTCTTAAGATAACAAGACGGGCAAAGAAAGTATTTCTAGTACTAACTGATATCATTTTCACACTTGATATCTCTTCAGGTGAATTCTCATGGAACCTTCTCAACGCTTAGAGCATTCACAAAAAAGATAGTTCAGTTTCGATATTTCATTTAGTTTATGTGGACATCAAAAATTTACAAATGTAACTATAAAACTTACTGAAATGCTTCTAATTGGATTACTACTTTAACACAGGGAGTACATTTCTATGAACATGCTTCATATATAAGTTGTTATCCAAAATACACAACCCAAAATGCATTTATATACACAACATCTGAAATATCACCACCTCAGGATTTGTACACAAGAAAACAGAAATGAGGCGATAGATTCTATTCTTCCAACAGTCCAGACTAGAACAGTCACTCAAGTAATACGTAATAATCTCCTTTTCCCACCTCGTCTTCAGCTACGGTGTTTTCAACCGAGACTAAGAAACAAATCATATTAAGCACAATCCAATGCTATTTCATAGAAGATTAAAACCAATGTTCCATTAAGATAGCAATGTAGTGAAAGTACTCATAATAAGTAAAAGACAGTTATCAAAGGGAACTGGAAATTTAACACCACTTTCACAAGAAAATGTACGAATAGAATGCCTTAAACAAAACATAACACGGAAGGAAATAAGAATGACAATCAATCATGATGAACATACAATTAGTTTCCCCAACTACAATAGTGTATATATACTAATGCACATCTCGCGCTACTAAAGATGATATAAAAGGTATACGTAGTACTGCACATATCACGCTACTAGATACTATCACAAATTTCGTGTTACTCAACTTAGCAATAACCTGTGGGGATAAACATACAATTATTGAGAGGAAACCATAATACATCCATCACACAACATACCCATAGAGCATATATCAAATCAAGTGACTACAGAATATAATTTATCACAATTTTAGTTCTTCTAAGTTAAAGGTATACTCAAAGTACACAAGTGAATCACTTATTACCTTTCTTACTCCACATAATGACCCTAACTCACCTTGGCCATCTCAACAATTCATAAGAAGCAATATGCACCTAATTCAAATAAACACGATAGGGCAATCCACTAAAAAATCAAAGTTCAAATACATACAAAACCAGTCTCCTACGGACATGTTTAAGTGATAGTCTATGTACGAAATTAAGAAAAACTTAAATCAATTTGGTAACTACAGTTAGAGCTTCATATGATAAAAAGTATCATTAAGCTATTTCCATTTCTATGAGAGTTTAAGTCGATGTCAAACTAGTCTAACACACATCCCCTTCAGCTAAGCATTTCATCGAGCAATAGGTACCATCCCTTTGGCATAGGTACCATCCTTCACCTAAATCTCAAAACAATTGAAAAAGGTTTAGCTCTCACCTTAGTTGATTATTGAGATCCAGTTAAATTTCTTCTTCTTAATCAATCCTCAAATAACCCACCTCCCCTGTTCACTTTTTTATTTTCTTTCTTAATCTCGCTAAAACTTCCAGTGCCCCTTTTTTTTCCCTCTTCTCCTCTTCTTATCTCACGGAAAAAAATGGGCTACAAGTGTTAACAATGGAAAGAGACTATTTCTCTCTCTGGTAGATGGAGCTGTCGATAGAGTAAACATGGAGAGGAAATAATAAAATAAAATTGAGATTAAATAAAAATCAAACTATATTCACCCTATCCTTAAAGTTACTATTCAATATTTCTTGCAGAAGTTTCTACACCCATACGCCTAGAAAGTCCTAATTATAGAGTGAGTTATTACACGATCATTCCTCTAGCTCTCTCCAATGGAATTTTCACAAAACCTGCCAACTAAATGGATACATGTGAAATTAAAATTATAAGTTCTACAGGAAGATTAAATACCTATGTCATAAGTGGAACAAGAAAAAGACTAATCAGTCTTTATACTGACAAGATGTCAATTCGAGAGGAAAGTTAGAAAGAAGAAAAATGACATCTACTACTCAACGTCACAGGTGATCGAGTGTACAGCCTTCAGAATGAACCATGCAAGACAAAAAAATATAGTAACTAGACCACATTCCAGTATTAGCAGTCTTCACACAACCTGTGTCTACTCTTCCTTGTAATTATTGGTGAGCATCTCGGGTTAGTTGACAAATTAAGGCGCAATTACGGCCACCTCAGGAACAAGGTGAGGATATTCTCAGTTATTTGTTCAACTCTTTGAATACCAGCAGTAAGTTTTCAGCAGTTCCAAATGTGAGTTTTTATTAACAACTTAACATGAAACTAAAGTTCATATCCTGTTGAGCATATTCATGGAAAAACTGCACATGCTAATTCATAAAATAACATAAAACCCTATAATCAGTTCAATTTATTGAAATTTATACCTTCCAAGTCTTCAAAATTCTTTAAAGTTCTTCAGTACTTCAAACCCTGAAATGAAATCAGAAAAAATAAATTGAATCAGTTCATACTTTCAAACCCTAAAATAGAAAATAACATAAAACCCTATAATTAGTTCAATTTATTGAAAATTTTACCTTCAAATTCTTCTAACTTCTCCGGTACTTCAAAACATGAAATGAAATCAGGAAAAAAAAACAAATTGGATTAGATTTATATGAAGAAGATTAACAAAACGAAACTAAGATGAAGCAAATCGAATTAGATTCACGGATTAACAAATCGAAATACCAAAAAATATATAAAATGAAACCCTAAAAAATAAATCTATTGTAAACAGATGAAACCCTAAAAATCGAAAAACTTAATATGATTAACACTTACACAGATCAATGATTGAAGGTTATTGAAAAGATTAAAGAGATTTCTGAGATGGTTTCTAGGCTAATACGAATTTTGTGATGAAACCCTAGTTTCATCGCCTGAGAGGAAAGAAAACAGGCAGAAGGAGAAGATAGAAAAAAGAAGAATGAAAAAGAAATTTGATCTGGTCGATTCACGGGATATCATCAAAATCACGCATGCGACTGGAACATGCATGGGAGGAAAAATCCTCTAGCTTTACTTATCGTGGGTGGAAACATAATACCACCCATGTGAATATCATGCACACAAACTCTAGGTGTTAGGACCCAAGTGTTACCAAGCGTGTGACTCGCACGCCTATAAAAAAAAATCGTAACAGCTTAGCTCTGCTACGAAATTTAAAAAATTTAGTAACGGCTTCAGCCTGTTACGAATTTTTTGTAACGACCATTTGTAACGTTAATTTTGTAACGGCCACAAAGCCGTTACGAATTCCTTTTACGAATCCTGAAATTTGGTGTAGTGACTGTATCATTAGTATAAAACAAGGTTGGATAAGTTTTCCTTTGTTAGTGGTGGTAAGGATTTGTTTGGACAAAGATAAATCAAGGGTTGGGGTTTCTCTGACCACCCTTTACATCTCGCACGTGTGGCGTTGATTCCAATATTATGAATTAAAAATGAATTTCAAAAATTATAACGGGGAGGTTTGAACTCATGACCTATTGTTTCATAAGAGTGGCCTCTAACCAGTGTTCCACCTTGGTTGGAATTGATAGAAAAGATAAATCAACAGTGGTGCTTTGTTCAACTTAAATACCATAATTGCTTTATTAATTATTAGTGTTTCACTAATTTCACATAATAAATAATCTATTCATTATAAAGTGTTTTATTAATTAGTGTTTCACTAATTGCTCATAATAAATGACTAATCATTTTTTAATTATAAATATTTTCTTAATTATAATATTTATTTCAATTAATAAGTAATTTTGATAAATAATACCAATAGACATTTTCTGCGACAATGAGTAGTATAAGAGGTGGAGGCCGAAAGATTAGTGGTGGTTAAGGGCGGAGCCAAGCACAATTATATTTATTTTTGTTCTTTTATCGTAAAATGGGATACAAAGTCCATTTTTCACATGTATCCAACTTTCTAAGAATTGTTTCTCCCTCTCTCCTCAAAATCCTGGCTCCGCCCCTGGTTGGTGGTGGAAGAAGTACTGACGGTGAATGCTGGTGAGTAGTGATGGACAATATTAATTTTATGTTGTCGTTACAACATCGATAACATCATGGTGTGGAAGATGTGGTTGGTTGTTTTGAACACTTTTGATAAATGAAGGTACCATATATTTCAGGGATGATATCATACAAGATAATATTTTCATGATCGCAGTTGGATCACCCAAATGGTACCCATGTTATCTTTGGTACTATATCGTATAAATCATGATTTTTTAATGTTAAAATAAAATTGATTGCAATACAAAAAAGAATATATACACGGAAAAAAATAATGAAACTAATCAATTGACGAAATTTTGTTCAATCTAAACCTCATACATGGCATTTGTGATTGAAAATTAGAATTGCGTCCAACAACCTACATGGTATGGGTGGAAGTGATGGTGGCAGTGGTGGAGTCAAAAATTGACATTGAGGAGGCCTATTTAAAAAAAAAAACATGTAAACTTTGGTGGACTAAACCATAAATATATATGAACAAAGTACTATATATAAAATAAACTAAAAAAATTATGTAGTTATTAAAAATTTAAGGGGTTAGAGCCAGGTTAGTCAACCCTTGGCTCCGCCTTTAGGTGGTGGTGGATAAAAAAAGTGGATTCATATGGTTTTATGGTGGTGGCGGGTATTGGTAAACAAAAACATATTATGCTAATTTCGTAACGCCACAAAATGTATAACGTTATATTATAAAGTATAAAATGTGGTTGATCATTCTAATGTTAAAATAAACTCGATAAAACACATGTCCATATTTTAAAAAATTGGTGTAATCAATTTCCATGTTATGTAATAACTAAACGAACGACACGAATCAAGATCAGAACATATGAAATTATTTATTATCGATTTGTTTATGTAAAGAGTAGTCCAGATTTGTCCTTGGCAAAGATAAATTTACCACTGGGATTTGTTCAACTTAACCATTTTTAAACATTTTATTAATTGGTGTCTCATTGATTGTTCATAATGATTAATTAAATTTCTATTATAAATGTCCCTTTAATTATTTTTTTTGAAGCAAAATGTCCCTTTAATAATCTAACATAAATACATAATTTTATTAATAAATAATTTTACTAAAAACTATATTAATTCTAATGGTGGTAGTGGAAGTAGGGTTAGTATAAGCGGTGGCGGGCGTTTGTGAATGGTGGAGGCGGTAATATTACTATTGGCGGAAGAAATAGTGGCGGTGGATGGTTTTTATGGTGGTGGGTGTTGGTAATAGTAGTGTATAATAATAGTTTTTGCTTTTTAGTGAGTTTTATTGACCAAGTAATAAAATAATCTTCACAAAACATGCAACATTGTATTGTGAAAGATGTAATTGGTTGTTTTTAGCACGATTGATAAGGACAATAACCAAATATTTCGAGGATGATACCGGAACGTATAAGAAAATATGATCATGACTGTTCGAACACCCGTATTATATAAAGGAAATTGGTGTACCCGCGTAAGAGAACATTATCGCTCTCTCAAGTACTATTACATTCTTTTTCCTGAAAGACCATCAATGTCGAGTTGTTTCGCAACAACTACCTACAAAGACAACAACTTTCACTCAATTCCCGATATAATACCTTATTGACCGGGAAAATGTATTTGCATTCTAAAATATTTGTTTGAAAATTATGTTTGTTCATCAAAATCATCATAAAAAACACTAAATCATAAATCTAAATTTCGCCTCTGATGTTTATAAAATATTTTTTATATTTTATATTCTCAAATCATGCGACCACTTGATGAGAAATCAACAATATCAAATTACAGATCAATATGTATAGGTTTCATTCACTGAGTTAGAAGGTAGAGTAGACACAGATGAGTAGATCACACAAAGCAGAACATGACTGAGAATACTTCAATAATTTAGTCAAGAGATAAGGTCAAAATTTTAAGATTAACTTTATATAGGACTAATTAGATCGGATTCGATAGGAGCTAACTAAAACATGGATTAATAATAATTTTCACGTAAGACAATTGCAAAACATAGTTTTGCTAACTCTGCCTATGTAAATAGTGGTCAAGAATTGTCCTTCCTCAATTTCTATGTTATGTGAGAAGAAGGTGATATCTAAGATTGAGGTATAATTCAAATCTATTATATTCATACCATTTACAAATGGATGCCTTGAAAAAAAATTGACGTGTTGTTATTATTATTACAGGTAAGGGATACATTTACATTGACCACACTTGCGCAAATAGCTCACTTCGCAAATGATTGGTGTTGCATGTACAGTCTAGAATGCAACGAGGAATTTGAGGAAACAAGGTACCCAAAGTAGTGTCTGGAGTATTTTGGACATAGTAACTTAGACCCGATGTAATACTTATGTTCTTTTTTTTTATTTTTTAGTTTTTCCACAATCTATTTATTTAAGAAAAATCAACATTGCAAATACATAACATCAACAAAAATTAGACAGATTGCGTTTGACAATAATGGCTACGTACTGATGGTCCGGAAACGGCAAAAGAAAGGAATTATTGGGATATACAATGGATTACTTGATACGAATGAAAAGGTATAACTATTTCGATTATGAAATCACATAAAGTTCACAGTAGAAGATGACATCAAGTATAAAGTTTGTAACAAATATAATATGGCTAACTAAAATGTTAAAAACAAACAAGATATATAAACTTAGAAAGCCGTGGGACTTGAAGAGGCCAATTTTGAAAACTACAATCTTAGAAAGGAACGATCCACAATACCATAATTTTTTTTTTTTATAAATATCTAACGTAGAATATGTCAACTTTTGGTAAAGGATCTATTGACAACCTATTAATTTGAAATAGGATCAGGGAGTACAATATGTGTTCAAGGTTCTTTATGAGGTAATGTGTCGCCAGATTGTATTCCAAGAGAAGCTAGGAACAAACGAAAGTGACAAAATGTCCAAGACTTTTGAAGTTACCAAAGCCTTCGTTAAGACGAATTGTTGGGCACAATACTTTGTTAAAGATTTAATGGCAGACTTTCTCATATATACAATCCCTTCGAAAAGGTAATGGGTACACATTTTAAACATTGTCATCTAATGGGTGTTGGAAAATTACAGAAAAATCATGTCACATTGGATAGTTTGTATTATTTGTTCGATGCAAAAAAATACTATTCTCTGCCTATTTGGAGGATCGACAGTTGATTTCACTGAGATGAGCGCTGCTGACGACATATTTTCAAAAAATATTTAAACTTCCATGTTCATGTAGAGTATTATCTCATTATAAGCAATGATCCTAAATAAAAAAGTGTCTGGAAGTTAAGATTATATTTCTTTCGTTTGAGCAAATCTCCGGTGGTAAAATATTAAAGGAAAAAACAAAGAAAAAAAAGAGAGGAAAATCCCAACTATTTTTACCTCCCACAATTAGGGGCGACCAAAACCGAATTAGGGGCGACACAAAACGACAAAATAGAAAATAATCGGTAGGTTATTTCACAATCGGAAGGTTATTTCCGGGGCATTTTTTTAATGGCCAAACTACCCTTTACAATCAGTAGATAACTATACAATCGGTAGGTAGTAAATAATCGGGAGTAAATTTAGTTTGCATGACTTCCGATTATACAGTATCCCCAAAATAAAATCCCAAATCTTTTGAATTTTGATTATCCTATAATCGGTAGTAAATAAAGTTATATTGACTCCCGATTATACAGTAAACCTTTGGCAAAAATGCTACCATAATCGGTAGGGAATTTAGGTTATTTAACTTCCGAATATAGAGTAGCCCCAAAATCAAATTTTGCAAAAATCCTCTTTTATTTTGGAATTTGGGTTGAGCCTATAATCGGTAAGAAAGGAAGAGTTAACATGACTTCCGATTATAAAGTGGATCTCTTTGAAAATATCCTACCATAATCGGTAGTCAATATACTTCGTATAACTACCGAATATAGAGTAGCCCCAAAATCAGATTTTGCAAAAATTCTCTTTTTTTTTTGGAATTTGGGTTGAGCCTATAATCGGTAAGAAAGGAAGAGTTATCATGACTTCCGATTATATAGTGACTTTCTTTGCAAATATCCTACCATAATCGGTAGTCAATATATTTCGTATAACTACCGAATTTAGAGTAGCCCAAAATCAGATTTTGCAAAAATCCTCTTTTTTTTCTGGAATTTTGGTTGAGCCTATAATCGGTAAGAAAGTAAGAGTTATCATGACTTCCTATTATACAGTGGCTCTCTTTGAAAATATCCTACCATAATCGGTAGTCAATATACTTCGTATAACTACCGAATATAGAGTAGCCCCAAAATCAGAGTTATCATGACTTCCGATAATGAAGAAAACCTATGGGAACAAACACGTTTTGTGAAAATTTCTGGAAAACCGAATAGGTTTTCAAATTCATTAACCAAAACGTATAACCAAAAAATTCTTCCGGGGGCGTTGCCCCCTAGAAACCCCCACCAGCCTGGGGGTCTACGGCCCCCAAGACCCCCCTTAGTAGAGGCAAAAATTATTGAAAATATCCAACACATATAGCTACCGAATATAGAGTAGTCCCAAAATCAGATTTTGCAAAATTTCTCTTTTTTCTGAATTTTGGTTGAGCCTATAATCGTTAGTAAATGAATTGTAATCATGACTTCCGATTATACAGTGGATCTCTTTGCAAATATCCTACCATATTCGGTAGTCAAGATAGTTCATATGACTACCGAATATAGAGTTTCCCCAAAATCAGATTATGCCAAAATCATCTATTTTTCGAATTTGGTTGAGCCTATAATCGGTAGTAAATGAAGTTACCATGACTTCCGATTATACAGTATAATCTTTGGAGAAATCTACCATAATCGGTAGTCAAAATAGTTCATATAACTACCGAATATAGAGTTGCCCCAAACTACCAATTATGGATTAGCCTCCCGATTATAAAGGGGCATATAAGTATTTTTAACCTATTTTGTCTTTTATGTCGCCCCTAATTGCGTCGGGGTCGCCCCTAAATGTGCCAGGTATTTTTATGACAAACACATATTAAATCATAAGAAGTTGATAAGTATTCGGGACACAAATTATACGATATATTAAAAATGAACCAACATCATGGCCCGTGCCGTTACGGCACTGATTAAGGGCTAGTCTCTTTTATAATTAATACTCTCTCCGTCCCACTATTAAGTGACCTAGTTGAAGTTTGCACAATTTTTAAGGTAAGCAAGGGAAAAGAGATTTTTAAGCATTTTTTTTACAATTATACCCTTATGGATAATAATTAATGAAATTTTGAAAAAATTTATCTCTCAAACTACACCATGGATGTTCGCAAACTTTATACCATTGAAAAGCATTTTAAAACACCTACGTAACGAATATAAACATGCCTATCAAATTATGCATATTTCTTATATTTCTTATAATCAATTAAAAAGATAATTTTAGAAATATCTCCTTGTTTAGTGATATAAGTCACTTAATAGTGGGACAAAATCTAAAAGTAAATAGGTCACTTAATAGTGCGACGGAGGGAGTATAATTTTTTGTCTTAATTATGAGGAAAAAAAATAGTAACATAGAAAAGCTCCAAGTCTGTAATACTAATATATACAAATTACAAGGTTGGAGTGTATATTGTAGTGGGTGGTGGCCGGTGGGAGCAGGTTGTGCATCAACTTCTTCAGTTCCAAACATGGTCAAAGTCTGAAAAAAAAATGCTTTCACACCCCTCTTTCTTCGAAATATCAAATCAAGTTACAAGAAAGATACAATTACGGAAATGATTTACATCATACCGAGTGAGGGAAAGGGGACGGAACCCACATTAAATCCACCCCGTTCACTTAGAGTATTTTTTTAAACGTCTATTTCTTCGAAATTGTTGCCTTAAAGGGTGGTATAGTTAATGCCAAAATATAACATTGAAGGCTTGTTATATATAAGAATGATGGAGTTGGCATTTTACAGCCAACAACCCTGGAAAATCACAAAACTCGTTCAAACATGTCTTCCAGACGTAATACTCGTTCAAACATGTCTTCCAGGCGTAATACACATGTTGGAATGGAATTTCGAAAAGTTGGTCATGGAACCTGCTATCCTCGATTATATGATCAACCCAGAGATGGACCTACACGTTACCAGGAACTTGTGTTGAGTGTTGATCATCATAAAGATCCAATACCCATATTGTTAGGTTCGGAGCCGGATTTTCCGAGTCGAGAAATACACCGAATCTACTATTACCGGTACCCGAATCCTACACTTCTTAAGAGAAGTTGTTGGACGCCTCCTAGACACGAATTTCCAGTTGATAAAAAATTTGCTATGATAGTTTATCTTCCAGTAGTTGAAGAGCCTTATGTGCAATGTAATTGTGATGGATCTTACGATGGAGAGAAAGGTGCTTATGGATGTGCAGTTAGTAATCATGAGGGTACAGTGCTTTTTACTATCAGTGGAGTATCTAAAACGCCTACAAATATTACTTACCACGAGATCGAGGCGATTCACAGAGTTGTTCAAGAGTGCGCGACAAGAAACTATTCTCACATAGAAGTATTTTCAGATTCAAGGAATGCGGTTGACCTTCTGATTGCCAGAGCTGATCCAAGTCCCGAAGATGTAGAAAAATATGGTCGTGAAACTTGTCAATTGGCTGTCACAGTGAGGAATCTGTTGCGACCACCGTTGGAACCACCTTTCTTTAGCTATGCGATTACTTATTACCCAAGAGAAGCCAATTTTATTGCCGACGATCTTTCGAAACCCAGTTTCATATCCGGAGAAGTTATTCGTGAAGCAAGTGCTTTATCTGAAACCACCCTATATTTTATGCGAAGATTCCAACGAAATATTGGTTACATTCGATATAAAACTAAGAGACGTGATGATTATTAAGTTTAATGGAAGAAAAAACAGAATCTGAGTAGGTTATGTTTCTGGTGTGGAATTTGGTTTATGCTTTTCAAGTAACAGAAGAAAAGTATGTTGTTGCACTCTGGTCTTCAGCAGTACTTAATCTTTATTTTCTGAACTTTTTGAATTTGAATTCCGATGTGGTTGTGAAGCTCATTAATGATATCCATATATTCATTTGTTGTTGAAATTTTTGTTGGTTTCACGAGTCCACTGCCTACTGTAACCAAACTCTAGGCTTTCAATCGATCAGAAGATTCAGAGCCCTCTAGTTTTTAGATTTTACTGTAAATTACGTGACCATTATCAATTCAATTAGTAAGAAAACTTGTTGTGGATATTAATCTTATCATGCTGAGAATTATAAAGAGTCATTCCTCGTTTCAACTTCAATTTTACGTGCTAAAAACATAGATGTAATATGTGTTGAGATTATTAGTCCACATTGTCTGGGCATTTAAGATCATGCGGTTTATAATCCCTTAGGGCCTCTCCACTCATGGTCAATTGGTTGTGAGTTGGATGCCCGTATATGTTATCACTGACAGGCCCTGTATGAGACGTGAGACCCAGTAAGACCCAAGAAGGCACGACAACTATACAACGGTCCATATAAGGTGTGGAGCTACTCCACTTGTTGCCAATTGGTTATGAGTTGGATGACCGTATTCTAATATGTTATCACAGCCAGGCCATGTATGAGACGTGAGACCCACTAAGACCCAAGAAGGCAGGGAAACCATACATCGGTCCATATAAGGTGTGGAGCTACTCCACTTGTTGCCAATTGGTTTCGAGTTGGATGCCCGTATTCTAACATGGTATCAGAGCAGGCTATTTGTGTTGAGTCATTTGACCGCACTTTTACTTCGGCGTCACCTGATTTAATTGTCCACGTGTTAGACCCAACGAGGCTACACGTGAAGGGCGTGTTGAGATTATTAGTCCACATTGTCCGGGCATTTAAGATCCTGAGGTTTATAATCCCTTAGGGCCTCTCCACTCATGGCCAATTGGTTGTGAGTTGGATGCCCGTATATGTTATCACTGCCAGGCCCTGTATGAGACGTGAGACCCAGTAAGACCCAAGAAGGCAGGGCAACCATACAGCGGTCCATATAAGGTGTGGAGCTACTCCACTTGTTGTCAATTGGTTGTGAGTTGGATGCCCGTATTCTAATATGTTATCACAGCCAGGCCCTGTATGAGACGTGAGACCCAGTAAGACCCAAGAAGGCAGGGCAACCATACAGCGGTCCATATAAGGTGTGGAGCTACTCCACTTGTTGTCAATTGGTTGTGAGTTGGATGCCCGTATTCTAATATGTTATCACAGCCAGGCCCTGTATGAGACGTGAGACCCAGTAAGACCCAAGAAGGCAGGGCAACCATACATCGGTTCATATAAGGTGTGGAGATATTCCACTTGTTGCCAATTGGTTTCGAGTTGGATGTCCGTATTCTAACAATATGTCTATGGCCAAACCTTTCTATGGGACGAGACCAGGGCCATCAAAGGACGTACTTTATCTTGCTTGGAAACTGAATCATAGGAAGATTAACACTAGAGGTTCTGATTTTTCCTCAGCCTTCGGTTGTAATTCCTCACACACGGCTAGTTTGCTTTGAATGGAATTTTACCTTTGCCGGGGAAGAAATAATGCGGAGGTTCTGCTCACGGTGTTTTCTTAACACTTAGGACGAAATTAAGCATTTGATTATCTACTGCCGCTCGGAAAAAAATTATTTACTTAGCTTGATTTCTTAAATTTTGTATTCACATTTGTGTAAACTTAGACCAGTTCAAGTTTAGAATATAAACATTATTTACTGTTCGCTTTTATATTACCATCCATGTTGATGTTGTAATTGAACATTTATTGATTTCACGTACCAAATAATAGGATTATTAGTCATTGAATATCCGTTGTTCAACATCTGAATAAGACAGCTTTTATTGTTCTTAAAATCGTAATGCTAATAAATATCTCTGAGCTTTCTTAGTCAACTCAAGTCAATTCAAATTGACTTGAGTATCATTGAGTCATTGAATATCATTCAACACCTGTCAAATTCTTATTATAATAAGATAGCTAATCTCAATACTCATACAACCAATTCAGGCAGTTTACATCAACCATCATCTATTACAACTATGTAATAAATATCTTTTATTTCTATAAAGAGATGGGTCAGCTTTCTTAGTTTTGTAACTTGAATTTTATCATCTGAAATACAATCTTCTTTCATCTTCATTATAATTTCTTGAATTATATGGAATTAAGAAAGGTAATCAGTCTATTGTAGCTTATCTTCAAAGGGTTAAATCCATAGCTGATTCTTTGGCTGCAATTGGTGAAAAGGTTACTGATGGGGATTTACTAATGTTTGTTATGAATGGACTGGGGAGTGATTATGATGTGTTTGTTGTATCTTCACAAAATATGGAGACTCCATATACTTTTGGGGAGTTAAAAGCAAGATTACTTTCTCATGAACAGTTTTTAGTTGATAGACAACATCAATCTACAAGTGTGTATGATGAACAAAACTCTGCTGCTTTCTATGCTAGGAATTCTTCTAATGGGTATAAAAACAGAAGAAATGGAAATAATGCCAGGAATGGTAATAATGGAAATAACATAAATAGTCAATATCAACATGGTTCAAGCTCAAATTCATCTACTGGTTCCAGTTCAATTGGTGATAGAAGACCTTATGTGGATTATTCAAAAATGAATTGTCAAATTTGTAATAAGACTGGTCATGTTTCTACCAGGTGTTTTTTTAGATATCATCCCCCTACAGCTGCTTCTACCAATGTTGGTAACTCATCTGGATTTAGAGCTCAAGCACATTATGATAACAATGATACTCAAGTCAATAGTTCTGATCCAACTACTTCTTCTAGTGCTACTCACACTGCTTACAATAGCTTCAATATGAATGATGATCCTTCTTCTACAGTGTGGCTCTCTGATAGTGGTGCTTCTACTCACATGACTAGAGATAGGTCTTTGCTGCAAATTACTTCTAACTATAATGGAAAGGATGTAGTTTTCATTGGAAATGGTAAGGTTCTGCCTATATCTCTTGTTGGTAATGCTAGAATTTATACACCAAAAACAAGTTTTAAATTGGATAATGTTTTACATGTACTAGACATGAAACATAATTTACTACCAGTTGCTAAGTTTACCAAGGATAATGTATGCTATATCACATTTGATCCCTTAGGTTATGAGATAAGAGACTTGTATAGTCATACTTTATTAGCTCAAGGGAAGATGGTAAATAATTTGTATCCCATAACAACTCCTCTGGTGCAGCATGCTTTTTCATCTCTTCTTGCTTCTTCTCAAGTTTGGCACAGCAGATTAGGACATCCTTCATCCAAAATACTTCATCAACTTCATACTAATACAAATATCATTGTTAAACCTTCCACTTCTCAGAATATTTGTCATCCCTGCCAATTGGCAAAGAGTAAAAGACTTCCTTTTTCTATATCAAATTCTCATGCTTCATCTCCACTTACACTAATTCATTGTGATGAGTGGGGTCCTTCTCTTGTTACTTCATTAGCAGGGTATATATATTACATTCTTTTTGTTGATGATTTTAGTAGGTTTCATTGGATTTATCCAATGCAAGTTAAAACTGAAGCCTTACAATGTTTTCAACATTTCAAAAGTTTAACTAAAAATCTTTTTCAAACCAAAATCATAGCTTTTCAAACAGATGGTGCTAGTGATTTGGTTAAAGGTGTTTTTAAGGGTTTTCTAGATTCTTCTGGTATTCAACTCAGGATTTCTCGTCCAAAAACACCAGAACAGAATGGCCTTGCTGAAAGAAAGCATAGGCACATTACTGAGATGGGTAACACTTTACTTTTTACTGCTTCTTGTCCCAAGGAATTTTGGTATGATGCTTTTCTTGCTGCCACTTATTTGATTAATAGAAAACCAACTCCTGTTTTGCAAAATAAATCTCCATTTCAAGTTTTGTACAATGATGTACCAGATTATTCTTTTCTCAGGGTTTTTGGTTGTGTTTGCTATCCATTTCTTGGACACTCTAGGCCTGATAAGTTGTCACCCAAATCTGTGAAGTGCATTTTTATTGGTTATAGTGCACTGCATAAGGGCTACAAATGTTACAATCCTATTTCAAAAAGAACTTATATTTCTAGGCATGTTGTTTTCTCTGAAACTGAATTCTATTTTTCTTCTCCTCAACATACTATTTCCTCTATTTCTGATTCTCATATTGAAAATTGTTCTCCACCTTGTTCACCTTTGATTCCAACATCTTTACCTACTTCTAGTATTGTCACTAGGTCTCAAAGGGGTATTTTAAAACCAAAAGTCTATCATGATCATGTTTCTTTTACTTCTGTGAAATATCCACTTCCATCTGTTTTTGCTTCTTTAGTCAATACTCCAACTGAACCAAAGAACTTTAAAGAGGCTATTCTACTACCTGACTGGCAGTTATCTATGAAAGATGAATATGGGGCGTTGCAAAGTAATGGTACATGGGATTTGGTGGATCCTGAACCTCATATGAACATTTTGGGCTGTAAATGGGTTTACAGGGTTAAGTTAAAATATGATGGTACATTGGATAGATGCAAGTCTAGATTGGTAGCTCAAGGGTACAATCAACAAGATGGTATAGATTATGGTGAGACTTTTAGTCCAGTAGTGAATCCAACAACATTCAGAATAGTTCTATGTATTATTGTTACAAGAGACTGGTCAGTTAGGCAATTGGATGTTTCTAATGCCTTTTTACATGGAGATTTGACTGAGAATGTTTACATAAAGCAAACACCAGGCTTTGTTAGTAAGGAATTTCCTGATAAAGTATGTCATCTGAAAAAGAGTCTTTATGGCCTAAAACAGGCACCAAGAGCATGGTTCCATAAGTTCAGTTCTGCATTGTTGTCTTATGGTTTTGTTAGAACTGTCTTAGATTTCTCTATGTTTGTGTATGTTGTTGGTTCTCAGATGATGGTGCTACTTTTATATGTAGATGATATTCTATTAACTGGTTCTTCTTATGCTTTGCTTGATCATCTGGTAAATTATTTGAGTTCTCAGTTTGCAATGAAACAATTAGGGGATATGAATTATTTTTTGGGCATAGAAGCACACAGAACTGTTAATGCTATTTTGTTAACTCAAAATAAATACACACTAGAATTGTTAGATAAGGCTGGTATGAAAGAGTGAAGTCCCTGTTCTACTCCAGTAGCTAAGGGACCAAGAGTATCAGTTCATGATGGTACTATTTTGTCAGATGTGACAGCATATAGGAAAATTGTTGGAATGCTACAATATTTGTGCTTGACAAGACCTGATATCTGTTTTGGTGTGAATTATGTCAGCCAATTTATGCATGCTCCTACAGATGTACATTTGTTACTGGTAAAAAGGATTCTTAGGTATTTTAAGGGTACTCTAGGCTGTGGTATTCATTTAAGGAAGGGAGATGTTTCTGTTTTAACTGCTTATACTGATTCTGACTGGGGAAATTGTCCAGAGACAACTAGATCAACATGTGGTTATGTAATCTTTCTTGGTTCTTCTTTGATTTCCTGGTCTAGTAAAAAGCATCCAACAATGTCAAGAAGTACTGCATAAGATGAGTATAAATGTTTATCTGTGGCCACAGCTGAGTTAGAATGGCTCTCTTCTTTATTGTCAGAATTACACATTAGTTTGAAGCTTCCCATTACACTCTATTGTGACAATACTAGTGCCATATACTTAACAGCTAATCCTGTTTCTTATTCCAGGGCAAAGCACATAAAGATTCATTACCATGTGGTGAGAGAATTGGTGGATAATGGTTTCTTAAAAGTTCAACATATTCCTTCAGAACATCTGCTGGCAGATTTGTTTACAAAAGGGTTGTGTGCACCAGTATTTGTTTCTCTGTTGCATCAGTTGCTTGGTTTATCTGATTCTACTACAGTAACTTCTAGTAGTTCTTCTACTTCACCTTCTTTAGTTACAGAAGCTTCTCTGTCAGCTAAGTCAGCAGATACTTCATTCAAGCATGTTTCTTTTTCAGTTCCTTAAGTGTTCTCTACAAACTGATAAGTGTTTCCATTATCAGTTTGAGGGGGGCTAATAGGATTATTAGTCAGCTAAGTCAGCAGTCAACTCAAGTCAATTTACATTGACTTGAGTATCATTGGTCATTGAATATCATGTCTGAATAAGATAGCTGTAATGCTTTTGTAATAAATATCTCTGAGAGCTGTCTTAGTTTTGTTACTTGAATTTTATCATCTGAAATACAATCTTCTTTCATCTTCATTATAATTTCTTGATTTACATAAGAACACTATATTTCTCACCAAATTTTTTAACCATTAAAAATAAAGGTAAAATAGTCGATGTCAGTTTTTCAACCACTCAAGTTGTCCAGTTAATTATGCATGGTAGATGGCGTGTCTACATTGATGGGCGAAGCGTGAGGCCCATTTGGTGTGGAAAATTGACATTTTCTGTTGCTTGTTTCAACTATCGATTTGGTTGGATGTGCTGGACCGAACGATCCCTGTTGATGTTTCTGACGGGTATTTTTTTACAATATCAACGCTTTTCAAAGTTGTATTTTACTCTTTGTTTATAATTTGGTTGGTTTTTTCAACTATGTAGTAGTACTGCCTAATTGAAAAAGAAATCACCTCTACTCTTTTTAAATTATTTTCTTCTCCGGGAAAGATCTACGGGAGCTTTTCCGTATCCACAATATGAAAATTAAAAATGCAACTATAGGTTAGAAAAGCATCTGCAAAATGAGTCATGTCCAATGGCTTATCCGATCCTCTGTACATGTTCATGGGCAATTGATTGGATGATGATATTTCAGAAATAGAAAAATATCATCTATTTGCTCCTTTGTCACGGTAACTTTTTAACTTCTTTTTGTTTACCTCGCTGTGGTTAATTTGGGTTATTATGCTTGCAAGGGCTTGCCTTGTTGCGTGCTGAGTTGTAGTGGCAGGTTTTTTATAACAAAACTAGTGACAAAACCCCTAGGTGAACAAACTAGTGATAAGAAAAAACCTGTCATATTATTTTTGACAAATAAAAACCGTTTCAAAAGAAAGTGGCACAAAAACCCCAAGTCAAATAACAATGAATAAATTTAGTTTTTGTTTTTTTTTTAAATCCAAATATACCCTTTTACCTTATCTTCTCTCATTTCTTTTTCTTTTTTTCTTCTTTCTTCGTCTCCTTCTTCGCACCACCATCACCGCCAGCAGTAACAAATATCTCCACGAACACCACCACCAGCTGCTCCTCCGACCGCAGCACCACCACTTAGCCACTGTCACTTCAAAGATATGCCACGATCACCGTCGCCTCTTCCTCTAGCACCTCCTCTTCCTTCTCTCAGACCCCAACAAAATATCAATTTTTGATCCTCCATCAACGCCATATCCGCCTCCTCTTCGTCCTCCTTCTTCACCAGCATCGATCACCACCAATACAATCAAATCTCACTTCTAAACCATCTCCACCATCACCACCGCCAATTTTACGACCTTCAATTAGTTCTAGTATGATTAATTTTGGTTGATTTTTAATTTATACTAATTTTGTTCGATTGGTGTTTTTGAATTTCTCATTCTGATTGAAATTTTAGAGAACCAGAACCTAATTATCATGGGTTGCTTTTTTTTTGATAATTTGTTGACCTAGAAATCGAAGGTTATTGCAATTTCAGGTCCAAAATGTTTCAAAATTGATTCATAGTAGGGGGTTTATGTTACATATCATCTATGTTGTTTAATTGTTGGTGCGGTGGTACTGGTAGTTCAGGTATGGGGTTTATTGAATGAGCTTCGTAACAGTGCTAGTTAATTATTCTTGGGGTTTATTGGTGTAAGGTTGGTCATGTTTATCTTCTGCTATCAGTTGGTGTAGAGCTATTCATGTTTAGCTTCTGCTATCAGTTGGTGTAGTGCCAAGTTTTGCATAAGGCATTTGGTGTTGCTCTATTTTCTTCTAAAATTCTCCCAGAGATGTTACAGTAGTATGCACAGTTACGGGTGGGAAGAGAGTTGAGAAGAGGGTTTCTGCATTAGCTGAGGAATTGGTTTCTTGGTTAGCAGATAACGAGAAAGATGGGAAGGAGAGGAATTTAATATTTCATACTTTCAGTAATACTGGTTGGTTAGCGTAAGTTGGTCCAATTTAGCTTATTCTTATGTTTCTGTTTCTCTGTTAATATTATATTTCTTTGTTGATATGTCTGTTTAACAAATGTGTTCTTAACTTTGGTATGTTTGAAATCTTGAAATTTCAATACAAAAACAACATTGGTGGTGAACTTCATGATTTCTTAAGAAGCTAGTGACGTATTTCTCTTTTAATTTTCTTATTTGGTTTTGAGGAAATGAACTGCAGATGAGACCTTGGGTTCGTAATGGTGTGATTTTTTGTAAATGGAGTGAACCACTGCCATATTAGTTGACATGTTCGTACGTGTTGAATTGTAAACTTGAAAGTTTGGCATTTTTAAGCATTTGTATGTGTTTGTACTATTATATTTGACATTAATGTATTTGTTTTAATGTGTACACAGCTATGGTGCTATTCTTTGAACACTTGCAGTCCAATGGAAACTTCCTTAGGTCGATTAAAGGATGTGCATTCGTTTAAATGAAATGTTGATGCTGTTGAGTTATGTCGCAAGAATCCGATGATGGATTAGAGCTGAGAACTGAAGGAATGGTAGATAAATATAAGATAGTGCAGGGAAACAATTTTTGTTGGATCCTTGCTGTTTATCATATGCTTATTATGATAAATTATGAATTTCCCAGGACAAAGCTCAGCCACCAGTTGAAGGTCGCTTGCCCAACGCTACTCTGGGTTAGTATATATTTTGTTTTCCATTTTTATTTTTCATGGGTTCTGTTGGCTGGTGATTTTCATGGGTTTGATGATGTTAGTTGTTGCTGCTAAGAGAATCTGTGAACTGCAATGAACTGATAAATTTTATAGTTTTGTGTTGGTGTTGCTTGTAATTGAGTTATGACTTCAGTTGAATGGCTGAGACAGAATTGGTGGTAGATATTGCAGGTGCCATGAATGTGTATGAGATATTGCTATGGAGGATGGAACAACGTTGCTTCAGGGATTAAGGGTCAAGGAGGAACTAAGATGGTGTTGTTTCCATTGAGTTCTGTTGGTCAGAATTTGAATTTGAGGATGGTGAATTAAGGTTTGAAGAAGAATTGAAACTGTTGTTGAGATACGGAGTTGATTCTGCAGCATCGGAATCAAAGAGCTAATGGGACTACTTGTTATCCATTAACAGATTGGGTGGTAGTAAAATTGAACATCTTCTTTTTCAGAGCATTTAATTTCTTTGGATGTCAACCTGTAAAAATTTATAAACAAATATTAGTCATCTAAGCATGCTATCCTGTGTTGCGCAGATTTTTTGTTTTAGTAGTGGAGTGAGTAAATCCAGGTTAATGGTATCCTAGGAAGCATTGAAAGGGGTTACAAAAGATGGTTCTCAGCTATTTGTGCATCTACTAAACCCAACATGGAAACCATCTGGTATCAGAAAAATGCTTTTTGGTGAGAAGGGGGCTATGTGGCACCCTTATGAAATCAAGAGAGATGAGATCCTCTTGTCATGGCTCGTGAACAGAAAGCGTAATTATCCTAAACATCTCTTTATCTAATTTATTTATGTTAATCGACCTTTGAATATTGTTGTTGCAAAACTTGTGTTGCGTATACATATTATTTTTTATTGCGTTCGCATTTTATGTTCATTAATATTTGATTATATAAAGATAAGATGGGACCATCAGGAGTAGTGCAAGGTTCTCTATCCAATAACTATTATCGCGTTAATGGCCAATAACACTGGCAAATTCAGCTAAACTATCGGTGCTGGCGAAGGAGCAGTTGCAGTCGACGAAACCAATTATGGTTTCATCTTATTTATGATGAAACCAAAATAGGTTTCATCGTATTTATGATGAAACCAAAATCGGTTTCATCGTATTTTTGGGTGGTGGGAGGTCGTGGTGCTGGTGGTGGTACGGCGGGTGTTGGCGGTGGTGATGCAATTGCTCAGTATTGGTGGTGGTGGTGCTAGTGGTGTGGCAGGAATTGAGCCAAGGAGTAGTTTAAGTTGCAGGAAAGAACTGAGCCAAGGAGCAGTTGCAGTCGACGAAACCAATTATGGTTTCATCGTATTTATGATGAAACCAATTTCGGTTTCATCTATTTTTTGGTGAAACCAATTTTGGTTCCATCATTTTTTCAGTTTGGTTACATCATTTTTCACAAGAAATTATTTGCACGAGAAATTTTGGTTCCATCATTTTTTCAGTTTAGTTGCATCATTTTTTCTCATTTTGTTGAACATTGGTCAATCAAATTAATTGTTTGTGGTGGCGGCGGCTGTTTGGTTGTGGTGGTCGGTGATAATGATGGTGTTTCTCGGTGACGGTGGTGGTCGTCTGTGGTTGTGGTCGTTGGCTGCGGTGGTGGTGGCGGTGGTGGTTGGTGACGGCGGCGATTGGCAGTGGTGGTGGTGGCGGTGGTGGTTGGTGACGGCAGTGGTTGTGGGCGGCGGCGGCGGTGGTGGTGGTGGGCGGCGGTGGGAGGCAGCGGCGGCGGTGGTGGTGGCGGTGGTGACGGTGGTGGTGCAGTGGTGGCGGTGGTGGTGCGGTGGCGACGGCGGTGGTGCAGGGGCGGCGGTGGTGCAGCGGCGGCGGCGGTGCAGTGGCGATGGTGCTGCTGTGCTGTGTTGTTGTTGGTGGTGATAATTTAATAAAATTTAAATGTGGGGTTGATTTTTGTTTTTGTTGGGGTGATTTAAATAGTAGAAGGGTAATATAGACAGTTTATGATATTTGGGGTTTTTGTGTCATATTTGTTTGGATGGGTTTTTTGTCTATGGGTTATAACCCCTTTGGGGTTATAACCCGCGCGCCGTTTTTATAACGATATTTGGGGTTACTAATATATTCAGCAGCGCGTTTTCTCCACTAGGATGTGTCATGCGTTCCTCATATTTAACCAATGGGTAAAACCTTATAATTGGGCCGACCAATCGAACCGATGAAGGACCTTTATATGGTCACTTTTTTGTAAAATATAAGTGATCAATTGACAAAAAAAAATTGGAAATGATTAGGGCCGAAAAACCAAAAATGTCCCTCCCTTTTAGTCCAATTACTATAACTCCTTGTATATCCTATCTTTTCAGGGGTATAATTGGAAAGCAAACTTGAATATAACATATCTAAAAATTCGTGCCTTGGAATTTTACAAATTTTATCTCGTTGGAAAGCTAATAAAAAAACCTATCCAACGAGTACAAACAACAATATCAAATTTTGAGTTTTTACGAAAAATTCAGAGGTACTTATCATTTTAGGCACAATTTTAGAAAATTAAGTGTATATCCATTATGCAAACCACCATAAATGATACATAATAGTTTATGTAGCAAAATTTTGGTTTATTCAGCAACTAATTTTCCGTTGCAACTAATAAAACGATTTATTCCTCCGTTTAAAAAAAATGATACTTTCATTTTAGGCATAATTCTCGAAAATTGAATGCATAGCCATTATGCAAACCACCACAAAGGATGTATAACACATCATGCAACCATATTTTGGTTTATGGATGACTAATTTTCCGTTTAAGAAAAGGTGATACTTTCACATCCCGTTTCAGGAAAAATGATACTTTCACTCTGTTTCGGAAAAATGATACTTTCGCTCTATTTCGGAAAAAATGATACTTTCGCTCTGTTTCGGAAAAAGTGATACTTTTTCTGAAACGGGGAGAAAGTATCACTTTTTCCGAAACGGGGAGAAAGTATCACTTTTTCCGAAACGGGGAGAAAGTATTACTTTTTTCCGAAACGGGGCGAAAGTATCATTTTTTCTGAAACGGGGCGAAAGTATCACCTTTTCTTAATCGGACGAAAGTAGTCGCAGACAAACCCCATTTTCAGCTTCTTCTTCGGTCGGACTTCCCACCGTGGAAACGGTCGTACTAGTGATAGATAGATTGGGTAAAAATAACTTAAATGGTTATCTTTTTCTCATACGTGAGTGTTTTTATATATTATCTAGTGAAATAATTTTTGGTTCAATTTTTTTTTATTCTTCATCATTCCATTAAAAAAGCTAACCTAATCCATCATATTTAAAGGATTTCTTAAGATTTAATGTAAATCCTTGAGACCCAGGCAAAATCACTAAATCAGAATATACTAATGTTCATACAATTTCTAGTCCAATACAGACTTTTTCTTAATACACGATATAATATAGATCAGAAGATGCATGTATATTTCATGCAGTTGTCTATGTCAAATTGCTGCTCAGTCAACATACAGGTTGCAACTCTCAAATATTGTATGAATAAAAGTAAAGGCAATGGTCATCGAATGTCTTATATCAGTACAGCAGAACCTCCATATATTGATACTCCATATATTAATAACCCCTATATATTAATAAAAATTTATGATCCCAATTTGGGCCAGTGAGAAATAGTAATAACCTCTCTAGTTTAATAATAATGATTTTTTCCAGTTCCGCCTTAAAGAATTTACCTCCAAATAGTAATAATCAATATTATATTAAAAATTATATATTTAGTTAAATGAAATTTACGATTAAATAAAATACTTATCTATAGTTGTTTGAGAAAAAGAAGTAATTTTTTACATTACTACGACATCTTTTGATGCGTAATATCTTATCAATATAGACACTTTCTTGTTGAAGCCAAAATATTTCCAACTTGTGGAGCATGTTTAAAGCTTCCAAGCTTTTTGGAACTACAAATTCCAAGATATATACATGCACTTGTATATTGGAACTATAAAAATGTATATACATCATCTAAATACAATTACAATACATTTGCACAAACATTGAACTTAAATTTTAACATTTTCTATGCGTACCTCTCTATATTAATAACCTCCCTATATTAAGAATTTTGTGGATGCCCAAAAATATTAATACACAAGTCAACTACCTGCTGGTTTCAATTAAGTTTTCCACGTTACCTTCCTAAAATCTAAATGTCAGGACGTAACCAGCTAGGTTTCATATGTAAAACATTAGTACGTGGATATCTGCAACTTGTGTGTGCAGCACGGAAACTTTTAAATTGGGTTTTGTTTCAGTGTTTCCACAATCCGCATAAGACGCGTATCCAACATCTAGATAGGCGCCTCCGTAGAGAACACTTAATACTTTATTTTAATCAGTGGTTCTAAACGAACCGCTGAAAAAACTAAGGAAAGCCGTCCTTCTCACTTGTTCATTAAGACCCATTATATGTGAGACTAGATCTTAACCCGTGCCGTAATGGCACGGGATATTTTGTTTCTAATACGATATTATTCACATTTTTTTTGCTTCATTTTATTCGTGAGTAATTATTTTGATATTCAAATAGGTTTTGGGAAACAAAATGGGTTACCTGATCTTTTTATTTTTTACTTAAGCATGTTATTCCAATTTATTATCTGGACGGAGTAATAATGTTGTGCCAAAATGAAAATAAAATAAAAAATACAGTAAATAAATAATTTCCCCATTTATTGTTCCATCATACCATAATTTCAAACTCCAAAAAGAATATTTCATCTAACAATACATATACCTAAACTTCCAATCCAACACCATCATGTTTATGAATACATTTGTTCCGAAGATATTGATAACTAAGGATCTAAGGAGTGAAGCAAAAACCCATAATATTTTTCCCTACTATAGATAAACACCATTTATTTATTTTTTGCAAATGTGAGAGTTATAAAAATGAAGAACCCTTGGCAATTGGAAGGCTGAGATATACACATGTGAGTTGAAAAAATAAGCTTATAATAGTAAATCAAAACATGTGTAAGATTCTTTCTCAATCATATTGATAACATAAAATTGAAGAAATTCGTGGATAAAAAGATTTCACACCAACTATGCTAAGTAGTGCATGAATGACGTTCTCACATCTAGTGTTACTCAAGTAATTTGGAGTTTTAAAGAGCATAGCCATATTGATATTTGTATCTACATAATTCAACTAACCTTCCGAAGAAAAATTATTAGTTTCAAGGTAGAGCCGACACAAATTTCTGTCGCCTTCAATGTATACAACACACATTGGGTTTAACCGGCCTTGAGATTAAACAAATACCCCAACATTAGTCAAATAATGTCTACAAATACGGGATCGAAACAAAGTGCTAACGGGAAAAATGAGAGACTAACATCAGTTCTACAAAGAAAATACCTTATGTATCAAAGTTTGTTAACCAAACATGTATTCAAATTAAAAAGTCATCAACCTAACACAAAAATATAAAAGAACCCAAGTTAAATCAATACTTGCATAAACAAAACTTATAAGAAAATTTTGTAATTATTAAATACCTTTAAAATTACTATTAGAGATTTAATTGCATGCCTCGTTAAAAACTACGGTAGGACGAAATCACCAGATTAATCTGTAGAAATTTTACTGGATATGTAGCAATTCAGAGAAGTTTACACTGGTGGTGATGCGTTCCATCTAAGTGTTGTTCGATTGGTTATTTTTTTTAGAAGGTTTCGGTTTTCATTGGAGAAACCGAGAGGGAGCGTTTCATTATATTCATTATCATTCAGAAATCTAAGACCAACTCGCCCTCTGCTTACGGGATCTCAATACAACCTTAGATTTATCTATTGGACGAAGAAACCTTGATACTAAATATGTAGTTTTTAGTGTTATTTATTATATAATGTGACATCCAAATGTTTTTTTCTTCTTCTTAATTTTCATTTATTTTAACCGAGTTTATATTAGCATTAAGACGATCAACCACATTTCTAATTTATAGTGTTATCCTTTTGTAGAAGCACATAATTAACATAGTCAATTACTACTCATCAAAACCGGCCAGTGCCACAAACCACCAGATATCACTTCTTTCTCCACCAGCACCATTTTCCATCCCTCGTAGAATATTGGGCAGACTTATAACTTTTAATCCCAAACGTCATGTATAAAGTTTAGATTTAACAAACTTAGGTCGTCAATTAATTTATTCAACTATATGTTTTTTGTTAATACTGAAAATCATGCATACGAACGGTTACCAAAGATAGTAGTGGTACCAAAAACAACCATTTTGTCTTATATAATTTGGTATCATCCCAAAAGTATTTTTTATCCGCCTTTTTTGATCGTGTCAAAAACAACCAACTATACTTTTCACAATACAATGTTACCCGTCATGTAAATTTTTTTATTATTTTTGATTCAAAAAGAAAAAACCAATACCACCGCCATTAAAACCATCCAACGCCACTATTTCTTCCACCAAAACTAATTAGTAACACCACCGCCACTATAATGTTACCGCCTCCACCACTTAGTAACACCTTCCACCGCTTCCACCACTTACTTCTTCTTCTATTACCACCACCACCACTAATATCTATTGAAATAATTTTTGTCAAAATTATTATTTATTGATGGAGATATGTATTAATATTAATTAAGGGATATTTATGATGTAAAATTAATAAATCATTTATCATGAGAAATTAATGAGACATCAATTAATAAAACACTTATACTAATTAATATTTAAGTTGAACAAACCATAACCATAGATTTATCTTCTCTCTAGACAAATCACTTATACTAATTTATAAAACACTTATACTAATTAATATTTAAGTTGAACAAACAACCACTGTTGATTTATTTTTTCTATCAATTCCAACCAAGGTGGAACAATGGTTAGAAGCCACTCTTAAGACACAATAAGTCATGAGTTCGAACTTCCCCGTTATAATTTTTGAAACTCCATATCTTGTCTTGAGTATTCATTTTTAATTCATAATATTAGAATGAACACCACGTGTGCGACTTGTAGGGTGTGGCACGGAGAACCACAGCCTTTGATTTATCTTTGCCAAGGATAAATCCTGACCACCACTCAGATAGGCAAAGTTAGCTAAACTCTGCTTTATACTATTGATGGACGGTTTTCCGGATTATTATTTTTTTAAAAGTTTGTTAAGATTTTTTGTATTTTAATAGGAAAGATATACCATTAGAATGATATTTGGCTTGTGTTTAAGTGTCTTTTTTTATTATAAATAGCAGACGGTAATGAATTTAAAATTAATTTTCTACATATGAATTTTAATCTCAATCGTTAATCTTCAACACTTAAAATTATAAGTAGTAGATGATAGCCTTATACATCTTTAATAACCCTTATTTTTGGTAGGAAAATATATTTTTCAGTAGGTTGTGTTTAGAAGCTCACTTTTCTATGAGAAATAATCTAGTCTTATTATATAGTCGTTGATATTTTAAAAATATAATTATTACAAATATTGTCGCTATATCGTTGTTTTTTTTTTCTTCAAATATATGGTCGTTATAAATATTGTCGCTATCCAGTGACTCTCCTTGAATTCTCTATAAATACTCTTATTTCAATGGTAATATAATTTGATGTTATTTCGCCATTATCAAACCAACACTATTAAAAATAAGTCTAAATGTAATAAACACTGATTAATTAAAAACGAAAGTCTAACTTTTGAATTCTTAATATTTTCCAATGAATTAATTTTATTGGCTCATTGGTTATAAGATATAAACTCGGACAATATTTAGCCTCTTGGTCATCTTCATTTGACATAACTTTCATTCAACGTGTTGGACATCTTCAACAGTTTTTCTTTTGTTTTTGAAATTTTGATTGTTAATTTTCAAAACTCGAGCACTTCTTTGCTTTTTAGTAGAATATTCCTAGATTAACTTCTAATTTCACCAATCTTCCCCTTTTATTATTTTCATTTTTTTTGTTGGTACAATCTTAATAACAACAACTTTATGTTTGGCTTTAGAAAAAAAGTGTAGTAGTTTTGGCTTTTCTTAAATGTAGCCCATGCTATTATTAAGAACGCGCAATTGGGGGATACATTTATTAATTAGGGGATATTGATTACTTCCCCACCCCATGATTTCGGCTAAGGGGTGACCAATTGATATGAAAGTACTAAAATACCTTTTGGTTAATTAAAAAACTTTATGAAGATATTGTTATACCCTTTCCCCTAAAACATTAAAATCAAAAACCAAAACATATATCCCCCATTTCTAACATTAGTTCCGGCAATCCTTTAGGTTTAGGTTTTCGATTTTTTCTTCTTCATCGTTCTTCAACCGTTCCTTTTCTGATTTTTTTTTCTTCATTGTCCTTCAACCAAAACATATATCCCCCATTTCTAACTTTGATTTTTTTTTTTTACATTCGGTAGGGATGAAGACCACGTCGGAAGTGATGTAAACCATGCCGGTACTGAGTTCCAGCATAGTTATTTATGATGAATACCATGCCGATACTGGGTTCCTCAGTACCGGCATGGTTATTTAGGATGAAGACCACGCCGGTACTGAGTTCCGACATGGTTATTTAGGATAAATACCACGCCGGTACTGAGTTCCGGCATGCTCGAAAATTATACTATCCATGCCGGTAGTCAAGTAAAAAAAAATGAATCTTCTGGATACTTTTCTTCATGTTCTGGCATAGAAATTTAAGCCAAAACCATGCCGGAAGTAGTTCCGGCATGCTCGAAAATTAGATAACTGTGCCGGAAGTGGACTGATTATAAAAAAAAAAAAAAAGGTTTTGAACTCAAAACCTGAATTTTTTTGCCCCCCCCCCCGGATAGTGGCAAACAATTTATGAAAATTTCCAACAAATGTCGGCACCGAGCTTTTTCATCTGCAACAATGGTGGATTCAAAGAAAAGAAAAATCAAATTTTCAACCTCTTAGCATCAATTCTCTCATCACAATCATCTTCCATTTTCAAAACAAAAATTCCAATTTTTTTTTTCCTCTCCTTCCACTCCTCACTCACACAAATTAAAATAAAAACACACACTAATCTATCCCCCAAATACTTAAGAATTTACTAATTATTATTAACCACTAAACATGATTAGTGAGGGCTAGATTAGGAATTAAAAAAATAATTACATAGGGGGTCACCCATAATTGCTATTGGGACACCGTTTTTGTCCTGTAGCTATATCTCCCAATTAATATATGTATCCCCCAATTGCGCGTTCTTTATTAACCATAACCCATTTAAAATAAATGACAAACAGACATAGCCTACAAAACTATATGTATGTTTTATATATAACCCAAAATAATAAGATAATTATTAATTCCCTAAATTAATAATAACAAAAAATAAAGGTTAATTATCTAATTTTGAAAAATTTATGTAAGATATTTGGCATAATTACCAGAATGATCAACTCTCCGTCAATATTAGGGTAATCATGCATGATTGAGGAAAAAATATCATCTTTTTTATATAGATTATATAGTATTTACTATGGGGTTTCACAAAAAACGTCCTAGGAAAAGCATCAAAATCTTTCATTAGTTCCATTTCCATTAATGTTTTTGTGAATTTTTTTTAAAGGAACAATTAGACCATGTCAATTTTTATGTTGCTATGATTGAGCAATTTAGAGAAAATTAAGAATTATGATTATTTTGTTGTAGGGCTAAAGTAAGAATTAGACTTTATAATTGATCATCAATTTATGAAACACAAAATTGGTTAAAAAGACCAAAGCCAACTATTCCTGGGTGAAACAAACTTGTACATTTTGATACTGTTTATATGGACATGAATCAAAAAAATACTATTCAATTATCCATTTTGGATATTTCACCCAGGAAAAAAAAAATCTTGTTCTACCTAAAATATCCCTTAAATTAAGATATTTTTCTATTAACTATTTTGGATGTGCACGACATAGTTTCCACTCCCCAGACTTCTACTCTATTAACCACCGCATACCACTCCGTTCCTTTATGTGGCATCAACCTTCTCTGCTCAAGTACAAAATAGAGCAAAACAATCACTACTCTACTATTTCCATTTTGATTTTAGGTGGATGGTAAAGAACAAAGAAATTTCAACAAAAAAGACATTCCCTAAAATTACCATCATACTGAATTATAGGTATTGAACCAAATGCAGGTAACAAACAGAAAATCTGATTATCACACAAATCCAAAACTTCCAAATTCTTAAACATCAATAACATGAATATCAAACATGAACCAGTTTAAACAAGATGAATTAGTTAAAAATGGGCGAAACCAAATTCAACCCAATATAAAACAAGATGAAACCAATTTCATCATAGTATAAAAATTAGATGAAACTAAATTCAGTCCAATCTAAAATAGGAAGACGTACAAAACATTATTCATCTAGTAGCAACAAATGAAGAAACCAGGCTCATCCTGTGGAAACTCAAGATGAAACCAGTTTCATCCAGAAAAACATAAGATGTACAACAAACTCAACTATTAGCAATAGGTGATGAAACCAGGCTCATCCTGTGGAAACACAAGACGAAACTAGTTTCATCCAGTAATAACACAAGATATATGAAACATTCATTCAAATGCATCAAAAGAAATATTTAGGGCTACATCAAAATTGTTTTCAGAAACTTACTTATCTTGTGAAATTGATAGAAAACAAAATCTAATTTTTTAATTAGTTTCAATCAATCTGAGAAATTAAAGTCAATTTAATTAGGGTATTTAAAAAAAAAAAATTGATATCGGTGGCGTTTTCGGCGATGGTGCTGCTGGAGTTTGTAGTGGTCGGGATAATGAAGGAATACTATGATGTTGTTGTTGTTGTTGGTGGTGGTGTCTTTGATGGTGGGATTGTTGTTTGTGGTGGTGGAGATGATATGTTGTTGGTTTTTATGGTGGTGGTGTTGATGATGATGTTGCTGGTATTTGTGATTGTGGAGAACGAGATGCTGATGGAGGTGGAGACGCAAATATTGATCATGGTGGTGTTGGGTTTTCTGTTGATGAAGATGGTGGAGGAAGAAAGAGAGTAAAGAGATAAGAAGACGATGTTTTCAATGTTAAATAAACAAATGGGGGTACAATTGTCTATTTTTAAACGACGTGACATCCGTCCATTTCACCCAGATCAATATGTTACTCGTCCAACTCAACCATGTTTTGTTAAATCTCGTCCATTTGGCCCATTTTCTCTTTATGAAAATACTAAAAGAACAACTACAATCAATTTGAAGTATGATTAAAAATAGTTAGGAATTCTTTTGATTTTGAGTAAGAGGGAAAATTAAAGTTCAATTGTTAGTAAAACATAAAGGCGTGTTTGTCTTTTCATTTTAACTTACATCGTTTGGGTTATGGTTAATATATGCGTAGACTATATTTAAGAGAACCTATAGTTTTTTGACATTTCAAATAAGGCATTTAAAAAATACTATAACAAAGATTAAAAGGATTTTTAGTAGAGAAAGTTTTAAAAAATTAAACATTGAGTGAGTTTCGTATTTCAAGGGTTTTTTTTCTTTTTTTTTTTTTGAAGAAAATAAATTTTATTAAAACCACAAAATCGTCCTTACAACAAAGACAACATGACCTAGAATAATAACTAACTAAGAAGACTACACGAGAATCAAACTCTAAAGACTCAGACCTTACAACAACAGAAGTAATAAAAAATAAAAATAAAAACTAACTAACTCCAAACCAAACAAACAGACTACACAACCTCAAAGCACCCTAAAGCAAACATCTAACCCAAACAATGAAGCCAACCAAATTAAGAATCATATTCCCTTTCTTCACAGTCCATATTGTAGATGTATTTGGTCGCGAACTGAGATGGGAATATTACCTATCCAAACTTGATTGCAATTACAGTTCCTCGCATATTTTGCCAAAGCATCAACAACCTGATTACAAATTCGTAAACAAAACTGAACCTTCACTTCCTTGGGGCATTTTATTAAGTTCATACATTCAGTAATAAGATTATTATCTTCCCATCTACCACTATCATTATTCTTTTCCTGAACTCCCTGCATGACAGTAATATTATCACCTTATATAGGGATTCTACTGAGAGTTATTTATTTATTCCAGTTAGATACTTTTAACAGACCAATGGACTCGGCTTGATCCACATCTCTATTTGTCTCTATGTAGGCCATGGCTTCCAGAACTGTCCCTGAATTTCAAAGCCTCCTGATAGATAGAGTTAGAGATACTAAACCATATTGTTCTTGCGAAAGGACAATGAAGAAGAAGATGGTCTAATGTTTCTATACTCTGACTGAACATTTGACAAATAGCCTCTTCCTCTTCGACTTGTCTAGGGGCGGAACAAAAAAGTGGACAAATTGTGGACCAATCCTCTGAAGACTGAACCGTTGAGATCTATAGGGGATGGGGTTTTAAGATTTGAGTGGGGCCTATAAAATTATTTTGGACGGTTGGATTTCATTGGTCCACAATCGGACTATGAGTTTTGGTCCACCTTTTGCTTTTTCGCTCTTCCTACTTGACAAAGCAATATAATTCAGTCGAAACTGGCAGTATATCTCCGAAGATTTTCCATAGAAACATCTAACATTTAAATGGTACTTGAACATGCCATATCGTCAACCAAATTCCCTACCTACACATATCTATATGCTTATCTTCATGAGCCAAGATGTCATTATAGGGATAAAAATATAACCGTTGAATTCCCACTGTTTCCGTTGAAGAAAAGATTGGCTCTATATTGTACGAGAAACCTTTGTGAAAAATACCACCACGCCCATTCTACAGATTTTCTCCACCGTGAAACCCACATGTGGAAAAATACATGCGTGCACCCAATTTTCGTGAGAAAATTTCTTCCAAACCTACAATTTATAAAATTTGGTTTCTTCGTATTTTTTTTTTCTTCTTCTTCTTCACGTGAATTTCTTCTTTAGTTATTTTTATTTTCTTCCTCCGAACTGTGACTTCCGATCAATAATATTGATAGACAATATAATCACATGATGATTGGAAACAATAAATAAATGAAATCGAAAGTTAGGGTTTGAGGTGGTGTTCTGAGATGAATCGAGATCTTGTTGTTTGTTATTTCTGAAAGATGTATGAATGTTTTTTTTTTTAAATTAGGTATTATGATTGAGAAGATGGATCTGAGATGTGTTCTGAGATGGAGATAGGGTTTGTAATTGTTTCAATCAAGTAGAATAGGATGAAAAGTTGATTTGAGATTTAGAAAATACAGGGAATAATAATAAATCTTATTTTGAGTTGTGATGATGAACAACAAAGAAGAAGAAGAAGATGATGTTGTTATGACTGCATAACATGTCATGCAGTCGAGAAAATGTCTGCATAAACTTTTATGCAGTCGAAAAAATTGATGCATAACACATTATCCGGCATCTTTGTTATTTTGTGTGAAATTGAAAATTGATGCATAATGCATCATGCAGTCGAGGCAATGGATGCATAACCTGATACACATCCAAAATACGGTTGCATAATGCATTATGCATCGAGAAAATTGTTGCATAATCTTTTATGCTTCGAGAAAATGGATGCATAACCTTATATGCATCATTAAATATGGATCGCATTATGCATCAATTTTTTCATTACGCACTAAAATCAACTAAAACAATGGCTGCATAACTTGTTATAGATGCATAACTTTGTTATCCAAATGCATAATTTGTTATGCAGTGGAGAAAATGGTTGCATAATTCATTTTGCGTCTGCAGAATGTGTTATGCATCTTTTTTGGTGGCTGCATAATGGTTATGTATCAAGTTTTCAAAAATTTTGCCTAAAATGATGATCACCTCTGATTTTTTCGTGAAAAACAAAAATTTGATATTCTTGTTTGTACTCGTTATGTAGCTCTCTTAAAAGATTTCCAAAGATATAAAATTTATAAAATTCCAAGGCGCGGATTTTTAGATATGTTATATCCAATTTGCGTTGTCAATTATACCCCTGATGCATAACCCGTCATGCGGATGCATAATCCGTTATGCATGCATTTTAATAATATCATATAATTATGGGTGTCACGGAACTAAAAATTAATTGTAGACCTGACAATGAGAAATATTATTTTTTTGGGCTTGTGCCTAATTTTCCCTAAACCTTTTCACCTTTGATTTCTGGCCCAGTTTTGGACTTTTAGTGTGAAGAAAGACATTTTTGTCAGATTATTTTCCCATGGGCCTTACTGAATTGGACTACACACTTTTATCCTTGATGGTTTTGCTATTTCAACCATCATTTGAAATTGGAATATTATTGTAAACACTTGCTAATTCTTTTAGAACCCTCATTTGGGGCAGACCCAAATTTTTTGGGGCATACATATAAGACAAAAACATGGGTGCCAATAGTATTACAAGGGTGGCCCTTATCCTAATGGTTGTTAAGTTACTATAATACCCCTTCCCAGTTTAAATTATATTACTACCATTCCACTTAATTAAATTCTAATCCTAAAACAATCCCACTAATTAAACAACCACCCACTAATTAACTCACTAACCATTACTAATTAACCCTTCTCTCTCACTCTTCTTCTCCAGAAACACAAATAAAATTCTGAAAATTTCTTTGTTCGATTAAGTTCTCGATTAAACACATTAATGACACCTCGTGTTAAGCGATGCCCTAGAAATATGATGTTGAATCATGGTATTGCTTCTGTAGCATCTCAATCAAGTGTTTTTGGAAAAGATGGTGATGAAGAGGATAGTTGATTGATTGGTGTTGGAGAGCGAGAAATAGAGCTTGGTTCTTTAAAATTGCACATAGAAAGGTATTTCCCACAAACCCATTGCTTGGTTTTTCGTATTTCGTTTATTTGTGACATGTAATCGATGATTCCTCTGGGTTTTGGAAGTTCCATAGTAGTGTTCGGCTGAAATTTAGCAGCCGAACTTCTTTTTTTTTTTTTTTTTACAGGCGAAGAACAGTTCGTCTTATGTTTTGAAAATCGATTGCGCCGAACCTTTGTGTTCGGCTAATACCTTGCCAACCTTTCCCGACCGAACCTAACAAATGAAATTTACCCCAGGTGTTTGTCAGGTTCGGCTTACTCGATTAGATTACTTTTAAGCCGAACTTATCTCTGTAAACACTTCGAAAATCTTGCTTTGTAGGCTCCAGGTTCGGCTAACTCGTGATGATGAGTTATCAGCCGAACTTATCTCTGTACTCTCAAGTTTTTAGATTTTATTTTGGCCATAACTTTTTCGTACGATATCGGATTGGCCTCATTCTTTTTGCGTTGTTTTCATCTTTTCATTCTCTTGAAGATGACGATAATATATCATTGATTTGAATAAGTTTAATTTGGACGTTGATGTTCTCAATTAGTAGACTTCACTATCTTTTGGGGTTGGGTTCAGCTCATTCGCAATACTATTTGAAAGCCGATCTTTGAAGTTCGGCTCATTAGCACATCCTCTTTAAGCCGAACCATGGAATTTATTTGGTGCGAAAATAATTATATGACTGTTCGGCTTATAAAGAATTCAATCGTACAAACCGAACTGTTCTTATTTATCAAGGTTCGGCATACAAATTATCCGCCGAACCTAACTCTGTTGCGCCGAATTACATACAAAAATAAAAAAAAATGGTGAATTCAAGCTACAAAACGGACATTGATATGTTAGCTTTACGTGATGAAGATTCACCTTTCTCACGCATCTCTCAATAATCACAAAGATCACAAACAAAGAAAAAAAATAAAAATTCCTCCTCTCCTTCTTCTTTCCTCCTTCTTCTTTTTCTAAAATTATCCACTAACAAACTATCTTTAAACAAAAATTATTATCATAAATTAACACTAAACTAATTTTAATCATTAACAATTAATTAATTTTAATTATCACTAATTAAACACTAATCAAATGAGGGGTATTTTAGCATTTTTGAAAATTTGAAGATAAGGGCCACCTTGAAATACTATTGGCACCCACGTTTTGTCTTATATGTATGCCCCAAATTTTTTGGATCTGCCCCAAAATAGGGTTCTTCTTTTACTTTGGATTTTTTCTTTGCAATTTATGTTGGATATTTCAAATGCACGTGCTTTGTTTGCCATTGCTATTTCTGGTTTTAATTTCAGAACCCAATTATTTAAAATTTAGTTTAAATTTGAATGAACGCACATCTCTTTCTGATAGCCACTATTGATGCCTCATGAAAGTGTATGTTGGAAATGAAGAGAACGTGAATCCTCCTAGAAATAGTGGTGATTGTATCTAGTGAAAACGCATCAAAAACTTGTTGTTCTCTTTCTCTTCTGACAGCATCATGAGAAATTTCTATAAAGTGTGTTCTTGGTCGGATCAAAGAAATATGATTCTTGAATTCAATTACGATATTAGGGCTTCATTCAATCCTGAAGGCATAATTCATTGACATGTCATGAGCAAGATAAGAGGTGAAATCACCAAGGTTGCACCGCCATGGAGTTTAAGAAGACGAACCAATTGGGTTAATAATGTACACTATATAACTTGATGTGCATTTCTGTTCCCGTCAGATTTTCCCAAAAGAGTCAAAGTAAGGAACCAATATTGGGTTAATAATATACACAAATGGAGTTTAACTTCATGTGCATTTATATTTACCGCAGATTTTCCCAAACCACCAGAGAATGCATTGTTCCTTGTGAGAATAGGGGAAAGCAGAACAAAAAAAATAATATGAAAATATGACTTCCCAAAATATGACTTTCATCCAAAAGAACACAACGGCCACCAGCAAACCCTATTAAACTAGTGAAAACTGAGAGAAAATTTTATTACCCTCTTTCTTTATAGACAGATCTCAGTTTACATCAGAGTCCAAGACAACGAGATAAAATTCTCAACCATGAAGAGGATAGCCACTGTTGTATGCACAGGCATAATCAAAACGAGAATTACATAGTTATTCTCCTACCTGGTATGTCAAACTCTTTCCGCTTCCAGCTGGCATCAAAACAAAAACATCACAGTCGCTCATTGTAGCATTTATCACCTCCCTCTGATTGAGGCGAAAAGAACGATGCCCGAATACTTTCCAGTTATTGGCCTGAAGCATTGCACTAAAATTCAGAAGTTGTACAGTACTAAGAATCAAAGACTCTGTATAATACTAATTTCAGAAGAGATGTATCTTAGTACAAGAAAACAAAACTGCATGCATTCTTCAAGTACTAGCTGCCCATGGGGATTGCGAACATCGTTACCCGCTATGGTTAAGACTTACACGAACATATTATGAGAATATTAATATGTTGCCAAAACAATCTAATAACTTTCACATTGTTTCCGTTAGGATGACCATCTGTCGATACAATAAGTCGATGATATGTTGCTCTAGAAGCTACCAGATGCAAGAAAGATGCTTAAAAAAGAAAAACAATTGATAAGCACCACCAGTACTAATGTCTATATGCTTTACTCATTGGAGTGTGTAACTTGCAAGGTTTTACTTTATAAAACCCAGCTTAACTGAGCAGGTACCCAAGCATCCACATAGATAGAGTCGAATAATCCATACACGAAGCGAAATAACCCATCGTATGGGACTACTACATAGATTGAGTAGAAATTGATCCTATAGAACTTCCAAGTACAAAGTATGGCTGCCACTCATTCCATTTGATTCCAAAACATTAAAATACAGAGCCCAATCAAGGTAAATTAAGCATCCAATGTTAACAATCCATACACAATTTTGTTACAATCCAACAGCTATAAATGCACACTATAAGATCTATTTCCCCTTCTACAGCAATCCAAGGTGACTATTACAGACAACTGCGCAACTATGGATACGTATGACAGAACACCCATTGTTATAGACAAGTGCGCAACGAAGATTTTGCAGAAACTCTAGGAAAATATCAAATCTCGGAGAAGAAGAAGAACAGACGAAGGAGAGTAAAGGCCTATACAAGGAGCATTCATGGTCTGGGAGATATTATTGTGAGAGAGCTTTTGGTATTGAGAGTTAGGGTTTATATTCTTCCATTTTCCTTAACTGTGTCATCATTATTTCAATAGAGTTATGAGTTAATGAGAACAATGTCTTGAGTTTATAACAATATCGAAGTTGTTCTGTACATTTTGGTAGATAATCATCATTTGGGTGTACTATAGGTTTTCCGGCAGTTACAATTTTATTTAACCAGTTCTACAGGAAACACAGCCACAACTAAAGACAAACATTGTTAAAGTAGGGTAATTTTACACTCTTCGAAATTTAGAATGACTAATATATGACACAGGGTACCAGAACTGTACAAGCATTTCAACCCTCAAAGAAAGAATTTTCATGAAACCAAAACTCACATGAATAGCTTAGTTTATGCTCGGTATCAATTGAGCGACTATCTGAAAAAGTTAAGCAAAAAGTTCCAGAAGATGAGATTACCCTGTCTGCAGACCCGCAGTTTCTGATGTTGCGAGTAGAAGCTTATCATCATCAGCATCCTCTGCACGTTTCCATAAGTTCAATTCCATCCCAACCACTGCCACTATAAGTCTCTCTGCCATCCTTCGAAGAACATATACACGTCTCTATCTTCAACCATCACCTTACACTGTCAAATTCGAAGTAGCTACGTTCACATTTGCAGAGTCATAATTCATTATAAAAGAATCTATGGTTTCATTTGCACTACACAGATATGCTAAAAATATACCCGACTGCTGACACTTGGAGGTTACAAAGGAACCGATTATGCCAGGACATAAATAAGATGGTCTAGCCCTTAGCAGCTCAACATGATGAGGGTTTTGTATATGGCATCTGGAGTGGCTATTGTGTTTTAAGAATTTTTTACTTTCTAATACAACAGCTCAAAATGATGTTTTGGTTTCGGAATGGGTGTCAAACTTTATAGACAATATAAAGCTGGATTCCTAATAGATCCATTAGTCAGATGACTATTTTTTGGTCACTTTGATCATTTACCATGTAAATTATATTACCTTCCTACAAAAAAAAGAAGAAAAAACAAGAATTCACATTCAACTTCTAAGCTGTTCAAATGATAAATAATTGTCAACTATTCATCAATGTCCAAGATAATTCACATTGTATGATGTGCATATGCTCCGGTCCAATAGAAATGCATGGCTACATCTATGTGGTTGTAGACTACCAAGATATAAACTGTTAGTATAGTTGCCAGATGGAAATGAAGCTTAATATTTAGTCATTGATGACAGGGGTTAGACTTAGATAGTTGCGTGTGCATAAAAGATCCCAGCTAGTGAAGCAGCAGAAAGGGAAATCAAATAATTCAATTTTAATGGCAATTTTTGGTCTTTCAAAGAGAAAATAAGCATATGCTAAGGAAGATAAGATCAGTCACTTACATGTTCCGGGACAAGCATGCGCTCCACTCGAGTTATTTCCCGTACATATGATCTGAATCTGTCATCCATCAAATGTGCATTGCTCTTTTCTCTGTTCAGAACTCTTTGCAAGTGGATCTCCCAAGTAATAAATATATGAAAATCCTCAAGTTCTGTATTAATATGAACCAATTTTGCTTTCTGTTTTAGACATTCTTCTATTGCTACCTGCAATATGGTAAGACTTATGTTTTATTACGAAGAATCTAGATTTTTTTTTTTAATTTTTATTGTTGGTATCATTGTAGACGCACGGCTGAGAAATATCATCGAGTGCAGGGAAAACCATACAAAGTATTGCTTTTCTGGGACTTTATTCGAGGAAAATCTCCATTTAGTAGTTGCGGCGCTTTCAAACTTACACAACTGGGAACGTGAATTGCAACCTGGGCAACTCATTTGAATGTGGTAAGTATTATGTGTCCCTGGAGTAATCAACCTTACAAACCATTTCGATATACATCTTGGTGAACACCTCATACTTTGTCCTTAAATATTTTTATGTACAGTTATTTTTCGAATTATCATGCAATGAACAAAAAGGCCCATAAGCAAGTTGCGACTTGTGACAAATTATTTAATAACCAACGAGGGTTTACTGAGCGAATGTTTTATCTGGGCTCAAAATAAACTTGTTTCAGGTGATTTTGCTGGGTCTTCGGCGGCTCATTCTGTCATTAGGGAATACGAATTTTACTTTTCTAAAGGTCAATCTAAGAAGCTGAAGAAAAACAAGGCTAGTCAAGTTTTGCCTCATATGAAATGATTAATGTAGATCCAGGCTCCTTGAACCGATCAAGTGGGAGTGTGTGGTAATACTCATTACTCATTTGCTGGTTGCATTCCCAGCTAGTTGGAACATGTATTGCTACTTAAATGCCGATATATGTTTTGCAGATTGTTGATGAAGGCCATCGCCTTAAGAACAAAGATTCAAAATTATTTATTTCACTGAAGCAATACCCTTGTAATCATCTTATGCTTTTAACTGGAATTCCGCTACAGGTTTCTTCTTCTTCTTAATCAGGCTTTGTTCTTCATTTGCAACCTATTTATGTGCACAAGGGTTATTTACTTTCATAATTTTGTGATCATGAAAGGAGAGGATAAATTAAAGAATAAAGTGATAAAGGTACTAAGTAGTGGTTCTCCCATGTACCTGACCTTACATTCTGCTTTTGCTTCGACAATGTTTTCCGTGATAAGTATTTTGGTGAGTTTATCATCCACCGGCCAGTATATCACTGGTGATTTTGTTGTGCAATTCATGTCCCTTTTTAGTTTGCTGTGCGTTTTTAATTTTATGTAGGAACTCACTGATGGTTTATGTTTGATATGCTCTGCAGAAAAATCTTGATGATCTGTTCATGGTAATGCACTTCCTAGATGATACTTACCAACAAAGAACCGAGGTAGAATTCAAGTTTTGACTTGTGGTAGATACTTCCAGTTTTCGAGTTTGGAGAAGTTCCAAGAGGAGTTTTAGGGATATCAATCAAGAAGAGCAGATTGCAAGGCTCCATACAAATGTTGGCACCACATCTTCTCAGAGGTACGAATCTGAATCTACTTTAATTCCATTGACAATATTGGTTTCTTCGTATCTTTCATTAAATTACCTTGGACTACTTTCATGACTGACAGGTTTTTCGACGAATATTGCATTTTAATTTCATTTCTGAATTGGGATCATTGCCCTTAGTAAATTTCCCTTTAATTTCAAATTTCATTATGCTGCCATATAATTTCCCTGACTATGTAAATGGGATCATCGCCCCTGTCCTTTTATTCGTATCTCCTTAGTAATGTGCCTAACTTTTGAAACTTAAGAAGGTGCATTTTTAGCTTATAGCTGTTATCGCTTACAATTGTGAACTGAATGCAGTGTGCTATGTTTGAATGCTAATTATGTGCAAATAAAAACGAGATATGCACTCAATTACTAGCAAAATAAGCGAGATATACACAAAATATACAACATTATCATGTATAAGTAGGCACCGAAGTATCCACAACTGTTGATATGCAAATACAGCAAAATCTAGAGAAGTGGTGTGCCTTTTTTACTATGAAATTGTTTTTCCTTCAAATTAACATTAATTTCCACTTTTCAATTTCCTGTGTTTTTGTATTCCTTTCCAATTAGCAGGCAGCTTCTGGATACTTTCGGAAAATTGCATTTATTGGATAAAATGATGATGAAACTTAAAGAACAAGCGCATAAAGTTCTTATATATAGACAGTTTCAGCACATGCTACATTTACTGGAAGACTATTGTATCTATAAGGTAAAATTCCAAATTTTATTTTATCAGTATGTGGTTCTGCTAGTAAAAGTAATTTTAAAACCATTTTTTTGGTCTTGCGAATATTGTGCGTTAATGCTCTAGTATTTTTATCCCGAAGAAAATTTAGTCAGTGTATTTAGTAACAACAAGTAGGGGTTTACACAAGTTTACTTTTTGGTGTTGTAAGAGTGTCTTATTATATGATATACCAGGGCTTCTATTTTCAAGAGATGGCTCTATGAACGGATTGATGGAAAACTAAGCGGAGCAGAGAGACAAGTCCATATTTATCGCTTTAATGCCAATAACTCTTCATGATTCTGTTTTCTGCTCTCAACCAGAGCTGGGGGGTTGGGAATAAGTCTTGCTAGGATCTTTCTAGTCATTCTTCCTAGCAAAGAATATCTGTACATGTTTCTTCAGAGGCGTCTTTTTTTTGTTCTGAATACTAGGCATGTGTTTAGCACTTTATAAAATTCTAACACGCAGCATGATTTTAAAACAATATTTTCAGCTTGATGTTAAAACAAGACTTATGGGCAATTCTCCTTCTCTGTTGTTTCTTTGTGATCAGAAGATAACGTCACTCCGGGAGGCTCTCAAATTCTCATCTCCAGTTCGCTGATGACACCTTGGTGTGTATAAACACAGCTCAGGTCCATGAATGTGTGCCTGCCAAGAAATTATGGTCCAAACTTTTGCCTCCAAGAGTTGGTTTCTACATGTGGTTGGCTGCTAAGGAGAAGGCTCTTACGCAAGGCAAGTTATGCAAAAGACGATGGAGAATCAATGTGGGACTAAGATCCCAACAGCTTTTGCACACTGCAAATTCTTATTAAGGGTTTACAAACTGAGATGATGGGTTCAAGCTGAAACTTTTAACACATCAGTTGCACTGTTGCGGCCTCATTTGTATTTTGCTATCTGCTGGGTGGGTCATACGGAGTGAGAGGAATAAAAGGCTAAGAAGAACTGAACTATATGTCATAAGTGAGGTAAAAAGACGTACGTGTTCGCAGTGAAAATTATTTCTCACTTGGTCCTCCTCAATTGTAACTAGTTATAAGTCTGTTCTTCATTTATGGGTGCCTTTGGCTCTCTTCTATTCGAGACCACATGTATTACTGGTTTTTCTTTTGTCGGTAAAATCTCAACCTTTCTATAATATTCTTTTAATAAACATCCACAAACCTCCTCAAAGAGGATCCAACTGAAAACTTATACAAAAAAGCAAGACACAACAAACATACACTACTGGAGACTAACTGGAGACTAACTAGTAGGTATCATAAAAGAACCTCGAATTCTTCTTCATCGGACTTCTGACCTTTCTTGTTATTGCTGTTTCTATATTCATCCATTTTGAGTTGCTGCTGCTTTGCCTGTTGCAGTAAGACCTTCTCGACGTCCTCAAGTTGTAATCCTTTGGTCTCTGGTATGTAAAAGTAGATGAAAGAACCCACCGCCAATGAAAACAAACACAATAAAAAGAGCATATCCGCAACAGAGAAGTATCGCCCCAGATTGTCCAGAAAGAAAACTTCCACTAATTGTTTCGTCATCCAGTAAGCCACACTTCCCATTATTACGCAATTAAATCTATATTTCATTGGATAGAGTTCCGAGTTTATGATCCAAGGAACTGTTCCTATACCCAACGAATATGAGATCATGTACATTGCAAGAGCAGCTAATGCCAATAATCCCATACCTGATGCCCTTTCCTCGGCAATATTGTACCAAATAAGTCGATTGTCATCTTCTACCACGGTACCCATGATATTCGAAAACGGAAGTTTTAGTTCGCCTCCAACGTGAAACAAACAAGATAACAACCCAAGTGAAAATATTATTCCGGATATACTAATAAGAAGAAGCCTTCTCCTTCCAAGACTATCAACTAAAATGGTACAGATCAAAGTACCAATTAGAACAAGAGAAGACTGGATGAGAGGAATTTCCAAAGCCGCGGCAGCCGCTGTACTCATTATATTATCTGTTTTCCTACTATAACGATTAGTCGTCAACTGCAGTATGGTGTAGCTGTAATGCGTCATCATGTTCAAACCCACAAATTGCTGAGCCACAAAAAGACCATAGCCAGCAATGATTCTTCTCGATGGAACCATATACCAAGGGAAAACAAATGGATACCAACACACGCTCAAGTTCTTTTTCTTTTTTATCTTGTTGTCCTTTGTCGTCTTCTGCTTCTTCCATTGATAATGATAATTCCATGGATTTTACTTCACTGGAAACTTCATAAGAAGGACGCAACAAACTTAGTGCTTCCTTGGCTTTCTCAATGTGACCATTTCGATAGAGCCATCTAGGAGACTCAGGAAGTGCTCCACCTATTAAATAGGTAAGATGAATCACGGGTACAACTATTGCAAGCATCCAATGCCATATCTCAACTTCCTGCACAGATTAAATTTTCATTAATTAAGAATAATAATGAGAAAAGAGAGCATCTTATGTATATATATATGTATGTTGTACTTGACTGATTGAGAGAAGCGGAGTAAAGAGTAGTCAAAATCAAATAATTACCTCAAGGTGAAGGCGTGAGGAGGAGTTCACAAGTTTGAGAAGATGGTAAAGTATTTGGCCTCCAGCAATCTGACAGAAAATAGTACTGACCAGGGCACCTCTGATTTTAGGAGGAGAAATTTCTGAAACGTAAATTTTTAGATATACGACACATGCTGCTCCAGCAGAGCCTACACTTATCAATCCGAAAAATAGCTGTTTCATATCATGGTGAGGTGAACTTCCCACCAGCAGTGAAACCAAGAAAATGAAAGCGGAATTTGCTATTGCGATCGAAGTTAATGGCCCACACTTTTTAGTGAAATAAACTAATCCGTAGCCACCATAAGTCATAGCTCCAAGTTCAACAAAATACATCCAAGAGACATTCGGCATAAATAGAAAAACAGATGGATGTGATTAATGTTCAGTATATATATAGCTAGAAACATGCATGGAGATATATAGAAGTCATGATCAACAAAAAGAGGCTATTGACTGCTTACAATTTCCGGTAAATATCCCAAGGTGATCTCTTGACCTCTTGTGGAGCATAGGCAGTTGAGCAGATTATGGCTGCACACAACCAAACAATTAATAATCATGAGCATTATTTTTTCAGAGAGCCACATACATTAATAATAATATACTAACAATTCAACGTCATAAAACGTGAAGAAGAAGTACATTACCCAAGTAATATCCAAAGACTAGGGCAGGCGTACTGGCTGCAATGATAGTAGCAACAAGTCTTTTCTTCGGCATTGATCGAACACTTTATACTCACTGACAGTAATAATGATTCAAACAAACTGAAATTTGGGTCAAGATAACGGTGAGATACACACTAACCAAAGTTACGGTAGCAAATAATTTAGATTAATTAATATTTGGGTCGTAAGTTTTGGTATGTCTTTGAGTTTGGGTCGTAAGTTTGTCCGTTTTTGAGTTTGGGTCGTTGACCCCGTTAGTCAACGATGTCACTAGTCAAACTGTTAGTCAAAGTTAACTTCAGTTAGCCAATGTATTTACCCAGTTTGTCGAGGCTCTCCAGACCTCGTTAGAAGTCGGAATTAAAAGAGTTTGACCCCATCTTAGAAAGACAAAATAACCACCTTCCAAACGCACTTTAAAAATCTAGATTGATTCAAATGGTCAATCAAAAGTATCGCAAACTAGGTCACAAAACTGCGTAGCTCTGATTTCAGCTCGGGCCAGCTAGTTTCGGGGAACGAGATCTCCTAAGCGATAAATCCGATTGCTAAGAACTTTTAACTCATTAAATACAAGACATAGAGGAACGTTTTCGTTAAGAAAGTGTCGCCTAAATCCCTACCTGTTGGTGCCAGTTTCGCGAGACAACAAGGGGCAAAAACTCTCGAATCTGGATTTTCGCACAGTTTTCTGCCCCTTGTTGTCTGCGAAACTGGAACCAATAGGTAGGGATTTAGGCGACACTTTCTTAAGGAAAAACGTTCCTCTATGTCTTTTATTTAATGAGTTAAAAGGGCTTATCAATCGGATTTATCGTTTAGGAGATATGTTCCCCGGAAACTAGCTGTCTGAAATGAAATCTGTAGCTACTAGGCTTTGTGACCTAGTTTATGATACTTTTGATTGACCATTTGAACTCGTAATCTGATTTTTAAAGTGAGTTTGGAAGGTGGTTATTTCAGCTTTCTAAGATGGGGTCAAACTCTTAATTCCGACTTCTAACGAAGTCTGAGAGCCTCACAAACTCTGGTAAATACATTGGCTAACTGAAGTTAACTTTGACTACCAGTTTGACTAGTGACGTCGTTGACTAACGGGGTCAACGACCCAAACTCAAAAAACGGACAAATTTACGACCCAAACTCAAAGACATACCAAAACTTACGACCCAAATATTAATTAACCCAAATAATTTAGATCGGGTTGATATTCTCGGGAGTATGCGTTTTTACTTCTTAAAATCCCACCGATACTATGAACATAAAAAAATGGGTGAAATACAGATGTATCCCTGTTTTTTTGGGCGTATACAGATGTACCCCCGTTTTTTTCATATTTACAAATGTACTCCTGTTTTGACCGTTTTTTTGAAAAAACGGTTAACTGAGAGTTAATCTCCACATCAGCAGTTAAATCATCCAACTCACTTGCCAACTCATCTAGTATTCCACGTAGGCTATGTACACGTTGATGGTCCCACATTTGAACGGTCATTTTTTTCCTTCTCTTCCATATATACATCTTCTTTCACAGGATACTCCATTATCTTTCTCTCATACATATCTACTTTCTCTACTTTTTGGTGACTCTTTCAGATCTAAAATGGGTGGTGGGGTGGATGTTTCAAAAGCCTCAACTTCAAGCAACAGCAGCCGCAAAATCATGTGTTTCATGTGTGACATTAAAGATGATCATGAAACCAAAGGTTGTCCTTGGGTTTATTCAAGGTGCAAGCATGTACCTTGTAATGGTGTGAGGGCTCTATTGAGATCTAAAACAGCTGAAAGTAGTGGAAGAAAATTCTTCAAGTGTTTGAATCCTACCTGCAACTACTTTGAGTGGTTTGATCTTGCATCAAATCCAAAGACTGCACTACCAATTAAGATTCCATCACCTCAGAGTTGCTCAGCCTGTGGAGAAGACAATCATTATTTTCAAAATTGTTTACTTAACAATCAACATTGCTTCAAAGAGAACTGTAATTCCAAACTCAAATTGAAATTATGTAAGAATCAGCATAATCTCAACATTGCTTACCTTGTATGCAACAACAAACACTGTGAAGCATTCAGATGGGCTTCAGATGCAATAGTTATAGAAACAAAAGAAACCCTCAAGGGAAAAATATATGAGGTATGTAAGGAATTCAAGAAAAATCTGCAAATGTAACTGCAATAGTAATAAAAAGCATATATATTTCAGTAACTCTCCACTATCTTATCTTAACATAACATTCCATAAATTGTCTTAAACATAGAGTCAACATAAACACAAACCACATAATGTAGGTACATCTAAAGCTTCATATACTTTTTTGCTTTCTTCTTTCCTTTTGGGTTTGGAGCTGTAAAGGTTATGTTGTTGCAAATAGATCCAAGATTGTTGCAAACAGATCCAACATGGGAAATCTGCTGACTAAAACTGGGCTGAGAACAAGATGCATCACCTTCCTTTCTCATGACACCTTTGGGTTTTGCAGAATATGTTGCAGTTGGTTGGGAAGATTGAGCAACACTTGTTAGTGTCTTAGATCTGCTATCACAAGGTTGAGAATTTGCAGCAGATGCACTAGAATTTGCAGCAGCTTTATCTTTGTACTTTCTCTTTGGTGGAGCTTCAACTGTTGTTTTCTTTGTGCCATCAACCCATGTTCTAGGCTTGAATCCCTTAGGATTTCCTCCAACTGGACCACCAGCACAAGTTGTTGAGTATTGACCTTCATTTCCACACCTACCACATCTTCTAGCTTTCTTCTGACCTCTTGGTTCATCATATGACAATATCCTCTTCTTCCTTGGCCTACCTGTCTTTCTAATGTCTACTGGCGGCTTTATCATTTCTGGTTTTTCTGGCTACAAAGAAATAAGAAGAAGATAAGAGTTAGAAAACTTGTGGAGCCTATTATACTAGTACAATAAAACCCTAAAGGAATCTACTTTATTACCCTGATTTATTGCACAACAAACAATAAAGACAAAACAAATAATATTTTTACACTAAAAATATTTAAAATTAAATGTACCTCTATCCAGTCATCTAGACCCTCTAGTGGATTGAATTCAGGAGCATATGTCTTCTTATAATAGTCCACTGTGTAGTAATTGCTACAATACCTACAGTACATAACAAACAACACAAAATGGGCCTGGTTAAACAGTGTACTTCTAGAAAAAATAGAGAAAATATAATACAAACCAAAATATATAAAGTGGTTCAAGTTTAGGAAACTAACTCAGCCCAGTTAGGTCTCATTGGAGCTAAATCACATACAGCATGCTGGCATGGAAATCCCCTTAACTCCCATTGCAAACAGCTACATGTTTTCTTCTCAAGATCCACAATAAAAACTGCTTCATGCACACTAATCACTTCATAGACTTTGTACTTCATAGCTGGAACCAACTTAAAGTTATGATTCAAAGCTGTCATCTTTTCAATCAACTTCATTGATTTAGGAACTATGTCACCATCCCTCCATTTTGCAGACTCATTTCTTCGATTACACCAAGTATTCATCACCAGATCTCCATACATCAGGCCTAACTTGCATATGGGCTTATCCCTCATCTTCTTTGCCATATTGTTGTAGGACTCAGAAAAGTTATTATTAAGGTGCTCACATTTGCTGTCTTTTTCAAAATGGGACATGGACCAGGTTTGTGGTTTTTCTTCTTTCAAGAGATACCAAGCAGCATCTTCATTCTCATCCTTCATCTTGGCCATATGTTCCTAACATAAAAACAATGTTTATGGTTACATAACAACCTAATAAATTTGAGTAAATATATTTAACCAAGTGAAATGTGCTTAGGAATTACCTCAAAATGCCTTTTCTTGTAACATTTAGCAGCATTCCAAAGATGATTCTGCAAACTAAAACCCTTGTAGTACTTCTTGAAGTTTGCAAGCAAGTGCCTGTCACATGTAAATTCAAAAACATTATAGGATTATTACAAGTGATCTAGAAAGAAATAAGGGAATATTAATCTGAATTCATAAACATTATACCTAAAACAATATTTGTGTTCATCTAAAGGAAAGTGATAGTCAACACCCTCCAAGATTTCCTTTTGCTTGTCTGAGATGAAACATATACGCACACCATCTTCATTTACCATAGGCTTTAAATCTCCAAGGAAAATCTTCCAATTTTCAGTTGTTTCATTCCTACACACCATTATACCTAACATAACTAAGCCATTCTGACCATCCAGACCTGATTTCACATAACAAGTGAATTATAATCCAAAATGACATATAAAGTAAATTACACAGAATGTATAAGTGAAGAAGAAGAACACTTTACCTGTTGCACATAGCATCACACCACCAAACGTTCCTGTCAAGTGACAAGCATCCAAGCCAATGACCCTTCTACAACCAGCCTTCCACCCCTTTATTGCAGGAGAAAATGATATAGTTAAAGAAAGAAATGTATTGTCTTGAGTTCCATATGAGAAAGAACGATGGCTCCCTGGGTTTCTCCTCTGCATACAACATTGTAGAATTAATAACAAGAAAAACATTTTGAATATTATTTTCAAAAACAACTAACAAGAAAAAAAAATAACAGACAAGAGTAACATTACCTTGACCATTTCACAGAAGTTAGGAACTTGTTGGTAACTCTTATCATAACTCCCATATAACTTCTCCAACACCATAACCCTTGCCCTCCATGCAGTATGGTATGCAATTGTGACCTTTGTGTCCTTTTTAAATTGCGCTGCTAAGTCATGTGGACAAGGTATTGCTGCATCACAACCTGTATCCCTTCTTTTTTCCATGTACCAATCAGCTACATAAGGAGGATTTGCACACTTGTTGTACCCATCTCCACGACCTTGATGGTTGTGTTCTATATGAAACCCTCTGAGTGTAAAGGTGTTTCCTTCACCTTTTCGATTGATGCCATATATAAAAAACTTATATTCTGTCTTCTCAGCATTAACACATATTTCCCTTTGTTTTTTGTTATCACATTTATTCCATACAAATTCATGTCCATTCATTACACAGAAATGCCTAACATGCTTCTTAAATTCATTTTTATCTACATATTTAGTACCAACTACAAGTTTAGTAGGATCAAATTCCTCACCTATCTCCTCTTGGAACAAGTCTCCTTCTTCTTCTTTCCTAAAGTGCTCTGCATATTCTTTCTCAAACTCTGTTGTGGGACAGGGTTCATTAGGTTGAGGTCTAAACTGGTGAGGTGCATTACATTCAGGTCCAGCTGGGTTAGCTTGTTGTTGTCCACCTAACAAACAAACAAACAAATCATACCAATCAGTACCTTCATCTTAACTTGTTTTTGAAATTACAATAACTAACAATAATGAACTGAAACAAATTAAACAAGCATATCATTTCCTTCATCTTCTCCATCAGAACTCACTACATCCCCATAATGGTCCTCTGAAACAACATACAACACAACCATACAAAATTCATTCATTTTTAAGATACTTGAGATACTATAACAAACAAAAAAATAAAACAAAACAAACAATCAATACCCAAGAAAATAAAAAATTACCTTCATTGTCATTATCAACCTCCACCTCACCAAAGTTGGGATCATCAGAATTATCTTCCAAGCCACCAGCCTCAGCATTTCTCAAAAATTCCTCATAGTCCTTCTCATGTTTTTCTTCACTATCATACCCAGAGTTGAAGTTGTTTAAATCCTGCTAAGGGTGACACTCATCAGGTTATTAATTTGTAAGTTGTAGAACATACTGGTCATCCTCAACAACACTAGCATCCTGTGTTGCTTCAATCCAAAAGTCAGGATTAAATGTTTCAAACTGTTCTTCAGGTATGTTACCAGCTACACTAGACTGTGTTTGTTGTGTAAATTGAGGAACATATACTTCTTCTTCATACAATCCAATGAATAACTTCTTGCTTGTTGACTGACTTTGGTTCTTCTTCTTAGATAGTCTAGGAATTTTTCTTGTAGGAGCTTGCTTGGTTTTGCTCACTGGTTTTTTTGGTGTTGAAGAAGACTTTTTTGGTGTCAAATACTTGTGTGGAGGAGCAACACTTGTTAATTCAGAATGCTCATGGGGAATGATAACTTGCATATGAAGTGTAGTCCAATTCTCATGTACTTATACATTGTCCCAAAACCTCCAAAATTCTTCTTCAGTAAATAATGATTCTGGTAAACATGGGTCACTAAGCCATACCAAGTCGACTTCCTCATTAGGCTGCAATGTAAGTAGGGGATTGATCTTTTCCTTCAATTGAACAAGGCCCATATCTTCTCTAGACAACCCTTTTAATTCAAAACTCATCACAGTATCCATAACCTTCACCTTTATGTCTCTCTTAGGATACTTGTCTTCAACTTCATGTCTACATCAACACATACATACATAGTATTAGTTCATACATAGAATTGAGTCAATTGACTACTTAAAATTAACCTACTCATCCAACAATCCAAGCAAAAATGATAATCATCCAATATCATCCATTTATTCCATCAATTTACAAATCCATTAATAAATTACAGTAACAGAAAATATACAGAACCCTACAAATCAATGAATAAAAACAGACCCAATCATCAATTTCTTATTACTATGCATTATTTCACAAACCTAAAATCAATCACAATAATATACAAGAACCCTAAGAACAGAAAACCCTAAAATCAAATATACAAAAACCCAATGTTTAGTTATTGAACTCAATCCTATAAAACAATAATCGTACAAATACATCAAAAGAAACCCAAAAATCCAATCGTAACCCTAAAACACATAACCCACATAAACTAACCTTTCTATTTCTGGTTTCTTCTTCTTCTTCTCCTTCTTCTTTCCACGTCTTAACTTCACCATCTTCACTTATAATTGTCTTAAGAAACTGATTTAAGGGTTCCTTTAGGTTTGATTTCAAAGAGAACCAGAGAGGAAAAATGAGGAAATAGGGAAGAAAAAGATAAGGCCGAGTTTCTTTCTTCTTTTCCCATGTATAATCCACTTTTCCATCAGATACCATCCATATTCATTGAGATCCATCCGCACACAGATCTGTGGCCCTGATTCATCCACGGGTTTACATACGTGGCATCATTATCTCATCTCGAAAATAAATACGTGGCATCAATTTCTCATCTCGGTCAAGGATAAATTGACCTTTTGACCGAGAAATTGACTTTTATAACTTTTTTGGATGTTTTCCATCCAACAGGAGTACATCTGTAAATGGAAAAAAAACGGGGGTACATTTTTAAATCGGGTATAAAAACAGGGGTACATCTGTATATAATCCTAAAAAAATTGATAATCGAAGAGGGAAAGGAGAGAAATAAAATAGGTGTAGATGGACGAAATCGCACTTGGTGTGGTTTCTACTCTGATGGTGCTGGCTGGGTAAGTAAGGGACGGATGGTTAAGAAAGAATGTGTTTATTTCAAAGCAGTTAATGGATTTCTTCTTATATATATACAGGATCTCACACGTATGAATGGATCCAAGTTGGATTAGGATTCCATATGGCCAAAGGATTTTGGAATATTCCGAAGGTTAATTTTACATCTCACACGTACGCAGGGATCCAAGATGGATTAGGATTTTTTTTTGATCGGTAAACAAGTTTTTGTATTAAGAATTGGGTAAATACAGAGTACAAACCCCCAATAGAAGAATTTTTTTTTTTTTTGGGACCATTGTTTTTTTTTGGTTCCCAGTTCGGTTATGTTGCAAAAAATATTTTTATATTCGCTTAGTTGCAAAAAATATTTCCCAACCGAACATAAGTTCGGTTAGTTGCAAAAACTTTCTCCAACCGAACTGGTCAATTCGGTTAGTTGCAAAAAACATTTCCCAACCGAACATTAGTTCGGTTAGTTGCAAAAAACATTTCCCAACCGAACCTTAGTTCGATTACGTCGCAAAAAACATTTCCCAACCAAACCTTAGTTCGGTTACGTCGCAAAAAATATTTCCCAACCAAACCTTTGTTCGGTTACGTCGCAAATATATTTCCCAACCGAACACGTCGCTAGGAAAATAAAATAATGGTCCCAAAAAAACGCAACTCACAACCAAAGTTGTAAGAGCCCAAATACACATAAAGCCCACATATAGGGTTAAAAGCCCTAAAATTGGAATGAACCCTAGCCCAAAAGAGCCCCAAATGAAAAAAACTATTCTCAATCACAAGAACCCTAAAACCCGCCTATCAGTGTCTTAATGCCGCCATCAAATCCGTCGGATCTATTCAATCAAATCTACCATTACACACTGCCATCTTTCACAACCAAATCATCTTCACGAGAACCCGTCGCAACTTCAATCATCAAATAAAAAGGTACCTTTGTAGATGAAATCAATTATTTCGATTCAACGATTAGGATTCTATATGGCATATATGGCATGTAGTTGTACAAAATCTAACATCCTACATCTAATACTTAATGAGATTCATGCAAGACAAGTAAATAAAGAATAGCACAAGAACACAAAGATATACGTCGTTCGGCATAATTACCTATGTCCACGGAGTGAAAGATAAATTTATTTACTTGCTCACAATGCTATAACAGTGGTAATGCTTAGTAAATACACAAGGATTATCTACACTCAATTTTCTATCCTTGCTCACTTACTTGTAAAACCTGACTCTACCTTATTACCTCATCAGTGAAATTTTTTTTATTTTTTTTTTGAAGGAAAGAAGAGGATATACCTCTTTAGATTATATTAATTGGAAGCCATGAACATGCTAATACAAGTACATTAGATAGATAAAACATATAAGTATAAAAGTAAAATATTACAAAAACATAAGAATTGTAATATAACAAAAGTACATAAATGTTGATCATGGAAATAATTGATGTAATTGGAGGGATGGTGTTTTGATTCTGCATCCACCATTTGGAAACTTCTTCTTCTTCTTCATTAAGAGAAAATCCTTCATAAGAAAGATAATTTGCACTAAACATCATTATCATAACCAATTCTAGTAGCCATTGATCTTGCTTGATTAAATCTTGATCATCGTCACACCGAAATTGATTGATTTCGAAGATATACTTGAATATATCATCGGATTCCAATTGAAGTGCCCGAAGGATATATGAAATCGCACTAATGGAGCATATATATACAATCACATGACATGTAATAGCCATGAGATATATCTACTAGTAAAATAAAAAAACATAAAACAAACCTTAAAACCTAAAATCACAGATAATGTGATTTTTTTATTGAAAACATAAAACACTAATTACAAAACCCAAATCTACTCCGGAAATCTAATAAATCAGATCCGAGTATATTTAGATTTGGAGATTCATCAGTGAATATTTATAGGCAGAGGTGTTGATACAAATAAATTACAGTGTTTAGCTATCCTATCAACCCTGGTGTTCCTGTCGATAGTTGCTATTGAATTCATCTGATGCTCCCTATCAGTTGTACGCCCTCCTGGGGTACTGATGTTCCAATGAGTCTTCACATGTATGTATTGATCCTCCCGACCCCAGTTGCATGTCCCGTTAGTCTTCTGTTATTGGGTCCACCTTGATCTGACCCTTATGTTGCTGTGCATTCTCTGTTCATAGCATTTAATGCTCTGTTTCCTAATTCAAATTGGACCGTTGATTCTCTTCGTGCTTTACACGTGTTCTTTATCTGATCAGATGTGGTAGATTTTTTTTTTGCTGTGCCTATAGGGTTTGATCTCATACTTCACATTTTTTTTCCTCATGATGCCTTTTATCCTAGGATGTTGCCACATACACTTGTCAAATATTTATTCCTACATTTACGCCCCTCTCTTTGTACTTGTGTGGCCGACACGATGGGAAGAAACTGCTTCGCTTTCTATAACCGCTGCCATGTCGTCTCTCACAACGCCATGTCTCCCACTAACTCGACTTTAATTATGACCAAGGTAGTTAATCTCGGTTGTACAGGCCGATATTAACGGTTTTTATAGGATATAGGAAAAAATCTGTACGATACAGCAAATATCGCCGATACGAAGGAGGAACGTTAAAAACGCGCGTATCGTCTGTACGGGCCGATATACCAGTTTCACATGTACACCTATAATATAGGGAGAGGGCATGCTTTTGAATCCATAGTTCTTGTTTGTATCTTAGTTTTAAATCCAACCATTGGATCTCTGTAATGTTCATAAATGTTGTTTGTTACAGTATTATGAAACTTAGTTTAAATTTGTAGTACGATCGGTGATGGAGATGTGATGAAACCAACCAATTTCAGATTACATTGCTACAGATTTCAGATCACTGTGCAGAGATATAAACCTATGAAAATACATGTTATACAGTGTATAATGACCTGAAATTTTAATGGGGGTAACCCATTTAGTCTATGAGGTTCCTGTAAAAATTTCACTCAAATATGAGTTAGAGAAATACCCCAACCGACTGCGTTTTACAGGTGAACTTGTAGAAATTCAGTTTGAGATGAACTTATAGAATCAGTGGTAAATTAGGTTTTAACCGTTACTTTTCTATGAAATTTTGATACAATGCCTGTGATATATCTATGAATGTGTGGAATAAATTTCAGTTGGATCAGATTAGTATTCATGGAGAATTAGAAGAAATGGAGTTGACTCAACTTGGTGATTAGTAACTAATGTCATACTTGGTATATCACTAATGGTTTTTATTTTGTACGATTGAAATTTACAACAATTATTATTTTGTAAGATTCAAGTTTACAACAATTATTATTTTCTATTATGTTTTTTTTGAAGCATATTATGGTTATATTTTCCCCTATAGTTATAAAAATATACATTTTTTCTATTATAGTTATATATATAAATAATAAATATTAAAAAAATATATTAATGGTGTATCGTCTGTAAAAACAGAGATTATCTTTTGTATAGGTGTATAGGATCCGACCTGTACGATACCGATACACGATATTGACTATCTTGATTATGACCTACCAACCTTTCCACCGGTTACTGCTTCACCCGGCTTAAATACTGACTCAAGCCTTAATTTTTCATTCTTCCGCAACTTTTTATCTCGCCATTAAATTCTCTAACATTCTCTGCAGCTCTTAATTTCCTGCTTTTCCAATCTTCTATTCTCTCTCTTTGTTGCTACTGTTATCACTGTTGCGATCATCACTCCTCCGTCGTCTTCGTTGTCACTGTCATTGTTTTCGTTGTCTTTATCGTTCATCCTCCTAATCTTGTGATCATCATCAATGTCATCATTATCTCCTACTATGACTGAGAAAAGGTGTGTAAATTATACATTTTTTATGAAGATAATTTTCCCGTTGATTCTCTGTTTTTCGCTGTTGATCCTTCACTTCATGATCATCAAACACTTGATTCTCTTTCTTCTAATAGTTCTGTGTTATCTGATTATAGGGATGGGAAGATTTTACTGTAACGGTCTGCACTAAAAAACCATAAGAAACCATGCCTATTTGAACTGTCGGTATTGAAAAAACTATGCAAACAACTATAGTAAAATATGTTCGGATTAATTCACGTATTCCTTAATTGATCGTTTAAAGGACAATACCCATTAGTTTTTAGTTTAGAAATTGGATAAGACCTCTTTAGTCGGACATCCTAAGAGATTCTCCATTGAAACATATGTGAAGATAAATGTCTACGTCCACCTATGATAGATATTCATTTTCCATAAAATTCTTCTCCAACCCCAACTTCTTAAATCAATGTGAAGATGATATGGCTTAACTTTTGTTAGACATTTTCAAGGTGAATGTTAAGTTTTCGATATTCACCCTGACAATGTCAAGCTATCATAGTAAGCTTTTACATAACTAAAAATAATTTCAATATATATATTAAATAACAATTTTTAGCTCTAATAAAATCTAAACGTTACTAAAAATAAAATTTAGGTTTAACCAATAAAAAAACACAAACAACGCCATCGGAGATGAATAAAAATGTCTTGTTTGAGTTGCCAATTGCTACCTAGAAAACACACACAACCACCACCGGAGAAGCCAACCATGCTTTGAGGCAAAAGCAGTGTCAAACAAAAGGAATTTTTCATGTTATTCCATTTACGATAGTAAGTCATCAAAATTCCCATACAGGTTCAACTTTTTTTTTTTTTTTTTAACAATGAACCTTTTTATTAATGGGATTTCAATGTTACAGTGAGTTTAAGATCGAAAATAAGAGAATACAAAGTAACAAGAACATACCGTAAGAGTACAATACCGAGAAATTTAACAAGAGAAAGAGAAGGATTACCAGGGTAAGACAAATACAAGTATGAATAGGATCCGATTAAATTGGAAGAAGGATGGTTTTTCTCGGAATTAAATTCCAACCATTTAGTTTGTCTTTCTTCTTTAGAAAGAAGTGCTCCCAAAGTAGGAGTGATTTGCTCAAATCTCTTGTAACTAGTGATGAAGCTTCCATCGTCAAAAAGACCACCAATAAAGATTTCGTCGCAGAATAAGTTGATGATGAAGATTCCGATGAAGAGTACGTCGCCGGAGATAACAAAGATGGAGATTTCGTCGTTAGAGAACATCACTATTAATCTTAAAACCCAACCCAATAACCGAGAATCGCCATTAAAGCGAAAATAAACTTCAAAAGACTAGATAAAACCACGAAAACAGTGTAGATAAGAAAACATAATAAAAACTAAATTAATCTACTAATTAACCTAGAAAACAAAGAATAGTGAAGAAATATGCTCATATCTAATCCAAAAATGGGCTAGTTCTAATCAAAAAAGGGTTGTTTTTGATAATTTTGTTGGAGAAGAAGAAGGAATGAGATACGGGTTCAACTTCGAAATGGCTCAATTTGCTGATAAGACTCATAGGGACACACTGATCTCAAGAGGGATCGTGCGGTTGCCTTTGGCGGTCCATAATATTTCACAGCATGTAAAACTTCAATTCCAAATCATAAATTGACGTGATGAGTGAAACATGAAACTGACACACATTGACGTGTCTCCCTGTTAGAATGCATGCTCTTCATATTTATCTTGACCCATCTTGACTAGTCAAACTATAAAGTAGTAGTGGGACTATGAAATCCAGCATGCGCATTTATTAGGAATTGACTTAAAACTCTACAACATCCATCAGTTCAAATACCAAATCATGAATTCTTGATATTCCTTGATCTCTTCCACGGCAGTGCTGTTTTCCTGCTGTGTGATAAAGCAAGGTTTAAAAAACACTCGTTTTAACCGAAAAAAACGACTGTTAAAACAGTCACACCTATATACCGTGGCCGTGAGGGTCTCTGAACTCCGTGTCTTTATAATGCCGATAAATAGGAAATAACGGCAGTTTTTTAGTACTGTTTTTCAGTTTTCATACACGTTATAACCGTTTTTCTAAAATTAGTTTGAATGTTTTTTTCTTTTAAATAACATTTTAACGTGCGTTTTTTAGAACTGTTTTCCCGTTATCACGCACGTTATAACCGTGTAAATAACTTTCTTACCATTTTTTTTGATTTTTTTTTCTCTGGATTGAAAGCTGAAAACTTCGAATTAATTTTTTTTAAGTGATACAAGGAAAGTAACTACAGGATTAAAAACTTCAAGATGGGGATATATATATATATGTATTAATTTAAGATGTTGACAATTATATATATATAATATGTACAACATGGGGAAAATGATGAAAACATTGCAAAAGAAAGGAAAAAATACTACACTACTAACTTGAATGTTCATATAAGAAAGTACCTTTATAGTTCAAATTTAAAATTCAAACTTCATGCAGATCTCATTCGACATTAGCATCAACATCCGGTATCATGAAGAAAAAAAATCAAGTTTTCTTATAAATAAAATACATAGGAACAAACAATAAATTTATCGTTAAATACTTATTTTAAATGACAATTTAATAAAAATATTAAAATTACCTCTTAAACTTGTAATTGAAACTTGAAAGCTGAAACTGGGAAATTTCAAAACACTAAGGAAGGAAGATTTTCTACGTGGAAGAAGCAGAGTTATAGAATGTTTGTTTACTACAATTGTGGTTTTAAAGAGTGAACATAAAGAAGAGAAAGCAAAAAACAATAGTAAAATCATGATTTGTCTGGCTCCCCCAATTGGATACGACATAAAGAAGATAAAAAATGAAAAGAAAAAAGTATCCAAAGGATACGACATGTTTGTTGCCTACCCAAATTGGATCGTTTAAAATTTCAAGTGAACAAAGTCCACACATTTGTTAAAGGTTAAAGCATGAATGGGATAAAAACTATAGATGCATCATCATCCAATGGCAGTGGGGTACATGTCTTGGGAATCTTGGATGTGATGAAATGATCAGAAGTGGAAATTTAGATCGAATTTATTAATGGGTTGATGACTCTACCTGACTGACCATGTACATGCCTAGTTTACTCTATTCTAAGCATTCAATGATTGATTTTTAGAAATTAGTACCCTATCTATTGACGAGTTAAAAGTTAAAACCTTGACTACTTGTTAGAAATTCTGCAATCTAATAAAGGGACAAGTCTATTTAGATAGGTTATGCACTCTTTTAAATTGGATAATTGCTGCCGACAAAATTTTAATGGCTATACCGTACGAATTTTATCAAACTTTCGTAATTTGTATAGTTAAAATTATTTTAAAACACCTACGTAAAGAATATAAACATGACTATCGAATTATACATATTTTTTATACTAACAATAATCAATTAAAATGATAGTTTAGTTATATAGGTTATCTATTAGTGGGACAAAATTTAAAAATGAATGGTCACAACGTTTTTTAGGCATGTTATAACGTTTTCACGCACGTTATAACCGTTACATAGGAAATACAGATCATGATTATTTTTAATTTTCTATTTAACAGTTATAACGCCCGTTTTTATGAAAAAGCGTACAAAAAACGCGTTTTTAACCCAGAACGTTCTCACACCCGTAAAAACCCTATATAACGTTCACGCCTAATGCCCGTGACCCGATTTTTCAAACCTTGTGATAAAGACATCTGCGTGTGTCACTGTGTGAGAGTGAGATGGGAGTGCCATCATCTTATGCGGGTGGGTACTCTATGAGACTTGTTGATTGTATAAGATATATTCTATTAGTTGCGTAAACCTTCTTTTTCCATGCTAGTGACAGTAATCCATTACCTGCCAAGAAAATTTAAGAATAAATTATGAGCTAACGTCTTCAAATTAGAGAGCCCAGGTTTGGGTAATCCTCAGATTGGCTGACTTAATTGGAATTAAAATAAAAAATGATTATTATCACCAGATCTCTCGTGATAAATTCTTTAAGGAACACGATCAAAATACAGAATATTTCCATGCTTCGGCCTCCAATAGGAAAAAAATCAATGCAATCCATACTCTCAGGGAACCCTCTGGCCTTTGGATTTCTGATAGAGAACAACTAAATTCCCTCTTATTGGAACTTCAAATACAAGCAATTATAATGTAGATTTTTCGTAAATCATTACACCTTGTATTTCCAATGAAGAAAACATCTCGTTAACTCAAATCCCATCTAGTGAAGAAATTTGGTCCACTCTTGCAAATATGAATCCTTGGGGTGCACCAGGCCCAGATGGTTTTCCACCGGGCTTCTTAAAAGCAAATTGGGAAATCTTGGGCCCTGATATCACCTTAGAAATTCAAAATTTCTTTAAAATGGGAAATATGAATCATGATTTAAATCACTCTTTCATTACCCTTATCCCAAAAAACTCCACTCCTCAAACCCCAGGCAATTAGGCCCATCAACCTCAGTAATACAATCTACAAACTCATCTCAAAAATTCTTGCAAATAGACTAAAGCCCATTTTAAACAAAATCATTTCCCCAAACCAATCCGCCTTTCTACCAGGAAGACAAATCACCGATAACATTATCATTTCTCACGAGTTAATTCACTCGATGAAAACATCAAAGAAAAAGAAAGGTTTCTAATCGCTAAAATTAGATCTTTCTAAAGCATTTGATAAGGGTTGAGTGGCCATTTATCAAAAAGGCGTTATCTTCTTTTGGTTTTAGCGATACCTGGGTAAACCTAATTTCTCAATGCACCCTCCTAAATGGTTCTCCTGGTCCCATTTTCAATACCTCTAGAGGTCTCAGACAAGGAGACCCTTTATCCCCCTATCTTTTCCTCATTAGCATGGAGATCCTTTCTAGACTTCTAGAAAAAGCCATCTTAGAGAAAAAAAATCTTTGGTCTAAAAATAAACAAAAATGCCCCAACCATCTCGCACCTGTTCTTTGCCGATGATTGCTTTTTATTCACCAAAGCAGACCTGGGAGAAGCAAGAAATCTTTTAGATATCTTATCCTCTTTCGGGGAGATCACTGTCCAAATGGTAAATCTCCAAAAATTCGGAATTTACTTCAGCCCAAGAATCCATCCCAAACATGGAAAAATAATAGCAAAAATTCTAAAAGTCCCCCTAATGACAAAAAAAGATAGATATCTTGGAACTCCTCTTTTTTTCGACAGAAATAGAAAAGAAAATTTTGAACCTCTCCTACAAAGATATTACAACACTCTACAGGGCTTGAAGGCAAAACTGTTATCTCAAGCATGAAGAACAGTTCTAATACAAGCTACTCTTCAATCCTACCCCACCTACCAAATGCAAATGTTAGCTCTTCCCAAAGAAACTTTAGATAAACTAGACAGAATTCAGAGAGATTTTTGGTGGAAAAAAGACGATTCAAAGAAGAAAGGTGGATATGTTAGGACGTGGAATAATATGTGTAGACCTAAATATCAGGGAGGCTTGGGCATCAATAACCCACATAAGTTTAATATTGATCTGCTATCAAAGCTAGCCAGTCGATTAATAATTGAAAAAGACCAACTATGGGTAAAACTTTTAGAAGCGAAATACTTCGATAACAGAAATCCAATGGTACCAACTGGAAACTATGAGCTTTCGTGGATATGGACAAGCATTCAAAAGGGTTTATATATTATCAAAGGAAATTACACTTGGTAAGTGAAAAATGGCGATCAGGTGAAGATTTTGGAAGACAATTGGATACCCAATGAAAATACAGTACAAAAACCAATTGATAAATAAGAAGCACTGCCACAGAAAGTCAAAGAGCTATTAAATGAAAAAGGAGAGTGGAACTGGGATTTAGTAACTAACTTATTCACCCCCGAAATAAAGGAAAATATTCTGACAATTCATCCTAGAGTGGAGAGTCGGATAAAATTAGATGGAAACACCATGATTCGGGGGTTTTGTCGGCAAAAAATATATACAATTTTTTGATCAATCAAGGCCAAGACAATGATAACGACAAGGATTTCCCTTGGAGATTTTTATGGAAAATAAAAACTATCCCAAGAATTAGACTATTCATCTGGAAGTTAATCCAAAAGGCCTTACCCACAAAAAGTAGACTAGCAGCACACAACTCATAAATCACGCCAAGGTGCCCCATGTGCAACTCTCAAGAAGTGGAAACGGAAATACATATTTTCAAAAATTGCCCATTTACGAGGGCCATATGGTTTGGGTTTCCTTTAGATGCAGCAAATACACATATTCTCACAGATTCGATTGAGGAATGGGTTAAAAATTGGATTGAAGACCCAAATTTCTCACAGTTCAAAAATTGCTATTATTACGTGGTTTATTTGGAAATATAGGTGTGAGGTAGTTTTTCAACAAACAAATCCAGATCCCATAAAACTGATCGAACAAATCAAGAATCATATGCAAGAGGCAAGCACAAAGAACAATCCTTTATCAAAAAAAGGAAGTAAGACTAATAGATCCTCTTGGTCGGACTTCAATTCAGATAGGATAATATTTGTTGATGCTTCTTTTAAAAAGGAGGATCTTTCTATGGGATACGCATTCATCCTTTACTCAACTGACCAAGAAGCGTTCATGCACATAGCAGTGGGTTCAGAATTGGCGTTTACAGCCGTTCATGCAGAAGCAAAGGCGCTAATAAGAGCTTTGAAATGGTTAGAAGAAAACCTCCTCTCAAGCATTACAATTGCTACAGATTGCAAAATCTTGGCGGATACTATCAACAATTCGGGTGAGATCACTTATTGGGTCACGAAGAATATTATTGAAGACATTGTGCAAACTCTAAAGAGACTATAATGAAGCGGCGGACTTAATAGCTAAAGAAGCGAGGATTTCAAGATCCCAACACCGGACTAACAACATTTACAAGAAGGTCAAAAATGAGAGCATCATCTCCAATGAATTTGAAAAAAATGAAATTGTAGAATTGTTGTACAATATTTTTTAGTCACAATATAACCACGTTTTCCATCAAAAAAAAAAAGGAATTAAAATAGTAGTTTGGAGTCTTTAGACTATATAATATAATAGGGCAAATTGCCACTAATTCCTTTTTTCTGCCACTAGCTATGATCGAAGGCAAGCATATCGACCCGGTAGCTAGAAGAGCAGTAGTAGTTATACCAACCGGTCGCTGTGATTAGAAGTTTAGTTGAGATTTATTGAGTGAATATTTGTATTGGTGACTGTAGGACCTCCACGGACCGCCGCACCCTCTCCGGGCACGGCCACATAGCACCGATACTGTCCCCACTTGACCACCTTGAGGTTAGGTGTGGGGTTTTCATCCAAAAGGCCTCGGTACTATGTATGGAGAATGCCTTGCTTATATATCACCATATGGAACTTGTTCTCCTCCATGTGAGACTATCCTTAGCAACCCCATGTGTGACTCACATGTGTGTATTTGAGCCACACAACTCCAACAATCTCCACCTTGGCGAGAATACACACCACCTCGCTACCTCCGTCCGTATGCTACCAATCAGACAATGATTACTGCCACCAGATGCTCTTGGAACACTAATCATACTTTGAGCTTTCCCGGTTCCACCTGCGACCTTCTGACTACCGGCATTACTGCCACCAGATGCTCTTGTGAATGAGGGGAAGCTAGAGCCTAGAGCAAAGAAGTGTATATTTCTTGGGTATGCAAAGGGCGTGAAAGGATACAGGTTATGGTGTCCAACAGAAAGATCAAACAAGTTTCTTATCAGCAGAGATGTGAAATTTGATGAGCAATCGATGTTGAAGCCAAAGAATGAAGAACTAGATGGAGAAGCTGAAGAGGGTGTTAGTGATAAGGTGGATCTTGGTGACAAGGTGGAACTTGAGGTGAAAGTTCAAGGAAGCAATGAGACTGTTGTTTCTGATGATGATCAAGATATTGTGCAAGAACCTGCCCAAGAAGAAGAAGCACAAGGTCATCAGTACAATCTTGCAAGAGACAGAGAGAGGAGGGAAGTTAGAGCACCTCAAAGGTACGGCCATGCTGATTTGGTTGCATATGCATTTGCAGTAGGTGAGAGCATAGATAGGGATGATCCAACAACCTATGAAGAAGCAATCGGTGGTGAAGAATCAAAGAGAATGGGGAGCATCCGCAATTGAAGAAATTGAGTCTCTTGACAAGAATGGCACTTGGGAGATAGTAGCTAGACCAAAAGGGCAGAAGATTATTGGAAGAAAATGGGTCTTCAAGAAGAAACAAGGTACTTCAGATGGTGAAGGAACAAGGTACAAGGCAAGGCTTGTGGAAAAGGGGTTTACGCAAAGAGAAGGCATTGATTACAATGAGGTATTCTCTCCTGTTGTTAAACATAGTTCTATTAGAACATTGCTTGCTATAGTTGCTTTGAAAGATCTAGAGTTAGAACAACTAGATGTTAAGACGACTTTCCTTCACGGTGATTTGGAAGAGCGTATTTATATGCAACAACCAAAGGGGTTTGAAGTTCCTGGCAAAGAAGATCATGTATGTTTGTTGAAGAAATCTTTGTATGGTTTTAAGCAATCTCCAAGGCAGTGGTATAAACGTTTTGATACGTTTATGGTGGCAAATGGCTATGACAGGAGTAAGTTTGATAGTTGTGTATATCACAGGAAACTCCAAGATGGTTCATTTGTGTATTTACTCTTGTATGTTGATGATATGTTGATTGCTTGCAAATACATGTCAGAGATACAAAAGCTGAAGGAGCAATTGAGTAGTGAGTTTGAGATGAAGGATTTGGGCGCAGCAAAGAAGATATTGGGCATGGAGATTCATAGAAACCGATCTGAAGGCAAATTGCATTTGTCCCAGAAGGCTTACATCGAGAAGGTGTTGGAGTGGTTTGGTATGAAATATGCAAAACCAGTAAGTACTCCTTTGGAAGCTCATTTTAAACTTTATAGAAAGCAATCACCTAAAACCGCAGATGAGGCAGAGTATATGTCTCGAGTTCCATACGCAAGCGCAGTTGGTAGCATCATGTATGCTATGGTTTGTACAAGGCCGGATATCGCACAAGTTATGAGTGTGGTAAGCAGATACATGGGAAGTCCCGGGAAGGCTCATTGGCAAGCTGTAAAGTGGATTTTGAGGTATCTAAGGGGCAGTACAAATGTTGGTTTAGTGTTTGATAAACACTATGGTGATTCGACAAATGTTGTGGGTTATGTTGATTCGATTATGCGGGTGATCTTGATAGAAGAAGGTCATTGACAGGTTATACTTTTACATTATGTGGTAGTACTATCGGTTGGAGGTCGGTTTTTTGCAAAGCACGGTAGCATTTTCTACAACCGAGGCGAGTACATGGCGGCCGCGGAAGCGATGAAGGAAGGTATATGGTTGATGGGTTTGGTTGGTGATTTGGGTTTCAAGCAAGAGAATGCAACTTTGTTCTGTGACAGTCAAAGTGCCATTCACTTGACCAAGAACCAGATGTATCATGAGAGAACGAAGCACATCGATGTCAGGTATCATTTTATCAAGGATGCAGTTGAGGAAGGTAGGATAGCGATGCTAAAGGTTCCTACAATGGATAACCCTGCAGACATGTTGACAAAGCCGGTTCCAAGTATCAAGTTCAAGCATTGCTTGGACTTGGTTGGTGTCAACAGGTGTTGAGAGCCCTTGAGGGGCTGAGCGAAGACGATGATGATGAATGGTTATGGTATTCAAGTCAAGGTGGAGATTTGTAAAACATGTGCCTTGAATACACCTTCTAGATGGTCTAATTTCTAGAAAGTCTAAGTATTCTAGATGGTCTAATTTCTTAGTTTTCAAAAAGGGAAGGAAGACTAATTCCCTTGCTAGTATTCAAAAATGGGAGGTAGACTAACTCTCTTGCTAGTAGTCAAAAAGGGTTAACCCATTTGTTTTTTGTGCAAGGGAAGGTGGGCATGAGAACCTATATATACCTTCATTAGTTAGCATTTAAAATCATCCCAAAATCAGTCACAAACCAAAGAGAGAAACACTACTAAGTGTTCTCAAGAGTAGTGTAAACTAAGAGAGAGTAAGGTCTTGTTCTTGAGAGGAGTTTATACTCTTGTAACCTTGTTCCAATCATAGTGCAACGTTATCGTCATCTTCCAAAGTGGATGTAGATCATCTTGATCGAACCACTATAAATCCTTGTGTTGTGTGTGTGCCTATTTTACATTTGTTTTCATTTCTATTTCAATTCTCTATTGATTGTGCTTAGAAGAGCCATTGGTCATAACAAATTGGTATCAATTATCTATTGATTGTCTCTTTCAAGATTGTACTGATGACCTTGTGCTTCTTCTTCCTGGGCAGGTTCTTGCACAATATCTTGATCATCATCAGAAACAACAGTCTCATTGCTTCCTTGAACTTTCACCTCAAGTTCCACCTTGTCACCAAGCTCCACCTTATCACTAACACCCTCTTCAGCTTCTCCATCTAGTTCTTCATTCTTTGGCTTCAACATCGATTTCTCATCAAATTTCACATCTCTGCTGATAAGAAACTTGTTTTATATTTCTGTTGGACACCATAACCTGTATCCTTTCACGCCCTTTGCATACCCAAGAAATATACACTTCTTTGCTCTAGGCTCTAGCTTCCCCTCATTCACATGAGCATAGGATGGACATCCGAATATCTTCAAGTCTTCATAGTTAGCATGCGAACCTGTCCAAACTTCATTTGGAGTCTTGCACTCAATGGCGATCGATGGAGATCTGTTCACTAAATAAGTCAAGTGTTTGCTGCTTCACCCAAAAATCGCTTTGGTAACTTTGGCATTGGAGAGCATGCACCGTGCCTTCTCCATTATGGTTCTGTTCATCCTTTCTGCAACACCATTTTGCTGTGGTGTTTTTCGATGTCTGCGGTGTCTCACAATCCCTTGATCCTTGCAGAACTCGTTGAACTCACCCCCACAAAATTCCAAACCATTGTATGTCCTCAAGCACTTGATTTGTCTTCCGGTTTGCTTCTCAACCATAGTCTTCCATTGCTTGAACTTGACAAAAGTTTCATATTTGTGTTTAAGTATGAATACCCATACTTTCCTTGAGAAATCATCAATGAACGTCAAAGATATATCTACCACCACCATGTGAATCAACCCAGAAGGACCCCAAAGATCGAATGAATATAATCCAAAAATACCTTTGGTGTTATGAATAGTTGTACTAAACTTGACTCTACACTGCTTTCCAAAGACACAATGTTCACAAAAATCAAGCTTGCCTGTTTTATGACCACAAAGCAATCCCTGCTTGCTCAAAACATCCAACCCACTCTCGCTCATATGCCCTAGCCGCATATGCCACAACTTGGTAGTATCATCATCAGAACTTGAAGAACATACAACCGCATCACCCGTCACGGTAGTACCTTGCAGCGTATAAAGACCATTAATTCTCTCGCCCTTCATTATTGTAAGACTTCCTCTTGAGACACGAATAACTCCACCTTCACCTTGATACTTGCATCCATTTGAATCAAGCGTACCCAAAGAAATAAGATTTCTTCTCGTGTCCTAACATGCCTAACTTTAGTTAAAGTCCTCACCATACCGTCATACATCTTAATTTGAATTGTACCTACACCCACCACTTTACAAGTGACATTGTTTCCCATAAGAACTTTACCACCTTCTCTAGCTTGATAAGTAGTAAACCACTCTTTATGAGGACACATGTGAAAAGTACACCCCAAATCAAGAATCCACCCGTTCTCCGAGATTTCGCTATGAACCGTGAGAACCGCTCCATCATCACTTTCTGCTTCAACATTTGCTGCGGTGCCTTGGTTAGTATTCTTCTCGACATTCTTCAATTTTGGACAATCCTTCCTGAAATGCCCCTTTTCCTTACAATGAAAGCAATAGAATTTACCGGATTTTGATTTAGACCTTGACTTTGATCTACTCCTATCAAATCCGCCCTTTTGGTTTCCTCTTCCTCTAGCGAACAACCCATCTCCCGAATTATCTTTACCGTCGATACCCGTCTTCTTTAACTCCTTAGAGTTCAAGGCCGCTTTAACGTCTTCCATGGAAATTGTATTTTTTCCATACATTACGGTATCAACAAAATTTTCATAAGATGGTGGTAAGGAACAAAGCAAACCCAAAGCTTGGTCTTCATCTTCAATTTTGACCTCAATATTTGCCAAATCCAAGAGAATTTTATTATAATCATCAATATGATTTATAATAGACGTTCCTTCATGCATTTTAAGAGTATGTAATTTCTTCTTAAGATATAAACGATTAGTTACGGATTTAGTCATATACCTTTTCTCCAACTTGTTCCATAGCCCGTCCGGTGTCGTTTCCGTCGCCACTTCTCTCAAGACCTCGTTGCTCAAACAAAATAGAATTAATCCATGTGCTTTCTCCAGGTGATCTTCCTTTTCTTCATCCTTCAATGTTTCTGCTAGAGCCGTTTTCCCCTTCAAAGTTTTCACCAAACCTTGTTGCACCAAAACAGCCTTCATCTTTAGCCTCCATAAATTGAAATCATTTCTTCCATCAAATTTCTCAATCTCATACTTTGCCGCCATCGTAGATCGTTTTTAACCGGAGCTCTGATACCATTTTGTAGGACCTCCACGGACCGCCGCACCCTCTCCGGGCACGGCCACATAGCACCGATACTGTCCCCACTTGACCACCTTGAGGTTAGGTGTGGGGTTTTCATCCAAAAGGCCTCGGTACTATATATGGAGAATGCCATGCTTATATATCACCATATGGAACTTGTTCTCCTCCATGTGAGACTATCCTTAGCAACCCCATGTGTGACTCACATGTGTGTATTTGAGCCACACAACTCCAACAGTGACCAAATTATATTGAGATAATGTACCTCACCCAGGTTGTTATTCCAACCACTTGATATGTACCTTACAAAATTATACATTTCCGTTCAAAAACATAGGATTGTTTCATTTAAAAATTACTTAGGAAAAAAGTTTATTTTCTTTAAACTTGAGGGAGGATCCATGGACACTCTTAAATGCACATTACCATATATGATTTGTGCCATTTTCTCCGTAAAATCCAAACGACAATTAATTTAAATCTAATATTTTGATGATACGTTCCTCTTATAAGACTCTACATTCCTACTAAAAATGAGCATAATTCGAGAGATATAACACCACTATGTACCCCTTTGGATATCAACTGTTAAAAATTAACTGTCATAATGGGGAGCTTCTACAAGTTCTCAATGGTGTGATGAGCCGCCTTTTGTTTATCCATTCAGTTTTACGAAAGGACAGATCAAGTCTATCAATGTATAGATTTAGATTTGTATTCTATGTTCATTCATTTTCGTTCCCCTTTTTTCTTCTTGTGAGGAACGTCTTCAAATTAGAGATCCCAGGTTTGGGTAATCCTCAAATTGGCCGACTTAATTGTAATTAAAATAGTACTTTGGAGCCTAGAGACTATATAATAAGGCTAACTGCACTATTTTTTTTTTTTTTTTTGCGACTAGCTATGATCAAAGGAAAGCATATATGGAACCGGTAGCTAGAAGAGGACTAAATTTTTGATGGGGCGCTTTATGATGGGGGACAAATCATATCTTAACATGTGTTTTTCTAACTAATTGTTTTAACAAATTCTGTTACCAAATATATAAATGATAAAATATTACGAATTAAGATAACCAATATTTTCACCAAAAATACACTTTTTATATATATTTGGAAACAAAATGTGATGAAATCAATTTATATCAAAGACACGTGTTAAGACATGATTAATCCCCATACCCCATCAGAAAACGCCCCCCATCAAATATTTTTCCTTAGAAGAGCAGTAGAAGTTAACCTACCGGTCGCTGTAGAAGTTTAGTTGAGATTTATTGAGTGAATATTTATATTGGTGACCAAATTATATTGAGATAATACCTCACCCTGGTTGTTATTCCAACCATTTGATATGTACCTTACAAAATTATATGTTAAAAAAGATAGGGTTGTTTCTTTTAATAATTACCCAGGAAACAAGTTCATTTTCTTTAAAACGGGAACATTCTAAATTAAATTATTAATGATTGTGGTTGTTTATTGATTGGTGCATTTGATTTTGTAGAACAAACAATGGGTTTGATTCATCATACGTCTTCTCCAGAGTCCAAATCACAAAGGCCGTTTCCCAGTTATTGGCGGGCTGTAAGAGTCACCACACTGGTGTTAACCTGTCGCCTCTTCAAAAGAAATTTTTTTTTTTTCCTGATCGGACTATTCAGAAATTGTATAACACTAGTACATCAAAATGTTGGAATATTTTCAACTGCGCTAAAGGGGGTCCTGGAGGGCGTAGCCAATTCTTGCGGGGGGTTTAGGGGGCAACGCCCCCAAAAGAATTTTTGCGGGTACGTAACTGTTTTGACAGTTCCGAACATATCCAGAAAATTCAAATCCAACAGACTTCAATGGCCTCTGTTGATGAAGAGACTCTTCACGAAACCTGTTGGTGAAAAGATGTCTTTTCCCAACAGATGCCAAACCCTCTATAAATAGTTTCTCCCTAAACTTGTTTCATTAACATCAATCAAAACTTCTTTCTCTCTAAGCATCTTCAGAAACAATAAACTGTGTGTTCTTGGTTGAGTCAAGGGAGTACAACTTTTGAATTCAACAACGTTGTTTGGGCTTCATTCTATCCTGAAGGCAATATTTCACTGACCAATTGTACTCGCCAATTCTTTGGGAAGGATCGAAATAATTGCTGAAAAGAATCGTAAGGGCTTGAAGCTTGTGTTACAACATTCTTTTCAATTTCTGTTTTCATCCTCTGTTACCCTGTATTTTCCAACACAAAATTCCACACCCTAAGACAAGAATGGGTAGGGTTCAAGTGCAACATTCATTTAATCAAAATTCCACCGCCTGACAAGGATAGGTAGGTGCAATATTGATTTCATCAACACTCCACAGACTAAGACAAGAATGTTAACGATATTTTTTTTCAGTTATCCATACGGACAGCAAAGAGTTAAAGGCCCAAAGAAAACATAAAAAATATAATCCTTAATGTCCACGCGAAAATTATATATTCCCCCGTCCCACTATTAAATGACCTATTACTTAATTATAAAGTAGGTCAATTAAAAGTGGGACTAGTAGAAAAATACCAAAGTATTTTATTATATCGAAATATTTTTTTCAAAAGAGTACATATGTATATACTATAGGGTATATTAATTAAATACCCCTAGTTTTGACACCCAACAAATATACCCTTATACAACAATATAAATATCCCTATCATTTAAAAACCTTATCCATTAAAATATAGATTACCTTAATACACCCACTTATAATATTATTTTACATTTAAAAATCTTATCCATTAAAAAAAAAAAAAATTCTATTATTTTATTTCACCACCACCAACACCGCCGCCACCACCACCAATCCGCCACCACCACCACTCCGCCACCACTTACTAAATATAACCACCAATAACATTCCACCACCGCCACCACCACTCCACCACCACTACCACTTACTAAATACAACTACCGCCGCCGCCACACACAGCCACCGCCACACGCCGCCGCCGCCAATATTAGGTGGCAACAACTGAAGTTGATCCAAAAAATCAAAAGTTCAAAAATATTTGTCAAATTTGGTTATTGATTCCATTTTTCCATTGTTGATACACAAACATTGGTTGTTGACTCCCTAAAACTAAGGTCAATTTCTATTGTTGATACACAAATATTGGTTGTTGATTCCATTTTTCCATTGTTGATACACAAACATTGGTTGTTGACTCCCTAAACTAAGGTCAATTTCTATTGTTGATATACAAATATTTGTTGTTGACTCCTTACACTAAGATCAATTTCTATTGTTGATACACAAATATTGGTTGTTGATTCCATTTTTCCATTGTTGATACACAAACATTGGTTGTTGACTCCCTAAACTAAGGTCAATTTCTATTGTTGATACACAAATATTTGTTGTTGACTCCTTACACTAAGATCAATTTCTATTGTTGATACACAAATTAAACAAGAAGATCTAAGTGTACATTCTTTCTTGTGTACAAATTAAACAAGAAGATCTAAGTGTAATACAGTGCTTAGTAATTGGAACTTAATCTTCCTGTAACTTTTGTTTACTCTTCTTTTTTTTCATTTTCTTTCTTCTACTCCAGGTAGAGATGTTGTATATTCTTTCTTCTTTTAATACGTCTTCTTTTCTGATAAAAAAAAAAGCGTAATACACGGATATTCGGCAGTGGTTGGCCGAATGAAATATAAGTAATGGTTTGTCATTTCCTAACGCCGAGGCCTTATGGGTTCACTTGACTGAGATGTGGGAAAAACTTCTCACTTAAACATTCTCGGTCGAGGGTAGTCACCGGATGGTGACCTCTCGGGAAGCTGTTGTTGGATAACCGCAATAGTGTCGTTAAAAATCCCACACTGTTGGATAACCGCAGTGGGTAGGTGGGAACAGTATCGTTGTTAGTTGAGATACACCTAGAGATGGTACGCTGATAAATGCATAATTCATATACCTTAAGTGAACATTCCATACTTGTTTTAGCTATAATTCTTTTATGCAATCTTGTTACTACTTTTTTTTCTCTTATTTGTCTCCATTAGGTAAATCATCCATAAAGAAGCTACAAAGTGATAAAAAGATCTAAGAAGGGAAGTATTCCAAATATACAAATACCCAAGTGGAACAAATGTGGAAGGAGCGCGATGCAACGGAACAAAAGTGCTCAAAAGCAAGAGACGGGCCAAAGACCAAGTTTAACTCATTCAAATTCAGGATTTCTTATCACCATCTTGAAGATAATTCTAATACAAAGAGAATTCATAAATAAGGAGGTCATTCCCAGTTCGGACGAAGTAGTTATGAGCAAGGAAAGTTTATCGAAGACCGAAGACAAAGGGTATGCATACTGGGTACGTGTAACATCGTAACTCAGGAATTTCGTGAACAGAGGGGTATGCATACCTGGTACACATACTAAAAATTTCCAGGACACTTTCCTAAAGGAGGGTACACATACCTGGTACGTGTACCATGAAGGCCAAAGTTCACGAATTATTTTCTAGATCTTATTTTTATAGTTTGGGTTCGGTTTCCTTAACCGACTAGGGTACTTGAAGGATGAAGCTTGGAAATCCATTCTAATAACTTAGATGCATTGTTAGGACAAGGGATATCTTTTATGTTTTCCTCTGGGAACCTAAACAATATACAAATAAAATATATGAAAATTTTACACATTGAAACATGGTTCTGGTCACCTAGTCGGCATGGTCGATAATCTAAAAAAATGCCGACTAATACTTAGTCGGCATGGTTGTATTCATCTACAATGTTGACTAATACATAGTCAGCAGGGTCCTATTCATATAAGATACCGAATATTAACAAAATTCAACTCGGGAAAATCAAGTTTCCGTGACATAAAGGCGTGACGGTACAAGTTTAAGAAGATGACGACTAGAGAAAAGCCGTCAAGGTTGGTTATTGATCACCCTGCCGGCCCAGGTTAATGTTTCACAGACGCCATGGCAATTATGAAAAGCTGGCATGATATTCATGTTACGACCCTGCCGACTACCACTTACATCCTAAGGCCGACATCTTATTTTTCAAAAAACCATGCCGACTAAAGACTCTGAAAATCATCATTTTCGATTTCTAATAATATAACAATCAAAACACACAACACAATAATGGGTTTGAGTTTAGACATTACTTACAGTCTTCTTTTCTCCGGTGGAGGTTTCTTTTCAGCGTATTGAGGGATTGCATTCTCGGGTTCACTGATTTCAATGGTTCCAACTTTTCCCTTACCTTTTTCCTCGGATTTGGATCTTTTGATATTACCTGTTGAATCTCTATTGAAACTTGATCATTTAAAATCAACCATATTTATGGAAAATCAAAAGTGAGATTTTCAGTTGATGGAAGAAATGGAAGAAGATGAAGAGGAAGAGAAGAGAGATTAGAGAAGATTAATGATTTTTTAGTTTTAAATTTTAGGGTTTAGTTTTTAGGTTAATTAGTTCAAGGGTACTAAAGCAAAAGCAACACTTTTGACCACCCCTTAACAAGGGAACTAGGTCCATTTAAATTTGGGTATACCCCAATTGATCTGGGTATACTCTCTCCAGGTTAATTATTGGGCACTTTGTCAGAAACGCCCAATAATTAGTCGCTTTTAAAGGAAATGTTAAACAACCTATTAGAGCACTGCACAGTCGAACTTAAAATCGTTGTTATCTCAAGCTTGTTGTTAAGTTTAGTTGTCAAAACTATAAGTCTTGATCTCTAGTCTACTTGTAGCTAAGTTTCGGATTAGGATAAAAAGTGTAGTTGAGCATTAGACTTCACGGAGTTCATCGATTAAAGACGAAGAACTACTAATGGGAGCTTGTGAAACTCATCTATCACTCAAAAGTCTATCTACTCTATCTCCTATTTGAGACAAAAGTCGTATAGCTATCACTACAGGAAAAATATACATCTACAACTGGCGATTTACAACGCTTAGCTAAGTATTGTAGAAAGTCCTATGTTTTACAACAAAATTCAAAGGAAGAGTTGTGGTATATCATCACTGCCAACCCTTAGGAAACAAGGGTTGCGCTAAGAAAACAAACGACATCTCCTTAAGAAAAAGTGTTGTGACGACATTAAGCTATAACAACTCTGTTTTATAAGTGTAGTGACTTAGCCTATCACAACTCTCACAAGTGTTGTTGAAGAGCACAAAAATATGATAGCGGAAAATATGTTAGAGGGGATATTCGAACATGAACCTACTGCATGGAAGTGTATGCTCATCAACCATCCTTTCAGTTCACAAGTTTTGGTTTTTTTCATTTTTTTAAATAGAACCCTATAACAACACTTATAAGTGTTGTAGAAGTAAAAATATATAATGTTGGAAAAAATGAGGTTGGGGGGATTCGATCCTGAGCCTCGGGCATGGAAATCTACACCACTAACCATCCTACACTATCACGAGTTTCTGTCAAGTTTGTGGTTCTTTAATACACTAACTTTATGACAACACTTCATAAGTGTTGTAAAAAAAATGTAATGCTCAAAAAATAATGCTCGGGTGATCGAGCAAAGAACAACGCGAAGCCTTCTCTGAAAATTACTTATTTCCGATAAGGGTAGTCTGGTCATTTTCACAGTCTCCATAAAGTTTATTGCACATATTTCCATCAAGGGTAATATGGTCATTTTAACATTCTGAAATATTTATTTTACCTATTTCCGATAAGGGTAGTCTTGTCATTTTTCCCAGTCTCTATAATATTTATTGCACTTATTTCCATTAAGGGTAATATGGTCATTTCACATTTTATAATATTTAATTTACCTATTTCCAATAAGGGTAGTATGGTCATTTTCACAGTCTCCATAATATTTATTGCACTTATTTTCATCAAGGCTAATATGGTCATTCTCAAAGTATAATATTTACATTACTTATTTCCGATAAGGGTAGCCTGGTCATTATTAAAGCTTCGATAATATTTATTTCACTTATTTTCACTAAGGGTAATATGGTCATTTTCATAGTCTGTAATATTTTCTTTACTTATTTCCGATAAGGGTAGTCTGGTCATTTTCAGATCCAGAGTATACATATAATATTCCAGAATAGGTTTTGTTTATTATTTCGGGGAATACTCCAAATGAATCTTACATATAAATGGATGGATTCATCGTTCTTACGAAGTTTCCAACTTATAGTAGTCCACTCACGGCCAGGTTTCGATCTCGGGGCCAAGGTATGCATACAATATGCAGAATAGCTATGGTTTGTTTAAGGTTTCAGAGAATATTCCAAAGGAATGTTATCGTTCTTACCAAGTTTCTGACTTAGAGTAGTTCACTCACGGCCAGGTTTCGATCTCGGAGCCTGGTATGCATACAATATGTAAAAATAGGGTTTGTTTAAGGTTTAGTAGAATATTCCGAAGGAATCTTACCTGTAAGTGGATGAATTCGTCGTTCTTACCAAGTTTCTGACTTAGAGTAGTCAACTCGTAGCCAGGTTTCAATCTCGGAGCCTGGTATGCATACAATATGCAGAAATAAGGTTTGTTTAAGGTTTCTTAGAGTAATCCGAAGGAATCTTACATGTAAATGGATGGATTCGTCGTTCTTACCTAGTTTCTGACTTATAGTAGTCCACTCCCAGCCAGGTTTAGATCTCGGAGCCTGGTATGCATACAATATGCAAAAATAGGGTTTGTTTAGGGTTTCATAGAATATTCCAAAGGAATCTTACATTTAAATGAATGAATTCATCATTCCTACCAAGTTTCCGACTTATAGTAGTCCTCTCACAACCAGGTTTCGTTCTCGGAGCCAAGGTACGCATACAATATTCCAGAATAGTGTTTGTTTAAGGTTTTGATGAATATTATGAAGGAATCTTACCTGTAAATGAATGGATTCATCGTTCTGACGAAGTTTACGACTTGCAGTAGTCAACTAGAGGCCAGGTTTCGATCTCGGAGTCGTAATACCATATTTGAAGTTCGAATCAACATTGAGCTTCTTATTTATCGTTTTCGATGATATATCCTGCTAAGTTTGAACCCTGAACCCTCTCGGAGCTTCTCGGTTCATATTTTGTTTGTCGTTATACCACATTTGAAGTTGGAATCAACACAGAGATTCATATTTATCGATTTCGATGATATATCCTACTAAGTTTGAAGCCTGAACCCTCTCGGAGCTTCTCGGTTCATAGTTTGTTTGTCGTTATACCACATTTGAAGTTGGAATCAACACAGAGCTTCATATTTATCGATTTCGATGATGTATCATATACTAAAGCTACTTTATGACCTATATGACTAGTCCAAATTACTTCATGACCTATGTGACTAGTTGAAACTCAAACCGGAAACACAAAGAGAAAGCACAAAAACACAAAAAAAAAACACCAATTATCGAATTCATTTTTATTTTCCCGATTCATTCTTATACATTTTTTGGATTTTTTTACATCAGAATGTCGATATCAATGTCATAAATTTATTAATATTTTTTTGGAATTTTTTTCGTGTCGAATGTTGATAATAGAACCCAATACATGAGTTCGTATTAGCACAAAATGAACACAATTTCTTTGATCCGTATGATAATCCCTAGTCAAATCTCTACCATCCAAATATATCCCTAATCCGTATGACATTCCCTAACTAAATCTCCACCGTTAATCTCTCACTTTTCTCACTCGTCTTCCCTCTTTTCGCTCATCTCTTTCTCTCTAATCTCTTTTTCTCTCTTTCTTCTTCTTGTTTCTTCTCTTCTATGGTGATTCAGAGATGAAATCTCTGTTAAGGAACTTCACTAAAATTTAGTAAAAACCAATAAATCGAGTGTGGTGTTGATGAGTTAATAGTTTGGGTTTGGTTAGAAAGCTCGATTGAGTTGAGGAGTATTGATTCTGTGAAGAAATTAGGGTTCATGAAATCAATTTCGGGATTCAGTTAAAGGTGAAGAAGAAAGAATCAAAGGATGGGTTTGATTGATGTTTTGAGTATGAATTAGAGAATAAAATCTCTGAGACTTGAATTAGGGTTTGAGTTGGAAATTCAGATGAAGAAATGAGTTTGAAGTGAGACTGGGAGCCATGAATGGGAAGCAAAAACACACTCAGAAGAATCAAATCCTCTCGGAGATCTCTAAACTAAAACCCTAAATCATGTCAGGCGGTTTCTTTAGGGTTCGTTAATTTCAATTTCTTCTACTCCTTCTTCTTCGATCTTTATTTTTTATGTAATTTACTAATTGATTGTTGATTAATATGATATATGATTTGATTGGTGATGTTTGTAGGGGACGTCAGCTGATCAAGATACTCGATTCTCGGATTTGATTGGTGATGTTTTGAAGACGAAGTTTTGATTAACTTTATATATGGACTTCTAGATGGAAAGGTATATTGATTTTGTGTTTTTGCATTGAGATGATTTTGGATTTATCTCGATGTTGTTTTGGTTTCAAATTGATAATTGTATTTTTTGTTTGAGTTAGGAAATTAATGGGAAGGAGGTACAAAGAAGAGCAAATTAAGAAGAAAAATGTCAGTTTCTTAGTCCCTTAAGCATAATTTGATAAATTACCTTGATTTTTTATTAGGTGGGCAATATTTGTATTTTCATTTTCAGTTATGTGCATTACAAGAAGAAGCAGATCGGATTACACTTGAGATTCCAAAGAAGAGGCACATAGAGCAGGAGAAGGAGAAGCAGATGGTAAATGATTCATGATATGTTAAAGTTTAATTTCATAGTAACATGACATGCAGCACATGCTATCTATTTCTTCTTTCACTGATTTAATCTCATAACCCCTTTCAATTCGGGTTCCCCTGTATGACTCATATCCTGCAATTGTTAATTATTGGGATTGTGATGTGTTTGGTGTTTAATTGCAGATTCAGATTCTGGTAATTCTTCAAATAGGGATTGGTAAAGAAGCTCAATCTCCTTTCATTGAATCCAAAGATAATAAACAACATAACTGATTCAATTAGTTTGTCCACCGAGAGTAGGAGTTTTGCATTGAATAATGGTCTTTTAGGTATAATCTCTCATCCATAAAATTCTACCAGTATTGTTCAATTCACTGTCAATTTTACTAAATTGGGTTGTTTTATTTGTTGGCTGTCTGCAAAGGAGTTAGGTTTGGAAAAATGATGGGAAAATTTGGTAGCAGTGGTGGTAGAATTTTGGTTTTGAGCTATTTGGATGGAACTAGCAGCTAAAAATTGTGCAGGTTTTGTAAAAAGAAAATGCGACTGAATCTAAAATTGACTTAAGGCAGGTCTTAGGATTTGGGCAAGCTTTGATCAGAGAGAGATCCACAAGAAGAAGAAATAGGAATGGTTGAATAGTATTTGGTGACAAGAGATAAAGCAGTTAAAGATGATTCAAATTACCTGTGTATTGCAGTGAATAAGGATATTAATCAGGTCAGTAAACAATGGGTTTGTGTTGCATTTGAAGAATACACAGAACAAGAGAAGATTGAGTTGTTGGTGCTGCAATGAGATTAGGGCAGTTATGCTGTTGATGGTGTTAAGATTGAGCTGCAGTTCAAATTGGTTTTAATGTTGATTGTCATGGGTCAGTTGCAGGATATTGGTGGTAGTGAATTGAATGCTAAACAATGAATTGAATGGAGGAATGCAGTTTTGATAAAAGTGTGGTGCTGCAGGTGAACATGACAAATTTGAGAAGTGTGGAGCTTCTTGGTTCATAATGGTGTTGAATGGACAGAACTCAAGGCATTTGGCATTTGATGAATCATAATCTTAATAACCCATTACCACCACCACCACCACGGCACCACCAAATCCTCAACAGCATCAACCAGCTTATGATGTTACAGGCACTCAATGGTTCCTACAGTCAAGAAGAGAGCTTATGTGGTTTATGGTTTTATTTTGACTACTCAATAATTTACAATACTGAGTACTTGCTTAAAAAAGTTGCTTGTAGAACAGTAGACTAGTGAATCTCATAATGTTGTTTGCTGATCGAAGAGTCCTATGTTCGTTGTTTGTTGCTCTAAGGGATATGAAGGAAGGTTCACCTTGTACAAGCATTCTTGTCGTTTCTCAGTTCATAGGTTGCTCGCCATCTATAAGGTGTCTATGAATTTTATAATATGCTTAATTTTCATTATTACATGACTTGGTGTGCTTGATATTTGAATGATTTAGGGGAGATAAATTTGGTTTACTTGTTGCAGATGGAATAAGAGTTCAGAGTGGGTATCTAGTACATTAATTGCCGACGTTAATTGGAAAAGGATGGCAGAGCCTGTGATGCAATTGTATACAGAGAGGACAGATGGGTCAAGGAGCTGCTCGATCATTTAGAAAATTTTCTGGCAAGTGAACCAGTAGAAGTCAAGAGGGGTCAGTATATTGTTAAAGTTAAACCACAGGTAATATAACACTCTTATCTCTTGTTTGCATTATCCATACTTTTGCATTGGGAGATGAGAAAGTTTGGTTAATATACCTGCATGGAGTAAGTAAAGGTTTGGTTGTAGAAAAGATTTTCTCAAGCATGGTCAGTAGTGGAAATCCACCAGATTACGTCATGTGCATTGGAGATGACAGATCTGATGAAAATATGTTCGAGAGTAAATGAGTAATGAGTGCATCCTTCATTCCACTTCTACCAGCGGTTCCAGAAAGTATTTCACATTACCGCACGTAGGACTGATTAAGTGTTCTAAAATGTCTGGATATCCTGCCCGTAGGTAACTACTTACATCTACTTATCCAAACTTGGCTCCAATGTTATTTTGATATGAAAGTTTCGTTATGCATCTTATTATTGTACTATCTTAGAATGTTTTCCGAGTGGACAACAATATGCTCAAATTCCGAATGTTAATGACTAGTTGAAATGATAGACAATAATAGAACCAATGGACATCACTAGCTAGCTATACTGTTTACTTTGTCATATGCATATATATCTATTTCTTTTGTTCTTCTTCATTTGAAAATGATATCCATTCTAATACCAACCACTGATATATCTAGCTTAGTGATTAGGGGTGGAATCAATCCCACTACAATTCAACTAATAATCACGATTAGTTTATTGCAAATAAACAAATCGTATTTTCCCAGATTGTGATTGATTCAGTCTCATCTTTTTAGTCTTTCTTCTTCTCACGCTCGTACTTACTACATTCATTAACTATAGCATAAACATCTAAAGAAAATTAATCCAAAGAAACACCCGATTGGACCAACACTTTTTACACTTGATGATTAAGAAAAATGGTTAGTGGAGGTCATGATGCAACTCATTTTTTCACACACCTTTAAACTTTTACTCTTAAATTTTAACTTTTTGATGCATTTTTCTTATCAGCTAATTACTAGTTTTAACGAATCTGGTTGACTAGTTTTACTTTATGGTAAAAATGATAAATTTTGTACAGAATACCAGACAACTCATCAAGTAGAAAAAGCTTATAAATAGACACCTAGGGCCTTTGTTGCATAGCAATCCAAATAGTGTGTCTCTTAGGCTTTTAGGTTGGGGAGGAGTTTTCTGGACACAGAGTTTTAACTCTGTTTTACTTATTGTCTATATTATTTTTTGAATGCTCGAGATCTAAACTATCATTGTTTATTTGCAGGAAGTACCAAGGAAATATGAAGTCGCTGGTAATGATGATTGCTCAGTTAATATAATCTGAATCCAACTGCATCTATCCAATATGGGAAAAAAGCAGACTACAAGTTGTGGAGATTTAGGATTTGATGGTTTTCTTTACACTTGTATTTAAGACACATTAGAACCTATTAGCTATGACTTGTAGACTTGGATATTTTTTCTAAAGTTAAGTGTCTAGCTGATGAATTAAGTTATGAATTGTACAATGAATAATAATTTTTAAATAAATAATAAATGGTCATTTGAATGAATGTAAATGTGTTATACTAGCAGGTTAATGTGAATGTGAAATACTTTCGGCAATTCGGTTTCAGCTATAATTCTTTTTCAAAATAGATTCATTCACACAACTTCTAATAAGTGTTGTGTTCCATATTTCAAATACACAAACCAGAGGTTATGAAAGAATGTCTTTACAATATAACTAGGTGTTGTCCAACATAGTTCTACAACTCTAATAAGTGTCGGGCAACATATTTCTGCAATACATTCCCTAGGTTGTCTAAGATAGTTCTTCAACTTATACAAGTGATGTGTTACATATTTTTACGATAGACATCCTAGGTTGTCTAAGATATACCTTCAACTTATACAAGTGTTGTGTTACATATTTTTACGATACGCATCCTTTGTTGTGTAAAATAGTCATACAACACAAGCAAGAGTTGTGTTAGGCTTTCAAAAAAAATCAAAAGAGAATCACAACTTTGGCAAGATATTGTCGAACACTAGTGGAAATCACCTGTTTCGCGACCGACAAAGCAAGTCATTTAACTCGTATCTATGACTTGCTTTGTCGGTCGAAGAAAGGGTCGCTGTTTGAGCGTCTTTTTCTACTATGACGTGTCTCTGGGGATCGTTGAAAATCTTATATCAACGACCGATTATAACGGTCAATCAATTAGGAATGACCCATATCGGTCATAGATATAATTTTAATATAATAAAAAAAAAGGATTCAGATCGGCTGACTTGCCTGCACTGAATCTGTCTGGGCTGAAATAATCTGACTAAACCGAAATGAAACTAAAATAAAACTCAAATCAGAATTCAAACTCAAATGAAATTAAAATTAAAGCTGATAATTAAAATCTGAGAACTTTATTAAAATCTAATAAGTTACAACTTCAAGACTAAGATACTAAGATCTATGTTCATCATCAATTCCTCTAATTAACCATTTTAACAACGAATTGTACTCGCGAATTTTACTCGCGGTTCGGTTCATAAACTCTACGAAACAACTACAAAGTCCAAGTACCTTGTTGAAGTAGAGCACTCAATATCGTGGAATGTTTCACTGTGGGTATTTTAATTCATGAGCTTCACATGTCATAATAACATCCACACAACTCTATGAACTGTTGCCCAACCTGAATACCTAAAGTTGAAGTTAATTTGAGGAGGTGACTGGTGATGGTGGTGTAATTACAACTGCAGTTTCCATAATATTGGGTTGTGCGGGAACATCAGGCATAACCTTTGAGGAAAATTGTGTAGGAATTTCTTGGAGTTTGTCAGGTCTAACAAGTGTCGATGCCTATTCAGCTGGAGTTATAAACAGCAACAATACCATCCCCATGGCCCTGCAAACTGCTGCCCTACCTCAACACCTGAAGAATATGAATAAATCAGAAGATTCAATTAGCATTCAAAGTGCCCATGAATACTCATACAACAGAACAAGTTCAATTAACCAACCTGGAAGAGTACCAAATTGCTTTTCTCGGAGACGAATGGTATGGTATGTATCATCTGCAAATAGCCTTGCCAAACTTTAATATAGTTGTCATGCACAGTTTAGATGCTGATATTAATCCCTAAAACGTGCAAGATTAATCTAATTCCCTCTAAGAAAAAAGTTGACCAATTACTATGAAGTGGAACTGTGAATGACAAATCAAAACAAAAAAATAACAACACTACTAAAAAATATTAGAAGAACAGCATTACGATTTACTAACCCTCAAATTGTCAATATAGATGAGAGAGTGAAACAAGAGACGAAGAGATTATTGACCTGGGATGGGTAGTTCAATGTTTTGGAAGACTCTTCCAAGGCGCTGGTTTCAAAGAAAGAAGGAATACTACTTGGTTAGAGGGACTTACAAAAATAAGAAGAAAAAAAACATGGATAAAAATCTTTTAACAAGTAAACCGAAGGAAGAAAAATTTAATACCTAGTTTATAATTATGTTGTGATTTTCTACTCCTCTACTCATTCCCATGCTCATCCTCTAACCATAGACCGCTGTCGCATAACACTGAATTAAGAAAATGTTGTTCTCTTTCTATAATGCTGACATTTCAGATTTCATTGATACACCACGAAGGGAGTTACATATCGAGAAATGTGAACATTACAAATAGAGAACTGCCCATTTAGATGAGTTTACCAACTTGCAGATCAGATTCTTCTGGATGGCGGCGTGTATCTCCTCTCCCTGTATAAGCGAATGTGTTAGCACATGAAAATTTTCCAAAAAAAAAGAATTGAACAACAATGGGAATGGGACATCTTTGGTGGACACAAAGTCAAACTCTTCCCATTTCCTAGTCACTCAAACTGTAACAATGCATTGTTTTCCTTGGTCGAGGGTAAGCTGTTGAAGCTGTGATGTGTGGCTGATGAACATACCTTCTATAGCCTGCAAGTCATCTGGGATACCATATCAATTATTTCAGTGTGGAGTTGCATTCAATTAACAATACACAAATAATTATATAGAATTACTTAGAAAGGGAAATGGGAAAATAAACATGACAAAAAAGATCACACCCCCTAGGTATACATCATGTGGAACATATGAGTGCATCCAATTTTAACTCGACACATGGTATATATAATGGAAGGATACATTATTGCTATGTGAAAAATCATATATAATCATCAACAACATATCGTCGATTCAATAAAACCAACGAACATAACTGAACCACTAAGTCAGATGAAAGCGTTATTAAGATACAATACTAAAGTTGCCGTAAAAAATCAAACTGTAATTTCCAGTTTTATGGCTCAACATGTACAATTCAATTATCAGGCCTATCATCAGTTATCAACATACTACTAAATCTGTGCAGAGCTAATCTAACTAATTTAAGGAATGGTGCAGAGTACAGAACATGCCGAGGCCAATGACCAACTACCACATAAGGAACTTCGTGACTAAAACCTAAGAAATTCTTAGAATGCATCATGCTTTCCAATCAAAATATACCGACCATTGTAGACAGTTTATTTCAAGGTGGGTAATGAGAATGATGCTATACCTTACAAATTGAAAATATATTAGCGTAAGAAAGAAGCAACTCCACTAAGTATGTACTACAATGAAATGATAAGACAAATCATCAAATGACATCAAATGAGATAGTAAAAGTGAAATACTTTCAAATTGAGCATACTGGGAACTGATTCACTTTTGTCAAGAGGCTGCAGAGAACTAGTTATTTCCTGCAATAAGAGGAGCAGATCTGTCAACATAAATATAGTTCAGAAAACAACAGGTGATGTCAACACGACACCATTAAATCATGTCTTGACTTGGAGCCTGAAAGTGATTAAACACTTCCAAATACTCTTTCAATACAAGTCTTGTTCAATTTCCAAATTATGAATCCAAATGAAACCAATTTAGAATCATATATAGGAAAACCAAGACCTACAGAGACAGATAATTTTTTTAATTCACTTGTAATGCTTATACATATAAATTGAATTAACATAAACCACATATACTATACTAAATTGACAAAAAATAAAAATAAATCAGATTATCACCTTCATAATTATCCCGCAAATATCATTGGAAATAAGAGGAGCCTTCAGTCAAGAACCATTATTCACATGCTTGTACATGTCCTTAATCCTACATCAACACACAAAACCATAAATTAAAATAATTTCATACAAGAACACTAATATACTTAACAAACATATGAAATTATAATCAAGATAGCATTTCAACCTTAATTAAGGAATGACAATCAGAAATGCTACCTATTAAGTAAGTTCTTATAGTAAAGTGAGCCCCACGACTCAAGTTCTTTGCACATTTTCACTCAACTCATCCAGTATTCTTCTTGTTGCCTACAGAAGTCAATGAGAAAGATAAGCAATTGGCAAAAATCAAATTTGATCTTGTTATTTGTAAGACCAAGCTGTTGGTTTCAACTGACTTTTTATCAAGTTAACATGATATTCATGATGAAAGAAAAAAATTAGATGAGGTTGAGTGAAAGAATTTTACCCTTTTGTAATAGATATAAAGAAAGACCTTAACAACAACCTTGAAATCAAAAAGCCTCAAAATCAAAAACACCTAAACACGCAGTTGAACCAAAAAAAAAATGATGAAAAGAAAAATCAAGAAAAGATTGAGTGAAATAATTTTCCATCTATGCCGTAGAGAAGGAGAAAGGCCTCAACAAAAAACCTTGAAATCAACAACATCTAATTGCAACAACTCATTTATTCCATACCAGCTCCATCTCATTTACTAGTACTTATATAACTCACAAAAGAGAGTGTAAAAAAATTGAAAACATAAAAAAACCAAGGAAATAACGATTGTAAGGATGCCGGTTGTATCTACCCATCTTTACCTTAGCAGCTGGATGTCCAACTTCCAACATCTTCATTGTAGTAGCACCATCGTTGGTACATCAATGATATCAATATAAAATGCAATGACATAGAATACAAGAATACAAGATGTGTAAACTGTACCACCTGCCAGCTGAATTGCTTCTGCTGCTCCTGCATTCTTCTTCATATCGACTTCGACTACCACCATTTCAGTAATCAGGACTAAAACTGCGGTGCCTACCGCAGTGGCGTGAATCTCTATTACACCTCCCACGATCTGTCATCATATTGTTTCTGACTCATACTATGACTTTTATTATCCCAACACAAAATGCTCGTCACGAGACCTGGAACTAGAATGGTTTACAATCAGCAATACCTTCAACAAGGGCTGTGACTTCTAGTCAAAATAACAGACAGTGCAATTATCTAGACTCAGATATGAAATTTTTACTTACATTCGTTGAGCATTGGGACCATACTTCACAAGAACCATAATTTCCCTTCCATCGACATTCCTTCATACAAATACACACAAACAAACCCTAACATTAAAAGTAAACAAATCTCATAGTTCCACAGGGATACATGAAACTCAACATCAAGTTTTTTAACATCTTTTAAAGGTACATGCTTGGATGAAGATACTCTAGCAGATCTAAAACCATATCATACCCACCAGGGCAGACCACATACACCAAAATCTATAAATAACAAACACCAACACAGCAGTAACAACCACTTAATACAAACCTCAATCAATTCAAGAATATACCTAAATGAAAAGGAGAAGGAAAGTTGAAAACCCATCTCTCAGATCTCTTCAACAAAATCAGTAAAGTTGTTTTCCATGGTTCCCAAATCAAAAAATTCCCATATCAAGCAAGAGCAACAGATATATACTAAGAACATTAAATTAGTTACAAAAGATTATTTGAAAACCCTTGGCCCAAAGTAAGAAATTCAAATCTTAATCTTATATAATAAATAAATAAAAGATTCAATAAATTATACCTGATGAAGTTGATGCTCAAGATCGGAACGAGAATGATGATTTAAAGAAGAAAAATGCTAAAATCGTTTACGATAAGGCTTTGAATACTTTACTACTTTGATTCAGGAGACCGTGGTTTCCTATAAAAAACCAAAAAAAAGTAAATCTGTAAATTTTCCCAAAATTAAATTAAAATGAAACCATTTAAACCAAAATTAGAAGTAAAGGGACAAACATAATCATAAAATGAACCATTAATTTGACTTTTTTTCTAGGAAATCAGTTGATTCTTCAACTGTTGGTGAAGGTGAAACTATAACCAAATCCGGCTTCAACTGTTCGAGAATTCAACTGAGGATGATAATTGGTCTTCTCCCTACAACAAAATCAAAGGATATTCAAAAACTTAACAACAAAAAAATCTACAGAACAAATAGTGAAAAGAGAGAATAAATGGTTAAAGAAAATGGTTTTACATCGAACATAGCAGATCTGAGTCTGGAGAGATGAAGAAGAGAATGGTTGTTCATGAAGATCTGATGGTTTAGATAGCGGATCTGGGAGATAAAAAGAAAATTATTTTTCTTCAAGCTCGGCAGTGAAAGAAGAGCTTCAAAGAGAGAGACGACGGAAAGAGAGGAAAAAAAATAAAGATAAGGATTTTAGTGGGGAGACTAAGTAAACTTTAACATAGAAAGCGGGTCCCGCCATAGAAAGAGCCATGCTTAGGGCTGCACTTGGGCGGGTTTGGTCGCGTATTAACTAAAACCAACCTCGCACCTATAGACATCAGATTTTTATTTTCATAACCAATTCCGTGCCCATATGTTCATTTTCACAGTATGTAATATTTACTTTATTTATTTTTAATAAGGGTAGTCTGGTCATTCTCACAGTCTCCATAATATTTATTGCACTTATTTCCAATTAGGGTAATATGGTCATTTTCGCAGTATGTAATGTTTACTTTATTTATTTTCAATAAGGGTAGTTTGGTCATTTTCACAGTCTACATAATATTTATTGCACTTATTTCTAATAAGGGTAATATGATTATTTTCTCAGTCTGTAATATTTACTTTAATTATTACACTTAATTTAATAGTCTGGTCATTTTCACCGTCTACATAATATTTTATTGCTATCAAAAAAAGAAAAGAAAAGATAGTCTGGTCATTTTCACTGTCTGCATAATATTTATTGCACTTATTTCCAGTAAGGGTAATATGGTCATTTTCAAAGTGTGTAATATTTACTTTACTTATTTTCGATAAGGGTAGTCTAACATTTTCACAGTCTCCATAATATTTATTGCACTTATTTCCAATAAGGGTAATATGGTCATTTTCACAGTCTCCATAATATTTATTGCATCTATAATAACGAGGTGAGAAAAGGAGGGTTCCGCTTAAGAATAGTTGCAGTGATTCAACTTGGTAAAGCAGTCGCGGTGTGGGTTGATGACTCAGGGATATAATCGTAATTAAAAAATTTATACAACGACCGTGTTTAACGCTCTAAATTGTGCTCCAGAAATTTATTATATCTACGACTGTCTTGATCGGTCCACGGTCCGTTGACCGCTATTGAGGGTCGAGGATGTGGGTCATTAAAACCCCCTTCTCCACTAGTGGAACCATGAATCACATCACCCTTTACAACACTCAGTCAAGTATTGTAGAAAAGCTTGGACTTTCTACAATACCCCACCTACACAATACACAAAAAAGCGTTGTAGTAGGGGTACTACAACCCTAATAGAGTGTTGTAAATGATGATTTTTCCCGTAGTGCTATATAGACTCCATTTATACACATTTGATATTTCGAGCTGAGTTTAACTCACTTACATATTTCTCGAAATATAGGTTGGTAAGCTTTGGCTTTAACCAAGTTCATCTTACATTCTTGACGAAAGTCAAAAGATGATCATGTGAAAATCGCCTGGTAACATCTTACATGATTTGTGTTAGATAGTCATTTGATGTAGAATCGAAATGTTTCGTATTGATCATTCAATCACTTGAAAATTTCTTTGAAGCTAATAGTTTGTGTGAGACAGATATTCCCATCTTCCGAGAATATTTCAATGGTTGAAATAAGAGTTTAGAACAATTGGATTTAAGCATTGTATGCGTGCTTGCATATATGTAATCCATGTCCGGGAACCATGGTATGCATACCCCGTATGCGTACCTGATTTAGAGAAAGTCCGAGAACCTGGTATGCAAACCGGTATGCGTACTGGCATAAGGTTTAGGTCCGAGAATTTGTGTTGAGTTTGGATGGTATGCGTACCAGTTCACATACTGGCAAAGCCCAAACTTGGTCCGGCTACTTAGGTACGCATACCTAAGTATATGATGATCTAAAATCGGTTTGTTCATAAAATAATACATTTATGTAATAAGGAATGCAATCTTTTGCAAACCGTGGCTATAATGTTCAAAATCGATTTTGCTTCAATTGTATATTGTATACTTCTACGAGAATATAAACAATTGAACAACTCTAAAACAAGTTTCATTTGAGTCATTTGAACTAGTTATGGTTAAGATGAATGAGGTTGATATGGCTAATTTCGGTTAACTATTGTTGAGCCAACAAGGTGCACACATTTAGGTACGGTTACTCAAACCTAAATGAAGGTACATTTCCTTTGTATGTAACAAGCTAAGTACGATCTAAAGGTTGAAAGTTATTAGCTTGAGTCTAATCGGGTTTTCATCTAACGGTGAATATTGAATGCTTTTTTACCAAGGTAGCATTGATTGCAAACCCTGATTTGAAGATTATATAAAGGAGAACTCTAGCAACTAGGAAACCTAATTCCCATACCTCTTGTGTGATATTAGTTGCAACTAGAGTCGATTCTCCTTTAACCTTAGGTTTTTAACGAAACCATGTAGGTTAAAGACTAGAAGAATTCATTGGGATTGTGAAGCCAGACCTAACTATTTCATCTGTAGTTGCGTGATCCGATCTTGCATTTTTTATGGTATTGAGTACTATCTTCTTTAATATTGGATCGATATATATTCTCCGATAGGCAAGATAAAAAGTAATCACAAACATGTTCTTCTCATCGTTTGTGATTTCACAATATCTTATTTTGCGACCATACGATTAAGATTATTATGAGGTGATTGATATTTCTAGGCTGTTCTTCGGGAATATAATTCCGGTGTATCAATTGGTTCATGTTCACCTTGATTTACCAAAAGACGTAACAAAACTCATAGGTTTATCTGTGGGAGACAGATTTATCTATATAATATACTTTTCTGTGTGAAACAGATTGGTTTATCAAGTCTTCGACTTTGGGTCGTAGCAACTCTTAGTTGTGGGTGAGATCAACTAAGGGAATCAATTGCATAGAGTCCTGCTGGGATTCAGAGACGTAAGGAGCGCAACTGTACCTTGATCAGTGTGACATTGGTTAGGGCTCAACTATATTCCACTCCAAAGTTAACTTGGAGTAGGCTAGTGTCTGTAGCGGCTTAATACAGAGTGGTGTTAAAATCTGGACTAGTACCCGGGGGTTTTCTGAATTTTTGATTTCCTCGTTAACAATATTTCTGGTTTTTGTGTTATTTATTTTCCGGATTACATTTTGTTATATAATAGAAATATCATAGGTTGTGCATAGTTCAATCAATTAGAGAATCCAATCCTTGGTTGTTGATTATATTGATTGACACTTGAACATTGGTCTTTGGTACCATTCAAGATGTTTCACATAATCAGGGGCGGATCCAAGGGTTGACTAACCCTGTCTCTAGCCCCCCCTAAAATTTCAAAAAACTATATTTAGACCCTAATATTCTTCAATTTTCAGGTTTAATCCTCTAGTTTTTAAGATTTATCCCCCTGATTTTTAATAATCTAGTCCACCAAGTTTATCAATTTTTTTTATCCCCCCTTAAACTTAAAAGCTAGCTCCGCCACTGCACATAATAATCAGGCTCACGGATTTCTATCTATTTGATTTGTTGATTACATTGTGAAATAGAGATAAAAACTCTTGGATACATTTCCATTGGTCGAGTCTGGCTGTCTAGTTGATTCTCTTAGAATCATATTGGAGTTTGTCCATAAAGATTGCTAAGATAAATATTGGGTGTGGTTGTTGTACCCCTGATTTTTCAATTGGTATCAGAGCAGGCAAACACGTTTAAGACCTCATAAGTCTATGTTTGTAGCGATCTGACTATATGGACAAAAGAGTTATCTGCATAAACGTACCACCAGTCTTCGATGGCTCGAATTAATTATGGTGGAAACTTTTTATGCGTGCCTTTCTCCAAGTGCGTGATTTTCTATCATGGGTATATGTAAGTAATGGCTATGATCCTGCGGAAGTTATAGAAGGCAATGTAACTGTTCCAAAGGATGTTGGTAAATATGATGCTGCCGAGATTCTTGCTAAAAGCAAAATTCTGACAGATTAAATGCTATCATCCATGCTATTACCCCAGATCTTCAACACCATGTGACTACATGCACTAAGGATAAAGAAGCCTGTGATATCTTAGAAACTATATTCGAAGGGAATACCTCTGAAAAGGAAGTTAGGCTTCAAAACCTGAGTTCCGATTGGGAAAACCATCGTATGGATAACGAAGATTCATTTGATGAGTTTAATTGCGTTGGGTAAGACTATTCCTGAAAAGGACATTGTGATGAAAATTATCAGATCGTTCCCAGCCAAATACGATTCTAAGAAGCATGCCATCGTTGAAGGAAATAACCTTAACACTCTTTCCAGAAACACCTTGGTTGGGAAGTTAAAGATCCTTGATCATGAGCATACATCCAAATCTGGAAAGGATGATGCTTTCAAAGCACAAAATAACACTAAATTACTTGGCAAAAGTAAAAATGTTGGCATCTCTGAAGATAATCCCTCTGAGACTGATTCATCAGATGAAATCTTGAAAAGTCAGTCTCGTTGATCACAAGGCAGTTTAAAGATCTTCTTTTGAAGAAAACTAAACAGTTCTCCAGAGATAAACCTAAGTCATCAGTTAAACCTCATAATCGTGTTCTTCCTAAAAATAGGGATGCTGATAATACTGATGACGAGGTTAAGCCACAATGCTTCAAGTGTAAAGGTTTTGGTCATTTTTCTAATGAATGTCCAAATCGTGAAAATTACACTGGAAACAAAGGTCTTGCTGCAACTCTTGATGAAATGTCTGATCATTCTGATTCTAATAAAGACGAAAAATCAAGTGTTGCACTCTTCTATGAAAATATTGACTTTGATAATTGTAGCAATAGGTTCATCAATATTGATATTCTTCTAGGAGAAACTTCAACCATCTTGGAGGATAAAATGGATTTCTCTTTGTCTAATGGAAATTATATTTTTGATTTTTCAGGTTCTACCGTTTGTCTAGCAGCCTGCAAAGCAATGACGTCTGAACCATCCTCCATATTGACATGTTCTTATTGTACTCTCAAGGGTCATGAACTCTCTAAGTGTTTCAAGTACAAACATAAGATAAGATATGTCAATAAACTTCAAGGTAGAGCAAACATATTAGCAACCAAACTCAAATTTGTTCAAAAGTCGACTGACGTATGTAAACTTATCTCTTCTCTAAAGAAGTTAATTTCGAAAGAAAAAGTTAGACCACTAGTACGGTCTAAACAGTCTTTGAAACATGGTTCTAAGAATTCCATTCAAAAATATTATGGTGGACATATTATTGTTCACCCCAACCCAAATTAAATTGTGTTGGTTGTGTTTCTTGTCTCATGTGCATGTTTCAAAAGAGACAAGAGTTTGCACACTTCAGGCTTTAGGAAAAGAGAGAAAAAAATTCTTTATTTTTTTTTCTTCTTCTTTTCATTTGGAATTCTTCCATCTTTTCATATCTAATTGATATTGAAAAGGGTTTACTCTGTTTGAATAATAAAAGAGGGTTAATATCGACAATTGTTCCTTTTTTAGGGTTGTGAGTTGTGCGTACGTGAATCCTTTTTAGTGTATTAAGGTTCCGTAACCCTACATTCCTTTTTCCTTCTCTGAAAACTCTTTTCATCAAAAATTTCTTGTTGAGTCTGATTTGTGAATTCCTCCCATAATCTCATACCTGTATGGAGAATCCAAGCATTATGTCTTCTGATGGAAAAGATGTTAATATGATTGTAAAGCCATCAATCATGAAGGAAAACGATAAATCTCATGTATTTTTAACTTTGAAAATAAAAAGGAGGAATGTGAGAAAACCAAGAGCTGTTCCATATAATCAACAAAAGTTCTCTGGGGTTCTTGAAGGGTTAAAGAAAACAATAAAGGAGATTCAAGAAATAAATGATATTTTTTTAGGACTCTAGAAATTCAGAAGGACCTGGTTCGGGATTAGTCTAAAAGGTTTGTTGGAATTAACTTCTTTCTTCATGAACCTTATGTTCCTATGGTTGTTGACGACAGGGAGTTCGGGGACGATAAATAATTTTTTAGAGGTCTTAATGTCTAGGAAACATCTTAAGAGAATTTATTTTTGTGTTTAAAGAATGATAACTAGGGTTTGGAATATCCATTATTATGAATACACATAACTATATCCAACGATTTTCATCTTGCAATGTTTTTAGATTTATTTATTTAAATTCTAAAGATTATTTGGAAGATTATTTTGCAGTATTAATCTTTATGGTTTCATATATTGCAACTTGTTATGGGATATGTATGTTTGCGTCCATGAACTATATATGATTGTCCCATATATGTCAAAATTTAAGTATCTCATATGTCATTATGCAAATATTGATAAAAGATTGAATGAACTTTTGACAAACAAAAGTTAAGCCTATTATGTCATTATGCAAATATTGATGGAAGATAGGATGAACTTTTGTTTACAAAGATTAAGTCTATTATATGTATTTATGCAAATAGTGATGAAAGATAGAATGAATCTTTGTTTATCCCGCAGTATTGGTCTTCCCTGATCCACATCTTTGTGTAAATATTGTACGGATCCGTAAGTTCTCTTATGTGAGCATTTCCGATTAAATTAATCATGGGTTCTCTTGTGGTTAATTTAATTGAGTATTTCGGATACAAATTCATATTTCATGTGATTTGTTAATGTCCGAAGAAATCCTTATTTTCTTGTGAAAGTAAGATCGCTCTTGTTGTTCTTTCGGGAATGACATTTAATGGGGGAGAGTTCTTAATTGAACTTGTCCTTAATTGCCAAATATTTATGGGGAGTGCGGATGTGGAATACTGTAGGGGTTATCTTGTATCTTTATAAAATCCTTGATGAATACATTTAGTTCCGGCTATATGATGGCATCTAAACAAGTTGATATGTTGTTCTCTTTTTGCCATGAAGTATCTCTATGGAAATTTCATTAGGATCCCACTAGTTTTCGTACGTTTACCAATTTTTATTGAAAAAAGGGGGGGGGGAGAATTAATGTGTAATTCACACTACAAATATGTACATATGGTTTACGGATCATTATGTAAGGGGGAGTGGTTTTCATGTGAGATGAAGTATTGACTAAGGGGGAGTGATACATATCACCATAGTACTGTTGTCAAAGTTGTGATACAACTGAACTTTGATGTTGTGTAATAATACTATGACACTGTATAACAATGATTGAGAGCTTCTGTTTTCTCATTGTTATGGATACGGATCTTCAACAACATTAATGCTGAGTTGAACACGTTCATAATCATTGGAGTACTTGGAAGTAACTAAGATTTCGAGTAATGTTGAAGAACCAAGGAAATCAATCATTTGGATTGAGAGCTACGAAGTTTATTTATTTTGTATTCCATATGTATTGATAGTTTTTTCACTAAAATTGATAAAGGGGGAGATTGTTAGAGAACTGCTCGGTCGAACTCGCAAGCGTTGCTATCTCAAGCTTGTTTTCAAAACTATAATTCTTGATATCTAGTCTACTTATAGCTAATTCTTGGATTAGGATTGAAAGTGTGGTTGAGCGGATTAGGATAGAAAGTTTAGTTGAGCATTAAACTTCACGGCGTTCATCGATTGAGGACGAAGAACTAATAAGGGGATCTTGTGGAACTTCATCAAAAAAAGGTATGTGGAGACTTGAACTCATCTATCACTCAAAAGTCTATCTACACTATCTCCTATTTGAGACAAAACTCGTATAGCTATATAGACTTCATTTATATACATTTGATATTTCGAGCTGAGTTTAACTCGCTTACATATTTCTCGAAATATGTGTTGGTAAGCTTTCACTTTAACCAGTTCATCATATATTCTTTACGAAAGTCAAAAGATGATCATGTGAAAATCTCCTGTTAACATCTTACATGATTTGTGTGAGACAGTCATTTGATGTACACTGGGAATGTTTCGTATTGATCTTTCGTTCACTTGAAAATTGCTTTGAAGATAATAATTTGTGTGAGACAGATATTCCCGTCTTCCTAGAATGTTTCAATGGTTGAAATGAGAGGTTAAAAAATTAGATTTAAGCATAATATGCATGCTTGCATATATGTAATCCATGTCCGGGAACCATGGTATGCATACCGGTATGTGTACCTGATTTTGAGAAAGTTCGGGAACCTGATCTGCAAACCGGTACGCGTACTGGCCTAAGATTCAGGTCCGGGAATTTCTGTTGAGTTTGGATGGTATGCGTACCAGTTCGCGTACTGGCGAAACCCAAACTTAGTCCAGCAATTTAGGTACGCATACTGATAGGATCCAGATATGCCTATATGTATAACCGCAATCGCACGGTATCTAACTAGTAGACAGAGGCAAGTACGGGTCGTTCCCACAGAGAGCGGTGGAAATACTGTAATAAATATCTCTAATAAAAAGTAACCATAAATGAAGTTTTTGGATTTTTAAAATTAAAAATATAAAACGAAATAATAAAATTAAACCAAACTAAACTAATAAAAGAAATCCAAAGGAAGAATCGGTAACCAGGGTTTTATTGGTATCCACCACTATTTCTATTTAATTACTGAAATGAAACATAATTATGAATATATGTTTATTGTTCGTTCTATCGACATCACCTATTATAGGTATTAGAGTCGCAAATATCACTGGGACGCCCTAAGCATGACACATCAAAAGATTAAACCAAAGCATGCACCATCAAATTGTGCTAGTGAGAAAATTATACGAAACTAACATATTGATTCGCAAATATTATTTGACTCTTCTAAGCATAACACATCAAAGAAATTAACCCAAGCATGGAATATCAAATAATGAGACAAATATATTTGTAAAACTATCATTTACGAGCACAAAGGTTTTTAAAACCGGTGAAGCAACAACTTATATTTTCGATCAATCAATAAACATTATTCAAAAATTAATTAATCCAAATCATAATGGTCTCATGCTATATAATCTATTGAAATTAGCCTAATACCCAAAGTGGTCTCAATCCATAAAAACCCTAGTTACAAAATAATTAGCAAGACATGGCTTTCTTAAAAGCCATAAACAAATATATTAGAGATTCACTAGCTAATCGAAATGGAATTGGAAAAAAACGAAAGAACGCAAACCCTTGTTCGTCTCTCCTTCACGGCTCATGTGGATAAAGGGAATGGAGACAACGAAGAGTGGTGTTGGAGTTCGGTTAAAAGACCGCCTCCAAACTCCAAGGTATGGAGTGTGCTAATGGCCATCTCTAGGTGATTCAAATTAGTGTTCAATTCCATCTATTCGTGGCAAGCAACATATTGAAGTTAATCAAATGGGTTTTGTATGGTTTGATTTGGTGAAGTTTATGAACTGCATAGAGATTTGAAAGGTCAAGACAAAGCAAGGAGGATGGAGATTAAGAAGAACTTTTAAATCCGGTCACGTTGAGGAAGGTTGGGTTCCAGATTCGAGTTTATTTGAAACCTAAAAACCGACCTCCCCAATCTCTCTCCGTCGAATGAAGATGGAAGAAATCTTTGCTTCTAACAGTTACTACTACAACAGTCACCAACAGAGAGAAACCAAAGATAATCCTCCCAAAACCGACCTCCCTCTCTGTTCTTCTCGTCACAGAAATATAAAGCAGCTGCCAAGAGTTCTAATTGGACTAGACAAGCACCAAAGGCCCAGTCCAAGCACAGAATCTCGGCTGCTTCCTAATTTCTTTCTTTGGTCTCGGCCACAGCTACTGCTACTCCCTGACCAGCTCAACCAACTCCACCGGGTGCAACTAGCTTTTCCGCTGCCACTTATTTTGTGTAAGATGCTGCTCAATACTCCCCTACTACGAACGAGAATTAAATACCAACTTCTTTCTTATCTTCAAATCTAGCCAGCAGATACGTTTCAAACAATTCCCTTCTTCTCTCAGCCAATCTCCAATTCACATCTCCACTTCACTGATCGCAAGACGAACCCAAAACTCAGCTGCCACCTGCTTGGGACCAAGAAGTCACAGTAAAACCACTCCCATGTACACAAATCCATGTCCACTCAAATTGCAATGAAATCACATCCATACAACAATGGCAGCAGCACTCGACTGACATTCCAGCTGAAGTCCCACCTAAAAGAGCAACACCACCTTCACGAATCTAACCAGTAAATTCGAACCAGCTCTGACTCTAGCTAACATCTTCACCACAATTGTCTTGGTTCACATTCTTCTCTTGATAATGGCAGACGAAATACATCATCACCGCTGATTCGAAGCTTCCATTTATCCTTATTCTCGTCCGCAGATCTTCCCATCTATCCAATGGCGGCCGATCATACATGCAACGTTTCTTAACCAAACCCATTATAAGTACGCGTACCCACCACAACCTGTAATTCTTTCCTCCACCGACGAATATAGCAGCCAACACACAGTCCTTCATGGCTCTGCAACTACGTCATTCATGAGCTCAACTGCGCAAACTAAACCCCTATGTCGAACTCAATACACAGTCCATCTCCACTTCTTGATTTACCGAGACAGCTTCTCGCAACAGATCCAATTCAGCCAACAGTCACGGCTAACTCTAACTGCGGTACATTTTCATCTCTTGTTCTCTCTTCAGCTTCACAAAAATCTCAACCCAGAAAGGATGGTGATGACGGCAGCTACTACAGAAGGCACCACTGATGTTGATGCTTGGACTTCCTCTTTTGGATGAGTATCAAGATTGAACCAAAATAGAGAGATTCATTGATTGAGTGTTTAGATAACAAGAATACAATGTTTTTGATATTTTTGAATGATTACAAATGATACTACAAATGCCTATTTATAGGCTTACAAAGAGAAGAAGAGAACTATGCCTATGGAGGCTAACAACTATGCCTTTGGAGGCTAACAACTATGCTTATGGAGGCTAACAACTATGCCTTTGGAGGCTAACAACTATGCCTATGGAGGCTTACCTTATATTCTTTGTTTCTAGAATAATCTACATGTTTAGAACATGTTTAGAGGTAATTCTAACACTCCCCCTCAAGCTGGTGCATATATGTCGCTCATGCCTAGCTTGCCAACAAACTTCAGAAATATTTTACTTGGAACTGCTTTAGTTAGAATATCAGCTACCTGTTCTTCCGATCTAATTCTAGGTAACTCCATGATCCCATTATCCAACTTCTCTTTAATGAAGAACCTATCTATATCCACATGTTTTGTGCGATCATGATGAACTGGATTGTGTGCAATATCACACGCCGCTTTGTTATCGCAGTACAAACGAATTGGTTTCCTAGAAGGATACCCCAATTCGGTTAGCGTATGTTTTAACCATATAACTTCGCAGATACCCAGCGCCATACCTCGCCATTCAGCCTCTGCACTTGATCGTGAAACAACTCCTTGTTTTTTGCTTCTCCATGTAACAAGATAAAATATCCTGAAGTAGACCTCATATCATCACATTACCCACCATAGTCGAAATCGGATATGCCTCCATACTTTTGAAGTCTTGACCTTTCTTAAACAAGATCCCTTTTCCTGGAGCGGACTTCGGTATCTTAGGATTCGCATTACCGCATTCATATGTGGTTCTCCAAAGATTATGCATGAATTGACTAACAATACTCAATGCATATGCAAGATCGGGTCTTGTATGTGCCAAGTACATTAGTCTACCCACGAGCCTTTGGTATCTTCCTTTATCAACAGTACTTGGTTGCCATCCGAACATAATTTCAAACCTGGCTCTACTTTGGTGTATCTACAAAGTTGACATCTTTGTCATACTGTTTCCTCCAACAAATCAAGGGCATATTTTCTTTGTGACAAGAATATTCCTTCGTTGATCGAGATAGTTCAATTCCAAGGAAGTATTTTAAAGAAGCAAGATCCTTCATCCGAAATTCACTTGATAGATAATTTTGGAGAGCCTTTCTTTCTTCGGATCATCTCCTGTAACTATCATGTCATCTACATATATGATTAAAGATGTAATCTTACCTCGATTTCTTTTTAAGAATAAAGTATGATCTGAATTTGCCCTGGCGATAACCAAATGCTCTCATAGACTTGGTAAATCTTCCAAACCACGCTCTGGAGATTGTTTCAGACCATACAATGACTTGTTTAACCTACAAACTTTTCCGTTATGCAACTCTCGACTCCATCATTCCCGTGGAAGCTGCATATACACTTCTTCGGACAAATCTCCATGTAAAAAGGCGTTCTTGACATCAAACCTGTTGCAATGGCCAACCCAAATTTGCAGAAGAGACAACAACACTCGCACCGTATTCATTTTAGCTACAGTGCGAATGTCTCATTATAATCTACACCATAAGTCCGGCTATACCCTTTAGCAACCAATCTTGCCTTAAAGCGTTCAATTTCACCATTTGCCTTGTATTTGACTTGTAAAAACCCCAACGACATCCCACGACTTTCTTTCCTTCCTGGAAATTCAACCATGTCCCAAGTATTATTTTCTTGTAAGGATTTCATCTCATCGATCATAGCTTCCCTCCATTTCGGATCGATAATGCTTCCGCACGCTGTTAGGAATAACTACAGTAGATAATTGATTCACAAATGACTTATTTGATTCTCTGCCAGACGGTGATTAGAGACATAATTACTCATGGGATATTTAGCTTTTGATGAAATATCGGGTTCATACATAGTTTTAGGGATACCTCTATTCCGACGTTCGGCAATTGTTTCTTTGCAGTTCAAGAACATCTTCAACGAACGGTTGGATTGGGGTTGGTGATGTATCATTATCTTCTTCAACTTCATCTGCATTATCTTCTGATCCATCTGCATTATCTTCTTCAACTTCATTTATAGCTTCAATTTCACCATCTGTGTTAATTTCTTCCCCACTAACTTTCTGTTCTTTTGGAATATGAAGAACAACATCTTCTTCGATTATGTCTTCTTCATAGTCAAGAGTCTGAATTTCTTTTTCATACTCCCCCTGAAGTTCAGACTTTGAGTAATACATCACGTGTTCGTGAAACTTAACATCCAATGTGATGTACATTCGTTTAGTTGGAGGATGGTAGCACCTATACCCTTTCGACTTGCAGATATCCCACGAAGACACATTTTAAAGATCGGGAGATAACTTGCTCCGTTGGTTCTTGTGTAAGTGCACAAATGCTACACAACCAAATATGCGTGGTGGCAAGTTTGGAACTGTTGGTGAAACTGTTGCCTCGGTGAGAGCTTGAAATGGTGTCTCGAAAAATGATAGTGCTGGAAGGTGTGCGGTTGATCACATATGTTTACGCAGAGGTAAGAGCTTCACCCCAATAAGTTAACGGCATATGAGCTGATATTAATGAAGCACGCACAACTTCAAGCAAGTGACGGTTTTTTCTTTCAACTACCCCATTCTCGTTGAGGAGTATTAGGACAAGTTGTCGATGAACAATACCACATTCTCTTAAATAATATTGAAAATCGGTACTTAAATATTCGCCTCCATTGTCACTTCAAGAACTTGAATCTTTTTATTGTACTCGTGTGTTGACTAATTTGTGAAACCTCTGAAATAAATTATTCACTTCATCTTTTGATTTCATCAAGCAAACCCATGTCATCCTAGTGCAATCATCAATAAAGGTGACGAACCATCGTGCGCTTCCAAGAGTGTTAACTTTAGACGGCCCCAAACATCGAGAATGAATAATCATGAATGGAATAGGACTTTTATTTAAAATTGATGGAAACAAAGTACGATGGCTTTTAGCTAGTTCACATTCTTCACATTGAAAACTAGAAACATCAACCTTTGAAAATAGACTAGCAAATAGCCTTTTTAAGTAGCCAAAAGAAGCATGCCCTAACCGTCTATGCCATAACCAAATTTGCGATTTCTCCTTCTCCCCCTGAGTACCATTCATAGCTAAAGCATTAGATAATCTTTCTGAAATTTTTGACGCCAAATCTAGATAGTAGAGCTTTCCTCTTCTAACCCCAGATCCAATCGTTCGCCGTGTTCGGATGTCCTTAAACACACAAGAATTAGGCCAAAAAATAACAACACAATGTAAGACTTTAGTAATTTGGGAAACTGATAATAGATTATAACTTAGAGAGGGAACGACTAAAACCAAATCTAGACTCAATGTATCAGTAATATTTAATGATTGTTCTCCAATTATCGGAGCCAAAGATCCATCTGCATTGCAAACGGAGTTGTGTATGGATGTTTTAAGAGGAGAAACCTGTCTGGAATCAAAAGTCATATGGTCTGTGCAACCCGAATCAATTATCCATGAGTTATTAGGAACAACTTGCGAAACATTAAAAACCTTACCATTGGTTGTTTCCATAGCGGATGTTAGATTGCTAACCACATGTGATGCTGCAACGGAATTCTTTTTCTTGGGATCGCGCTTATCCCACCAATCTGGATACCCGACAATCTCAAAGCAGTTGTCTTTGGTATGACCACGTTTATTACAATGAGTGCAGGTGGCGGACTTATCTTTAATGTTGTATTGACGACGGGTTGCCATTGCAGAAGTATCAACTTCAGTTCCTTTGTTCATTGTAGTATGCCGGACAGATTCACGTCGTACCAAAGCATAAAAAGGTTCTAATTCAAGTATGGGATCCTTCCTTAGAATTTCCCCACGTATTTGTTCAAATTCACTGTCTAAACCAGCAAGAAAAATATGCACCCTCATACGTTGAACTGATTTTCGATATAGTTCAACATCTTTTTCATTTTCCATAATCACCTTATCACGGTGATCTAGCTCACTGAATATTTCTACTAATTCCCCATAATAGACCGGGAGTGGTCTACCATTTTGCCTGGCAGAGAAAGCCCTTTGATTTAAGATATAAATTTGTAGTTCATCTGCTCCATCATAGAAAGCCTTAGAAACAAGATCCCGGATCTCACACGAGCAAGTAGGTAAACGAATATATCGTTTCATTATTTCTGGTGACATAGACATTAATAGCCATCTCTTGACCTTTTGATTTTCAGCGTACCATTTATCATACTTGTCATCATTTTTAGATGGAACTGGAGACGTCATGCGCGAATAAAGGAGATCTTCTCCTTCTCAAAGAATATGCATCGCAATGATTTGAGACCACATATCATAATTTGATTCATCCAAAGTAATTCCTGCCTTGAACGATGACCCATCGGATTGAAAAATAATTGTGTCGGAAGGTTTTGTGGTTTTAGAATTTTCTGTATCTGAATCTCCCATGGTTCAATACTAGATACAAGGATCCTTAACCTTGCTCTGATACCATATCAAGATTGAACCAAAATAGAGAGATTCATTGATTGAGTGTTTAGATAACAAGAATACAATGTTTTTGATATTTTTGAATGATTACAAATGATACTACAAATGCCTATTTATAGGCTTACAAAGAGAAGAAGAGAACTATGCCTATGGAGGATAACAACTATGCCTTTGGAGGCTAACAACTATGCTTATGGAGGCTAACAACTATGCCTTTGGAGGCTAACAACTATGCCTATGGAGGCTTACCTTATATTCTTTGTTTCTAGAATAATCTACATGTTTAGAACATGTTTAGAGGTAATTCTAACAATGAGAACGTACACCACCTCAACCCCATATTCTATCGCAGCAACACCGTTCCTCCCAACAACGTGTGTACTACAACACTAACTGAGTTTGCTTCTCCCGTTTGGTGAAGAAGAGAAGGTATGTTAGATAATCACGTTCGAATGAAGTTGTTGGAAAGATGGACACACGCCGTCCACTATTTCTCAACTTCTTGGTGACTTTCACATGCGTACAAAAAGAAATCTTTGTTTCATTTTCAGGCAGTAAACTTGTTGTGTGGTGCACTAACTTTAAGTAGTTAATTAGGCAGCCCACATCCAATTAAGCTCTGTGTTTTATTGGCACAATGAATGCAGCATTGATGCTTTTGTCGCGAACGCCACTCAAGCTGCAATTTAGGTGTTTATTCCCTGAATGATCGAATTTACTTGTACTTTCTACAAAAACACTAAAACAATGTTATTAGCCAAAATATCGGGTACTAGTTAATATAAATATGGGTATAAAATGTAGCACCTACGTGCTTATCACATACCCATACGCATACCTAAGTTTATGATGTTCTAAAATCGGTTTGTTCATGAACTAATACATTTATATAACAAGGAATGCAATCTTTTGCAAACCGTGGCTATAATGTTCATGACTTGATTCATGTGAATCAAAATCGATTTTTCTTAATTGTATCTTGTATACTTCTATGAGAATATAAACAATTGAACAACTCTAGAACTAGTTTTATTTGAGTCATTTGAACTAGTTATGGTTAAGATGAATGAGCTTGATATGAAAATGTTCATATGGCTAACTTCGGTTAACTATTGTTGAGCCAACAAGGTGTACATGTTTAGGTAGGGTTACTCAAACCTAAATGAAGGTACATTCCATTTGTGTGTAACAAGCTAATTTCGATCTAACGGTTGAAATATATTAGCTTGAATCTAATCAGGTTATCATCTAACGGTGAATATTGAATGCTTTGTTACCAAGGTAGAATTAATTTCAAACCCTAATTTTAAGACTATACAAAGGAGGGCTCTAGCAACTGGGAAACCTAATTCCCACACCTCCTGTGCGGTACTAGTTGCGACTAGAGTCGATTCTCGTTTAACCTTAGATTTTTAACGAAACCATGTAGGTTAACGACTTGAAGTCTTCATTGGGATTGTGAAGCTAGACCTAACTATTTTCTCTGTAGTTGCGTGATATGATCTTGGATTTTCTTTGGTATTGAGTACTATCTTCTTTAAGATTGGCTCGAGATTTATTCTCCGATAGGCAAGATAAAAAGTAATCACAAACATCTTCGTCTCATCGTTTGTGATTCCACAATATCTTGTTTCGTGACCGTACGATTAAGATTATTGTGAGGTGATGATATTTCTAGGTTGTTCTTCGGGAATATGTCCGGTATATTAATTAGTTCCTGTTCACCTTGATTTATCAAAAGACGGAACACAACTCATAGGTTTATCTATGGGCGACATGCATATTTATCTATACAATATACTTTTCTGTGTGAGACAGATTGGTTTATCAAGTCTTCGACTTTGGGTCGTAGTAACTCTTAGTTGTGGGTGAGATCAGCTAAGGGAATCAAGTGTGTAGTGTCCTAGTGGGATCCAGAGACGTAAGGAGCGCAACTGTACCTTGATCAGTGTGTGATTGGTTAGGGCTCAACTACATTCCAGTCTGAAGTTAACTTGGAGTAGGCTAATGTTTGTAGCGGCTTAATACATTGTAGTGTTCAAATCTGGACTAGGTCCCGAGGTTTTTCTGCATTTGCGGTCTCCTCGTTAACAAAATTTCTGGTGTCTGTGTTATTTCTTTTTCGCATCATATTTTGTTATATATAATAGAAATATCACAGGTTGTGCGTAGTTCAATCAATTACAGAATCCAACCCTTGGTTATTTTATTATATTGATTGACACTTGAACATTGGTCTTTGGTAGCGTTCAAGTTGTTTCACATAATAATCAAGCTCACGGATTTCTATCTGTTTGATTTGATGATTATATTGTGAAATAGAGATACAAACTCTTGGATATATTTTCATTGATTGAGTCTGACTGTCGAGTTGATTATCTTGGAATTATATTGAAGTTTGTCCATACCGATTATGAAGCGAAATATTGGGTGTGGTTGTTATATCCCCGCTTTTTCATAACCGTAGGGATGGAAGGTGGTTCAAGGTGACGTGGCACCACCTTGAATCTTAAAGACCGTATCAATCGGCCTAAGTATTGGATTTGAGCCATGATATATTCAACTTTTAAGTGTTGGAATTTTTGAAATAATTACTCAAACTATTGAAGGAGAAAGATAAGGGAGGCACAAAGAGAAGGATTTTCCATTGATTAGCATCAGCAGTTTACATAGAACAATATCTTATATATATATATATATACATGTAGGAAGTAAACCCACCCTAGATACTATATTGGGCCGCATATCCATGGGCTACAACCCCTAAAACACTCCCCCTTGTGCGGTCCAGTGGAACTCTGTTTGTAGTGCTTCACGTATAGTGCTTCGAACGTAAGTATTCAAATATCGTCCTCTTCTTGATGACTTGTGCTGAAATCAATCGCCTCATGAAAACTTTGACAATAAGGAAAAACCCAGTGGGATAAAACCTTGGTAAAATCCTTCACATGTAGTACTTCACATGTTGTCTCGTACTTTACATGTAGTTCATCACATGCAATATGATCTTCAAAGATCGACGAGTCTAAGTTAATTGCCTCGTTAAAACTTTTTCAGGGAAACCCAAAGGGACAAAACCTGAACTAAAGGAAAAGGGTACAATATTAAGCAAACGTAGAACATAGTTAGACTCGAATATGTTGCCTCATTAAAACCTTGACAAGGAAAACCCAGTGGGATAAAATCTTGACGATGGGAAAAGAGTACAACGTGATAGATGCAAGTAAAGGTGATCCGTTGCAGATGATCACTTTGTTCCGTTGAAGTTAACTAATTGCTTCATAACTCCTAAGGCAGGAAATCCTCGTAGGAAAGAAAATAGCCTTAGTTGGGAAATTACATTCTCTGTGTTTGTTGTTGTCTCATTAAAAACCTTCCCGAGTGACAAAACCTTGTGGGAAAAAGCAACCTCGGTAAAGGAAAATAGTTCAACAAACCATTAGATGCTCCCCCTGATGTCAGACAATTTTCATTAGTCTAATGCAAATAAAAGGAGTTTATCACACTTTACTTTGGTGAATTGAATGTTTATAAGACTATGTTGTTGCACTACACCATATCCTGGTTTTTGCAACTCCAAACGTTTTTGATGTCCAACGGATATAAAGGTTCCAAACTGAGCAACGGAAATATACGTTGCACATCAAAAACTCCGTTGCATCAATTATATATTAATTCATAATAATTGAGAGTATTTTTTGCACCGTTGATATAGGTTGCAATCCTACGGTTATTCTAAATTATACTATTTTCAAGAGTTTTTATCTATTTATCTTTTTTCTAAAGGGTTTTATTTATTTTATTTCTCTCTTATCTCTCGATCAAACTCTCTCTCCTTCTGAAGACTCGATTCTTCCTCTCAACTCTTTTCTTTTTCTCTCAACTCTCTCAGAAAAATTCCATTCTATCATCGACTCTCTCGGACAGATTTCATATCGAGATTTCATATGAAAAGATATAGCAAGTTCAATTGAAGCTTCTAAGTTGCTGAAAAAACCCTATTTTCAACTAGAGACGAAACCCAAAATTCAGCTTTAAAACCTCGAATCAAAACCAATTTATTTTTAAGATATGTATCCTAATCAAAACCCCTAAATCAGAAATTTCGATCTATCAACTGTTAACCCTAATTTTCAGAAGAAGGTATAAACCCTAATTTCTGTTTTATTTATTTTGGTTGATTGAAACGCTGTTTGATGATTTCTAGATGCTATTCATCTATTTATTTTCTTGGGTTTACTGTGAATTGAATTTGCAGGTGTTTGGGTGAGTACAAAATCTATAGAACTTCTGATCACATCAACTTTTTGTATTAGTATTCGTTGTTTCTTTGTAGACTACACTAAGAAGAAGACTATTTTAACTTATCTTTTGACTCATCATGGTAAGAAAAAAAAAAGTGTTCTTTCAGAGCTTTCAATGCACTTTCCTTCACTCTTTCTCACCAAAAATTTGATTGATTTTTAGTTGTGGATTGATTCTCTTTTTACTAATGCTGGTCTAAATTTTCAAGCTTTAGCTGCGGATAATTTCATTTTCTTCAGGTAATATTACTTCTCTTGAAACTCAATTTCTTTTTTTGTGGCTGTAAGATTTGATTGATAGATCGAGGTATTTGAAATCTGGGTTTGGTTTTTAGATTGGTATTAGCACTGGGTTGTGATTAATTTGCTTGATTAATGATTTATTGTAGGAAAAGTTGAGATTTTTAGAATCAGAGTCTCTTTTGTCATCTATGGATTTGGGGATTTGAAGAATGAATTTATTCTGTGAGAATTTGATATTGTGGTAATGATAAATTTGTGTCATGGGAATAAGAGTTTGTTCATTGCTGTTTATTCTGCATAAAAATAGTTTTTCAGGGGGATTTTTGTTTATGAATAGCTTTGGCATCAGTGGATTAAGGTGTAAAACAATGCCAGGCTGAGTTCATATACAAGTCGATAACTTGGGTTCTGCGAACATTAACTAGTTATTTACAGGTAGATGGATACGAAAAGATTAGTTTTACTTTAGTCGATTATTTCCAATGTGGCAGCTTGCTTTGGTTTACAATTATCACTACTACTTGTCTAGTGTCCAATTTGTAGGATATTGATAGTGACACTGACGCTGCTGGATTTACGAAAGCGATTTATGGGGGATATTGGAAGGGCAGGAAGTGGGATATAACATGAAGCTGCTGGGAACAAACTTTTTGCATGTTTAACTAATGTCATTACGTATATTTGATAATTTTTCTTATGATAATATTTGAAGACAATAAATTGTCCCCCATATCCCAATTTCACAAATGTTTTGGTATGGCATAGTTTGGTTTCATGTGTCCTTGTCAACAATAACTCGTGCTGGAAAAACAGAGCTAGTTGATAGCTTGTGCACTCTTAATTTGGCCTCTTTAACATTTAAATGCATATTATACTTGTCCGGAGTGCAACCTAACATTTTTAGCCTTTTAGAAGACTAATATGACTTTAACTTAATTATTTTTAATTGAATTATGATTTGATTAAATTGGTTGTGATTCGATCTGGATGTTCTTTGAAGGAGTGTCGTCGAATATTTGTAGATCATTTGGGGACTAGGTGCTTGATCTATTTTCACTAGTATAACTCCTATGCTATCAAATATAATACAAGGGATGGGTTCACTTTTGCATGTTTAACTAATGTCATTACGTATATTTGATAATTTTTCTTATGATAATATTTGAAGACAATAAATTGTCCCCCATATCCCAATTTCACAAATGTTTTGGTATGGCATAGTTTGGTTTCATGTGTCCTTGTCATGTCCGACACCCATACTCGTGTTTGCGCAACCTAGTTGATAGCTTGTGCACTCTTAATTTGGCCTCTTTAACATTTAAATGCATATTATACTGTCCCGGAGTGCAACCTAACATTTTTAGCCTTTTAGAAGACTAATATGACTTTAACTTAACTGATCTGGATGTTCTTTGAAGGAGTGTCGTCGAATATTTGTAGATCATTTGGGGACTAGGTGCTTGATCTATTTTCACTAGTATAACTCCTATGCTATCAAATATAATACAAGGGATGGGTTCAATCTGTAGTAGACATGTCCAATACAATGAAGCCGATACCCGAAGAAAATGCACAGGTATCAGTCCTGCATTAAAGAGATAATGCTTATCTATATATGTGACTCTTTATCTTTTTATTTTACATGTATATTATTGGTCTCTTATTTTCTTGAGGTCAGGTTTACAGTCTTGAGAGATTGAGAGGCGTATAGCTCAAGAAAGAAACAAAGGCTGAGAAGCATATTCAGTAATTATTACTTCTTGGTAAGTTTAATGTACATTTGTATTGCTTAATGGATGATGTTCATAGTAAATTAGTTCGATAGAAGCATATGACTGGTGGTGGACTTGACAATTTGTTTGGCGTCCACTTGAATTGCTTCTGTTGCTACAATCATCTCCCTCCTATGTCTGGTTTTGAACATGGGGTCAATCTATTTAATAACTTTGTGGTCTTGATTTATTGTTAAGGGGCTGGAGAGTCGGGGAAGTCCACAATTTTTAAGCAGGTAGAAAACTTAAACTTTTCTTATAATTGAAAATCAAAAGAATATTACTTTCATCTGTTCCTGTGATAGATGCTGAGATCCTTTTTCATCGTAATGCGCAGATTAAGATTTTGTTCCAAACTGGCTTTGATGATGCAGAACTGAAGAGCCTACGAGAACTGTGACATGTATATTTTGTTTTTGAATAACACGGATTATAGATGTATATACGAAGAGTTTTTGGTTGATGAATATAATGTGATATTTTATTCTCTTCCAAATGCCTTTCTTCGATTAACAGGTCTTCCCTTGACGAGAATGCAACATTCATGACCTCTGCAGATTCTGCAGTCAAGTTGCTTGTAGACTGTACAAAACACATACCTGGGTGGAAAGGTCTCGAGTATAAAGCTGCATTTCCAGTAACAAAACCCCCTGGTGCAAATTTCTACCCTCCTGATATGGAAAAAAGGTAAGCCATGTGCATACTGCTTACAATTTGGTGTCCCTTGACATACTCGCTCCAAATATTGGCTACTGCATATTGGAATGTTGTAATACTGTGTACGGAAAGGCTGAACTTGTATATTTTTCTATTTTGTGACAGGGGTTTGAGTTTTGGAAGAGCAGTTTAAGTGTCAATCAACAAAAAGATGCAAATGGATTCTTTAATGTAATTAGAAGGCACAGTGAATCTGATTTTGCTAATTCCCTCCATGAAAATACACGTGGTAGTAGTAATCAGGTCTCAGCGTCCAGCAATGATGATCTTCATATTGTACCATTTTCTCAAGAATATAACCCATTTCTTATGAAAGCTGCTGAGCCGCTTAAGTAAAGCGTGGATTTGACAGATCATGTCAAGGTAAGCGATTCAAGAATATCTAAAGGATGTTTAAGGTGGATTATGTTGTTATCATATATTTCTTCGGTGTTGCGATTAAGGATACTAAACTCACCATTGTGCTCCTATACAGTTTGAAGAGGTTGTTGAAAACCAAAGATGATGCTTTTCTTTCAAACGATTACTACGACTCTGACATAGCTTGGATGGAGTTGGTTAGTAATATTCATTATTAACAAAAGTTTGTTAGTTAAAGAGTTTACACGGTTTAATTTTCTTTGTGTTACTATTTGTTTTTGAATATTCTTGCATGCATGATCTTTCACTTTCCTCTTGAGATTAGTTGATGCTTGTTTCAGAGTTGGTTAGAATACTGAAGCTGATGTTTTTGGTGCATGTTAGAATTTTGTATTTTCAGTCATTTTCATATTGCAAGTGATCAATTAGTAAAAAGGTTATTTCATAAGACTGACTATCTATCTCTTCGTTACCCTTTTCACTAATTTAGCAATTCTCTTATCAACCAAGTACATGATAGATGAAGTACGGTTGGAAAACAATGTTTAACTGCTTCGGTAGACATTTCGAGCAAGGCTCTCCGCATCGGGGATCAGACTCGGATCAGTGGATACTGATCCCGATGCAGAGATTAGATTGGGGATCTGCAATCCACGCCAATCAACTACGAGACACATATGTAGCGGATTGGTTGATCCTGTACTATCCTCACAACGATTTTATGGTCGGTCCATATATGCTTTGGTCAAAGTGGGCATGTAAAATCAATCGTACTATCATAATTTCGTAAATTTTAATGAAGATTGATTTTCTTGAGTGTCGTCACAATGTTACCTTCTACTTCTTAGGAATTCCACACTTCGCATGATCTTTTTTTGGTTTTGTTTTGCTTACTCCTCATTTCTGCTAACAACTGACTTATTTTTAAGTTCCATGGATTGAAAATCCTTTATTTTTTATGCTCAATGCGTTTCATGACTAACATTGATATTTATTTTATCATCTTTCAGGATTCTAAATTGGATATTACCATTGGTCCGTATGAGACATATGAAGATGGAATTTTTGGGTACAAGGTAGAGCTCTAGACCTCTTTTCTTACCTTTATCTACAAAAGTGTAGAACTTTTTAAGTTTGGTTGTAAACTGTTGTACGGATTCATGGTAATACGTAACCCCATATACTGGCAATTTATCTTGTTTACATTATCAATTATTTTTGTTTCATATCTTTCCTTCTTTAGTTGCACAATGGAAGTGAGTATATTATCATTTGTATCTCTGATTTTGGTTATGCTTTTTCTTGTGAGCTTATTAGTTACATTGTATTTTGCTAGGCTACGTTTGAAGCATTCATTGGAGTGCGGGATGACGAATCAACTTCTCAAGTTAAACTCTTCAGGAATCATTTAAAGGTTCGGTTAGCTCTATCTTTAACCCACTTTCCATTACTTCCATCAATATATATTCTAAGAGGGACAGGATTGTCTAGGTTCTGGAACAAAATCTACCATTGGATGACTCGTATAAATCTAAAGACGTGGTTGTTGCTCCAATATGTGTAATTCAACTTTTGTATAATGCAGGGGTGAGTTCCCTATCATCCTCTACAGATATTGTTTACCCGTTTAGCTAGGATGCGAATTTTGCAGATTTTGCTTACTTACATCCAGGAGAAATCAAAAGAAATCCCTAGTACTGGGAGAGCATTTTGCTGAAACTTGCCTGAAATACTAATTCTCTTAAGCTTTTATATCAAATATAAATGTCATCTATTAAAGAACTAGTAATGCATGTGGGAATTCTGTAAAAATGAGTTTAATATGGAAAGGAAGGTGTGAGTTACTCTTAGAAGGGAACATAAAACACATGAGACTTTTAAATTCTAATGACTACTGTTGTTTAGATATTTCGGTGGAGTTTATTTAGTTTGGAGATTCAGAGGCTGGTGATAAGCCAACTGCGCTTTCTTGTGAAGCTGACAGTGGTTTCCCTCATCTTTTCTCTTTGGTCTTTCTGTGTGGATGTTCTTTTTATTGTTCTTAATCATCAATAATTTAACACACTAAACCAAAAGAGAAAATGGAAGGAAAATTATTTTCTTGGTAGAATCATTCAAATATCACTGCATGTCTTCTATCTTTTGTATGCTTGGTATGTGAAAACTCAGTGGTTCAGTCAGCTAAACCGCGGTATTCACTGCGTCAAAGATGCAATTATGGTGCAAAGTGCAAACTGAATATATCTTTAAGAACTTCGCCTGCCATAGATATCTTGGTTTTCGAATTAGCAGTGGGAATTTGATACTTTCTGATTCTTTTTTCAGGATGTGAAGGGTCCTCAAACCGTGGCTTTCAATTTTCCAAATGATGAGCGTATCGTAAATGAGCGTGGAACATCAATGGTGATGCTCAAGGATGTTTCATAGGCCAAGTACGTAGCTCGGTTATCTTTGCCAATGTGTATCAGACAATCAAAGTATGTATTACTAAAAATGGTGTGTTTGTTGTTTCTTGTTCGCAAAAAAAATATGATGTGTACTTAGTGGAAACAACTTCATAGGACATATTATAACCCCTTGCGATTGCTTAAAGGCTAATTGGAATTAATTCGATCTCGACTTCAAAGGAACTTGCTCAGAATGAATCAGATAGTGCAAAATATGTCTTGTCTCCCGAGAATGAGAATGTGCAGAATATATTTTCAGGTGCAGAAATCCGTCGGAATTATCGCCGGAATTCTATTTTTCACCTGGAATTATCGTCGGATTTTTTTTTTGTTATCTGTAAACGGGTTTGCAACGTATATAAGTGTTTCTCAAATTAGAATAATACATTACCTAAATTATTGTAACCGTTGCACAAATTAAAGAATCCGTTGCTCAACAAACGTTGGCAATCAATTTTACCATCGTTTTTATACGTTGCACAAATTAATTTGACCAACGGATTTTGGCGTTGCACCAAAATTTGCTACGCCATATTCCCAACAGATATTAGCGTTGGTGAAATTCATTTGCAACGCGTATATCCGCCCCAAATCGGATGTTTTGGTGTAGTGTTGATTCTGGAAGTTACGTTGCTTAACAGACTATCACGTTTCATTTCTTTGATTCAGATATTTTCAGTAATATCAACGCGATCTTTGTGTCTTCAACGTTCAACATACTTGATGTTTTTAGTGTTGTCTCGCTAAAAACCTTGTCGAGTAACAAAACCCTTTGGGAAAAACTATTCTCGATTGAAGGGAAAAAGAGTACAACACAGCTTTAATTTCGAATTAAAATATGTCAACATCATATCCTTGGATCCTCCCCCTGATGTCGGCATCTTCCTCTGATTACTTTTAAAGTTATTCCAGACTGTTCCTTTAGTCATGTACTTTTCAAAACTGAGTATCGGTAATGACCTAGAAAATAGTCTACCGTATCTCCGCTGATTACTTTCGTTGGAGAAGAGATTATGGTTCCTTTATAATCAACAACCTTTGGATTGCACTTTTGTTAGCATTCTTTTCTATGTCTTTGCATCGATAAAATAAATTTATGTCAATGGTTAATTTTATGTACATGATTACATTCACTATACCATTCCAATGATGTTGCATTAGCGCTGAGCTATATCTAGCTAACAAGTTCATTGAGGATGTAACATTTGCTCGAGTACATTATGCTAAGTACAATAATTCGTATATTATACTTAAATAAGGAAAGTTCATCTCCCAAACCAACTTCGTCATATTCCTTTAGACGAATTGGTCATTTATGTACATTTGAAACTCGACTAATCATGGGAGTGCTAGCATCATGCACATCCTTGTTAAATTGCCGGAAAATAAACATATGCAAACTGGTGGAATAATATACCACAAGCTCGGTCTTCTAGTTTAGAACATAGATAAGATCGATATTTCCCAGGATTTTCATCCCAAATTCAGATTTTAAATAGCTTGAAAGATCTCTTATTCCATTAAGAGTACTTATCATGTCCATACCGTTGACATAGATAGCTATAATTCTAAATCAGGAACTTATTTAATACGCATGGCACAAAACCTTACTTGTTTATACCTTCCCAATCAAATTGTCACTTAGACGGGTATACCACATCCGCCTGATTATTTAAATCAATAAGTGAGTGTTCCAATGTAACTGTAAACACACTCCGCGGTTTAGAGTCATTCGACTTGGGAAGCAAATGCCATCATGCACTTTTGCAAATATCTTTGAGTCTAAATATCTAGAGATATAACCACATCTAATGTGTTTCAAGTTCTTTTGAAGCTATCAAGCAAACTAATTAACTGAACATTATGATGTCCAAAAGAGTATGCGATCCAGGGGTTTGTGAGAAACCTCGCGCCATAAGGTGATTCTTTATACTTTAAGACATCATTCTTCTCACTACACTTTATGACAAATAACCACATATGTCTCACAGGCTTTACACTAGGTTGGTTAGCACTACCACGCCAAATACCCGTATATTTGTCAAACAACTAAGTTCTACCTGGATTGCGTAGGCCAAATATGCTATTTATTTGAAATTAACCAAAACAAAGAATGGTTCGATCTCATTATGCTCTACTTCTGGAGCAACTATTTATGGATTATATCATTATTGTGTACGCATGATCCTTCCATTGAATCATATGCATTCTCATAATCCATCAGGATTTCATTGCTCTCTAGAATCATTTAAAACTTTGGAGCGTCATCCAGTTTGATTCATGGACATATTCAGAGACAATCTTATGAGATGATTTCTGATGATATAAATAATTTTTGCCTTATTCACCTACTTCTTTTCTAGGTGAGTATTGATCGAACCAAGTGGTCTCTCCAACTTCCTTTATGGAGCCACGGCCTCAACCACACTTCCACTAAGTGAAGTTGCAACACCTTAGTCTATGGTATATATCCCGTATTGAGGATTTGTAACTTTGCAGGTAGGTTTGCAGCTGGTATGTGTGATCTCATCACTTTAGCAATATCAGTGTACATTCTAAAAATCGAATATTCTTTATCACTTCACATTTACATTTGTGGAGTACAAGAATCAATATGAGACACAATGGGAACACACCACGACAATTCCTGCCGTTCCCTTAGAAAATACTTTTTCTTATCTCCCCCTAACGACTGGAAGACTGTCTCACTAAAGTGATAACCCACAAATCTAGCGGTAAGAGATCTCCTGACAAAAGTTTTAAAATGCGGATATTTGTTGGGAACTCATTTCCAACATAACTACTTAAATTTTTTGAATACCCATCATAGTACGATGTGGAGTCGTAATGGCACATATATAGTGCAACCAAAAATGCGTAAGAATACGAATGTCAGGATTATATCCAGTTACCAACTGGTACGTAGAGAAGGTTGACTAATATTGGGTTCTAAAATGAATTTAAGTAAATGTGCGTTTAATATTGCATATCCCCCAAGAAGTAAAGGTAGGTTTGTACACATAACCATGCCTTAAACATCATCTGTAACCTTTGATGATAGCCTTTGCGAGACCATGAGGTATAGGATGCTCTGCATTGATCCTATTAAATATGCAATAACCAACAAGTCATTTTGATGTGCACTAGCTAGCATTTTAAATTGGTGGTAATCCCTTATATGTATAATATGTGCTAGTAGTTTTCCAAACGCAAAACTTCTTAGGAACTATAACTAGTTCAAAATTTCAAAACATTCACCAGAGCCATAATTCACTTTAATGGTCCGCATTCTGCATGAATATTTTTCTAAGTTTCACCTCGTTTTCTTTCTAATATGTAATTTTTTTTACCATTTGCATCTTAGGACGGTCCCGATCCTGTTTTACTGAAGACTTTGTAAAATGAGTGATATGCTCTCTTACTTAAAAGCATAATGGGAAGGGGGGGTTGTTCATCTAGTAATTTAGAAAACACTTATTGAGAGATATGCCATCACTTTGCATTCTGTCAATTTTTTTTCCATTTTTATTCACTCAAATAAAGTGATATTTGTATGAGTTCTTTCAAAACAATCATCATGTCACAAACAAAGTTGCTTTATGGTCATGCCCAAAGCCTGTATGAGCTAGTTCCCAACATTTCATCGTCGGAGTCAATATGGATTCAATATAGTGAATAACATTTCACTAGATTGACTCATTAGTTTCTCTAAAATATATTTCCTTCCAAATATATTAGAGACTATAAAAGATGTAATCAATTACATTCTCATCATTGTGATGTTCCACATGATACCCATTTGCATGGGTTACTTGAGAATTTAACAAGGTGTGATTAGATATCTTGGTACATCTAGAGATTTTGCGACGTCTTTGTTCTATCTTGAAAACAAATTTTGAGCAGTGCTGCGCTCGATGATCCAATCCTCGTAGTCTCATTATAAGGAAGTAGTTCAACAACTAGTTTAAATTCCTTAAATTAGTGGAAGAAAAACAACTATCAGGTAGACATTTAGGTCTTGAGAGTTTTACATGTCACCCAATATATCTCAAGTGCTTAAGAGAATTTATGTCTCATGTTTTCATTCCATGAGTATAGACATTTGGATCTAGTTCAGCTCAATAAGATAGTTAATTGGCCCGGCAAAGTTCTTGTTGCCATTAAAGTTGATGTGCAAATTGGTTGTTATTATGATACACACATTACATTGTATATACCAACATTTATGACCAGGTGCATTTCCAACTCTTTCATTAATGATGGGATCTAGAGTTACAATTTAGCTTCATCCCATATTTAGTTGATGCCTGTACTTTGGTGTCATTACTGCTGGGAAAAAATACATCTTTGTCTCATGATATATATGTCCCTTTTCACATGCTTTATATGAGTCATTGCGTATAACCCTTATTACTTCAGGATTCTTTCCATTTTCAATTTTGCTACATTTAGCTTAATTTGAGAAATTTATTTATCTCAATAGGCCAAGAGAATCTTACTACACATGTAAACCAATTACTTTAGGTTGAGTAGATTACTAAAGATAGTTCTCTTGTTGTCATATTTCAACATATACTAGTTCGTTAGTATCATGGATGAAGTAGAGAAAATGGAAATTTTCTGACTCATATCATCTTTTGTGAGTTCTTCCACAAAATTTGGAATACATGTGATTTTATTTGCAACGTATCTTTTGAAAATACCGACTCTTAATAGTCGAGCCAATGGATTGCATCCCACTGAACATTTCAAATTTGGGAAGAAAATATCAAGTACACAATAATGGTGCTCAAGTACTTCTAAACCCCAAATAAATACATTGGAATCGAGTTGGTACAACAAATTAAAAAAAATATAAGGATTTTCCATTGATTAGCATCAGCAGTTTACATAGAACAATATTATATATATATATATATACATGTAGGAAGTAAACCCACCCTAGATACTATATTGGGCCGCATATCCATGGGCTACAACCCCTACAACACTCCCCCTTGTGCGGTCCAGTGGAACTTTGTTTGTAGTGCTTCACGTATAGTGCTTCGAATGTAAGTATTCAAATATCGTCCTCTTATTGATTACTCGTGCTGATAACGTGTTGAAGGAGAAAGATAAGGGAGGCACAAAGAGAAGGATTTTCCATTGATTAGCATCAGCAGTTTACATAGAACAATATCATATATATATATATATATATACATGTAGGAAGTAAACCCACCCTAGATACTATATTGGGCCGCATATCCATGGGATACAACCCTTACAACACAAACATAATAATAAGAATGATCTTTTGGGGACTACCCAAAAAAAGTGGGGGACTACCCATTAGTTTTTGGAGAGGATACTAGAAGTAATATTTGGTCACCCCTTATAAATTTTTTCTTTTTATACCCACTTTACCCTTGATGATAAACTTAGTTAGTGATTAGTGATTAGTTAAAAACTGATTAGTGATTAGTGTTTTATAAGTTGGATTTTTTTGTTTTTAACATTTTTTTTGAGAGATAAGAAGAAGAAGGAAATAGGAAGAAGAAGATGGGTGAACCCAAAAATCTTTTTTTGAGTTTAGTAATTATGATATGAGTGATGCATGTGATGATACCTTAGATCTTTTTATTTAAGAGCCACAACAAGAGTATGATGTTTTGGGTACTCATGGATACTTCAAATTTAGTTAATGGTGCTTGAATTGGCCAAAACATTCCCAAAAATGAAAAATTTACAAATTGATTTCCGTTTGGTTTATAAATTTCGGCTACAACATTTGAAGAACTGGTTACCGAACTCATCTGCAAGTGTAGTTCGGTTAATGTTTCTAAAAACACAGGTAGCCGAACTCAGCTTTAATGGAGTTTTTTGTTTCAGAGAAAAGTTCGGTTAGGAAAAAAAAATTACGACGTAACCGAACTAAAAGTTCGGCTGGGAAAAAAAAATATGAAAAAAGTTGCGACGTAACCGAACTCAATATATAGGTTTTCATATAAAAGTTCGGTAAGGAGAATAAAATTGCGACGTAACCGAACCAAAGTTCGGTTAGGAAAAAAAAAAATTGCGACGTAACCGAACTTTTCTCTGAAAGAAAAACCTCAATTAAAAGTAGAGTTCGGCTAGTTCGACAAAGTTTTTCACATAATTCCTAACCGAACTTCTCTCTGCAACTTACATTTTCAACTCATTTTATTGATTACTTCTCATTTTTGCAACCAAAAACGAATGACAAGTAATGGGTTTGTTATAATTTTGATTTTGATTTTGTTTTGTTAATGATTTAAATTAAGCTATATATTGTGGTCGGTGGTGGTGGTGGTTCAAGGTGGTCGATGGTGGTGGTGGTCGGTGGTGGTGAGCGGCGGGGGTGATGGGAGGAGGTGGTTATATATATAGGTGGTGGTGATAAGAAGAGGTGGTAATATATATATAGGTTAAGGGTAGGTTAGTCATTTCGACATTTTAGGACACCCCTTATCATTGTAGGGTAGACATTTGTATCAATTTGTATTCCCCTCTTTTTTTGGAATGAATTTGATGTACCTGTACTGTGTGGTTGCATGTCCAACTTGTACTGTACAAAATATATATATATACATACATACTTTTAATAAATTTCTGTACAGTATTTTAATAATTTCACACTCATAGCTTACTAGTAATAGTCGAGGAGCAAAAAAATATCTACATGTTTACTGGAGATAGAAAGGCACTTGTCCATTGTGCTCCTTAAGATGGGACGTCAACTCATCTGGGAATTCAGGGGGTCTATATATTTTTTGCATACTAGTAGGCTGCCGCTCCAACTTTGCCAGGTAATCAGCTGGCTTATTCCATTCTCTTTTCATGGAGGCAATGAAGCCAGAACGATAATAAGGATATCCCAATTCCATAATTTCTTTCATGATTTGCAAGACATGAGTAAACTCATCTTCTGCCACATTCATCTTCAAACAAGGAACACAGAAATCAGAAGGTGTACTTGAGGAGATACCAGAAAGGCCTTCTTGCTTGTTGGAAGAGAAAGGTGTACCAGAAGAATGAGTACCACAAGCACCTAGTTTGCTGGAGGAGAAACATTGTCTGACTATCAAAGCAATCCTATCTGAATTGCAAGCTATGAAGACTTTTTTAATTTCGTGCTGCTTCGCAAGCTTTAGACCACCTTTGATCCCCTCTAAGGTGTGATAAAATCCCGAAATCGAAGGTAAAGAAGCCCCAGCTAAGGCAATGATAGGACTACCATCCTCACGCCGCAAAATTGCCCCATACCCACCACTCTCTCCTTTGTTCTTTCTGCAACAGCCATCTACACTGATTAGGTGCACATCATCCGTATTGATGTCCATGTGCTCTTTAGATGGACACGCTAGTTCTCTGTCCATTTGTTCTCTGAGAGTTATACTTCTTCGAAGTACAGGTTTCTTCGTATTATCATCAGATTCTTCGGAATCATCCTCTTCCCCAAAATGATCAGACTTGTTATCCCATTCCCACTCAGAACTTTCATCATAACCGCGAGGGACCGAACTTTCTTCGGGAAATTTTGGGACCTATGAAGTCGATGAACAAATCAAGCGATCCATATCAGTGTCACTAAACTGAACAAAATGCAGTATTTTACTGTGAAAAATGTACAAAGTTCGAGTTTAATATTCTGGATGGCAAACAAGAATTGACGGTGGTGACAAGTTATATTTTGTAAGGAAGGATGTCGTGATGGCTAGGATTCAACGACAACATCTATACTAAGCGGTTGTAGTATTACACTGCTTATTAAAAAATGTGAATTCAGGTGATCATTGACGTTAATATCCCATTGATTTCCCATGATAACATTTTTATTACTTATGCAAGAAAATATATCGACAATAGTTGATAATGAATTGGGTAATAATTAATGGATATCCCATTTCTGATCTATCTTAACGAGAGAAAAAAAAAATGTATCAACACGGGAATGATATTCCAACTTAAAATACAGAACAAAAGCTTGGCTAAGTTAGGTTAGGTTAGATAAAGAACGACTGAAATTTATCTAGGACGGGATAAATGTATGGTCGTGGCTTGTTCAACTTTAATACCATAAATTTTTTATTAGTTAGTGTTTCATTAATTGCTCATAATAAATAATCAATTAAGGAAACTTGGATTTCCGTGAAACTAGCTACTTTAATACGTAACTGGTTTTCTTCTGAATTCTCCTCTAATACAGAGGGCCGGAATGTGCACTCCGATTTCAGAGGGGTACACAAATTTGGACTCAAAACTCGACATGCTCCACTAAAACAAATCATGCATGCCAACCAAACTTAGTCGGCATGCTCGACTAGACGCAAGCCAAATTTTGCCAGCATGCTCGGCAGAAGCAAAACATGCCCCACCAAACACTGGTTTTTCGCATTTACTGTCGTCATGGTCGAAAATGCATCACACTAACGACTGTCTATTAGTTGTCATTCTTTTTATATAAAACCATAACGACCAACAACAAAACTGGACACAGGAAATAAAACTTGACGACTATTCATATTACATCAGTCGTTAAGGCTTAGGGATGAAGACCATAACGATTATGTGAATGCTACTTTCAGGAATAAAACCCTCTAAAAAGTCGTCACGCTATTCATCCTACAACTTTGGCGACTGAAAATATATATGAAAAGTCGTCATATTCGACGAAGAGATGCCATGACGACTGTTCAAAAAATTGATGTGATTTTCTATTCAAACTGATGAAATAATGGAAAGAATAATTGATAATTAGATTGATGAAAAAAAAGGAAAATGAATAAAATTTGGAAACCGAAGAGGGACTGGTTATAGTTATTACGGTCCGTGAGTTATAACCCCAAAGGTGTCACTATTCATCCACAAAAAACCCATCTAAACAAAAGTAACACAAAAAACCCATCAAAATAAAAGTAACACAAAAACCTCAAAGAATTTGAAGAAAGCAATTTTGGTTTCATCATAAAATTTGATGAAACCAATTTTAAAATTTGGGGTTTTTGTATTAATGTTGTTTAAGATGTACGTTTTAATGGATCCCAACATTTGAATGGGTTTTTGTACTACAAGTTTGGTCACCTTAGATTTTTATGACCATTTCTGTAATTTTTACTAAAAAGGGAAGCATAAGAGGGACTAGTTATAGTTATTATTAAGGCAAGCATAATTAGGTAACTTTATACCCCAATTTACCAGGGTACACCTCCGTCCAGCCAGTGTAAAGAGTTGCAAAAATCATTTTTTTTTATAAGAAGAAGCCCGCTATTTACTGGTCCAAAAAACTACACGATTGACGGAAAAAGTACATCTCCCCGGTACGAAGATTTGAATATGATAACTTACCTTGAAAGGGGAAGAGCAGATCCCGCGTATTTTCTTTTTTATTTTAATAATAATTATGTTTTGATGATGCTGCATGTAGAGGACAAGAAGTTTGGAATTAGGATGTTATAATTAATTTATAACGGTAATTTAATGAGACTAAACCAGAAAATATCAGGTTAGGAATTAGTACTTGAAAGCAGACAAAGAACTAGAAAAGTTACCTCGGAAGAGCTATTCTTCTGGGATGATCTTCTTTTTCCTTTATCCATTTTGTGCAGGCGATCGTACTTTTCTTTGAGACCCGTATAAGATGGTTCTCACGATTAATTTATAACTTCCACACCGGGATAAGAAACAAAACACGAAAACTTATAATTTTGGCAGAATAGAAATCCAGCCCAAACAGATCAACCTGAACGACTATGGAATATTTTCTTTAATCTAGACCGAAATTTAATATAGTCTAAATATCTTTGATGTAAAATTCATAGAGCGGAAACAATTCAGAAAATAAACAAATTTTTCTTCACTACAAATAAATATATACCGGAGCAAAGGGTTCTTTATTTTGGTGTTTGAGTTTCTCCGGAAAGAAGATGCCGATATCTTTCGCAGTTCTTTCTCCTTCCTCTTAACGAATATATATAATATACGAGTGCTACCATAGGTAACAACGATGAGAATTCACGTCACCTTATTAAATAACATACTAGATTTGTGTCCGTGCTACGTACCGGGTATATTTTTTCTTTTAATTTGGTGTGCGCGGGGCCTTGCCCCGCCCCGTGACAATGCAGTTTTGATTTGGTGTGCGTTGGGCTTCGTCTCGCCATGCATTTTTTATTTGACTTCACCCTGGCTTGTGGCGATTTTTTTTTATTTGGTGTGGCGGGAAAAAATATTTAAATAGGTGGAGAATATGTTTAAAGTTCAAAAGAACAATTTGTTAATGTCAAAACTGGGAGATATCTTGTAAAGCATTATTTATGTTTAATTGGTTTTTTCACCATTATTTGTTTGAAATTCAAATCTCTCACTTGTGGTTCAGTTTAAAAGGGGAAGAACTTATTTTCCAACTTTTATACCGTATGAAGCTAGTCGCCGAAGTTGCAAATAATTTTAAAGAGAAAATCCATGATGAGTACTGAATAAACATGTAATTAAGTAGAAAATTTTATTCTACCCTTATGTTGTTGATACAAGAATCTCGATATCACACGATGATCATTCATAATAGTACAATTTTCTTTTGGTTTCATATTTGATTGATTGATTATGATTTTATAAAATGATTATTTAATGATGTTGTGATTGGTTGAATTATGGTTTCATATTTGATTGAGAATGAAAAGGCTAGAGCTATATTCTGGTGCATGAAATCAATGTGCAGATGCATGTAATTTTTATTTTGGGAACTCCCAATTATAAAATTAGATTTTTTTTCTAATTTTTTTTTTTCTAATCTAGTTTTTAAATTTGAGAAAGATTTAAGCATGGCAAACAAAATATCTATATGCACCAAAAATATTGAGACGGATAAATAAGTGTTGAAATCAAGATATAATCATATATGAAGCAAAATATGAACAAAGTCGCTCAATTAATCTAAGTCGCTTACTTTGTCAGAAAATTGAATTGGGTTCAATTGCAACCGTCATTGACTCATTAAACCGACATTTATAATGCGTCTTTTAAGTTAGTTAGGCGGCGTAACGTCTTATAATGTATCCTGAAGATTCCTTACACCGGATTTGAGACACTTATCATAAAGTCAAAGAAAAAATAATTCCGTCTCCTATTTATTGAAAAGAGGTATTTAAGGGGTACCTCAACCCAACAAATACAACCGATACCAAAAAAGGAGATCGACTCTTTCGAAAAATAGAACACTTCCTCTCCCAAATAAGCGCTCTCGTCTCTCCTAAATAAGATTCAACGCTTGAATTTTCTCTTGCTCAGATTTGCTCTTTTAGAGTAGATCTGAGCAAGACAGATCCTTACTCTCTTAATCTCTAATTATCTTTATCTTTTCTTTCTTTTAGATTTATTTACTTTCTAATAGATCTTTGTAGGTTTTGTTTTTATTTCTGATTTTCTAAATCTAATTAAGTTATCTCTCTTTTGTAGATCAATTTCATTACTTTATTTTCTTTCTGATTCGGGTATTCAACTGGGTTATTGTTTTTGATGAAGTTCATCATCATTAATGGGAAGGTTCAATCCAGTAGAACTCAAACAACAACAACAACTTCTTCAAAGACACCAAAAGCATCAACAACAACCAAGACTCTAACAGACACAAAAACAAAGACACCAACAAAGACACCAGAAGATAGCTATAAGACACCGATTCCGACGATGATACCGACCGATTCCAGCCGATTCAAACAAGAAAAAACGGATCATGATGATCCATGTTACATATGTTACTCTACTATTGAAGAAACAAACCTTGAGAAATGGTTGGGTCCTTTGTGGATTCTAACATCTCTGTTTTTCACAGATTTGTTAATGAGTTTGGAAAGATTAGCTATCCAAATCAGACCTTTTAACACCTGTTACCTATGTTACTATAATGATAAAGAAACAAATCTTGAGAAATGGTTGGGTCCTTTGTGGATGGATCCTAACATCTCTGTATTTTGCAAATTTGTTGATAGGTTTGGAAAGATTAGCGATTCAACCCATGCCATTTAACTTAGTTACTCTAGTTTTGAATCAATCTCTTGGAATGGACAAGATTCTTTGCCGGAATCTGGATTGTAATTTTCAATTTGGTCATGTATGGGTTGTTGTTGCTCTTAGTTTTATGATGTTTGAATATATCTATGTTACTGTAACTCGAGCAATTCATGTAACCGATCCCGATTTCTCGGGTTATCATCAATATGATTTCTAATTTTCCGAAAAAAAAAATGGAGATCGAGTTTGGAGTCGATCACCAAAAAAAGAGAACAAAGAAAATATATCCAAGTAGGAATAATAAAAAAATAAACACCAAACGTCTCATATCCAACTCAAAGCGGCCGATGGAAATAAGAGTCTCATAAAGCTATTACCGTGTTAGCCGTCAAACCCAACATTTTAGTGTTCGACTCAAACCAAAAATAATCTTGAATCTTGATTTCTAGAATTAGACTTTCCAAGTTTCTCTTTTTGTGATTGAAGATTTTAGAATTCCTTTCTTTCCAAATGCACCACATATTGCAACCGGTAAGTTGTTCCATATACGGTCAAGTCTTTCATTACCCCAATCATGACTAGTTTTATAGTTGCGGAAATATTACTATCGTACACCCAATTAGAGTTGCATCCTTCGGAAAAATAATCCCCAACTTTCTTTGTTCGTCAACAATCATAGAATAAATGTGCACTTGTTTCCTCTTCTTATTCACAAAACCGGCACACCATATCGTTGTTATTTGATGCATGCTAACATATTAGTAACAAAGTACTTTGACAAAGGAATATATTTCCGTTGTTAGTAGAGAAAAAGATCGACTAGCATATATTGGCATATTTCTCTATTTTCTAATCCTCAAACCTAAGTTCAAGGTGCTTCCTCAATCAACGTAATCAAATGCATTTTTCTTTTCTTGTTTTGATTTAATATATAACTTAACATTTTCTTATTTAGTTTCGTTTCTACTTGTATATAATGTTTTGTAGATTCTGTTGAATGTGTTACTTTTAGAACATATGAGTGTTTTTAATCGCATATATGAGTCTCTTCGCCCGTATCTTGCTGCCCGATCCAATGCTCCAAGGGACAGGTACGGTTCAGTAGTCAAAGGAACTTCGTCACTTTCGTGTATCTATCAGACTAAGCTCTTTCGGGTTTTCCTTTGGGACCGATTCACTCTACATACATTAAATGAACGCAAAAACCTATAAATTTATGATTAGTGGAGAAGAGTCATCGATTCAGATTTGTCATAAAATAGATCCCTTTTAACTCAGCGGTAGAATAACGCCATAGTAAGGAGTAAGTCATCGGTTCAAATTTGATAAGGGGCTTTTCTCACAAAACTTTAATCTAAGTCTTCGGGTTGGGGCATAAAATAGTGATATTGTTTATTTTTATAAACTCGATGACAAAAAGATAAAACATCCACATAAATATACAAAAAATAAATATAAAACAAACTTATTATCTATATATTTATAGTAGTACAGTTATAAAGTGGAACATTTGTCCTGATTATCATGATCAGTCATTCAGCTGAGTAGTAGAACTACTATATCACTTTAGAAATCAACAAAAGAAAAAAATAAGTGGTCACATCAAGGTCAATTCGACATTGACTGACCTACTCAGTGCCACAACCGGTCCAAATAGGTGTGAGTAGCGACCAATAGTCAAGCTAGGAATAAGTGCCCAGCGGTGCCCCCCCTGAATTTATAACACCGAGTTACACCTCTTAAGAAAGAGAAAAGTAGAAGTTTAGTCTCGAGCTATGGTTCCATAGATGGATTTGCTTTCATCCCCTAGGAGGATTTAAGACCTTAGCATTACTTTAACTAGCTCTATATTGTATGGAGAATTTTAAGTCACTTACCTCTTAACAGAGAAAATAAACCAAATGTTAATTATTTTAGTACGGTTGAATAACACTTACTTACCGACATCATTAGGGTAAGGTTATGAATGGAACAACTACGATGTGTCATCCAACATACTTCAAGTATGTGGCCCATCTTTATATGTTGACACGTATTATAAAGTTGAAAGTAAAGTCCTGTATTGCATAATTGTTTAACTAAAAAATAAGAAGTTAACTTCCTACTTTTTCTAAAAAGATGAATGTTTTATGGGAATTTAGAAAAGGAAGGTTTTTAAATTATATACGTGTCAAGAAATAAAGATGAGACTCGTACTCATTGTATGTGGCCCGACCACATCGTAAACGGAGGGGGTCACAAATATAAGGCTATAAAAGTAAGTTTGTGCCATACTTACGCCATATAACTATGCTTAGATTTTGAATTTCAACCAAGTTTTCATCAACAACGGTTCCAACTTATAAACAAGCCACATCAATATCAGTCATACTTTTTGTAGACCTCATTTATTAAAGTTTAATTTACAGGGTGTATTAAGATTTATATGGATAAAAATGAATACTAGTTTTACTTAAATCTAGTGGATATATAATGTTTCTTAAAAGAATCAAGTACATTCATATAGATATAGTATAACTTTGGATTATAACTGTTTGACTTAAGATTAGTTTAGATTTTAAAAAATTAAAATGAATTACCAAATATCATAATGTAGTTGAAAAAAATCAAGGTTATCATATGGCGATGGGTGCTGGTGGTGGCTGACATTCGGTGTTGGTGGGTGATGATGGTGGTTGGATATCGGTATTAGTGGATGATGGTGGTGGTGGTGGTTGGTGCTGGTGATTGACGGTCGATGTTAGTGGATGGTGGTATTTGTTGTTGCTAGTGGTGGTCGTCGATGCTGGTAGGTGATGGAATTGGTGGTCAGTGCTGGTGGTCGGTGTTGATGGATGGTGGTGGTAGTTGGTGGAGGTGGTGCTTTACTTGCTGGTTGGTGGTGGTGGTGGTATTAGTGGTAGTAAGTGGTGGTAACGTAGGGTGTTGTGATAAAAAAAAAATTTTAAAAAAAATGTTCATAGGAATCCATGAAAATCTTGTGGTTTGGGTTGAGATTAGTATGATATAATAACATGCATATTTTCACTACAAATATCCATAACAATCCTAATATATGTTGCTCATCAACTATGCTAAGGAATCTTAAATGAATTGAATCCCTAGGATAATTGTGGAATCTAAAAAAATCCAAATCGACCACCAAATTATTAATATAATCATTTCTTACATATCTTAATTAAATACCTAGGAGTTTTTTGGATTGTAAAATATCTATATAAATCATAATCCAATACACCCATGTTAATTTGTGATGTATAATTAGAAGCTTCAACTATTCCGTCCAAGCAATGTTGCTCTATCAGTAAAAAAAAACTGAATATTCTCTCATTCTAAATGCATCATGCATGTGCTGATGAAATTTATTTGAAAATTTCTACCTAGCTTAATTAAATTTCAGGTCTTCCTTGGGCTTGATGTGGGGGATGTTTATACTATATTATATATAGTATACTATAACTATAACTATATAATGTTGCAAAATTATACTATATTATATAGAAGTCTGAGATCGTTAATAGTCTCAATTCCATAAGGGTTAATTGGTGTTTAGTACTTATATTTTTTCCAAGTTTGATATTTGATATAACATTTGTACAACCTAGGGTATTGGTACTTGGAACTCACGTTGACTTTTATTGGCTCAGTTAAATATTATTCTAATTTAATTTATAATCTAAATGTTTATGAAATTACTATTGTACCTTTCACTTGGACTAAATTATCCTTGTATTCGATCGCCACATTTTTTACGCGCTTAACCTAACCTAACTCCACATGCTTCTTGTCTCTTCCTCTTCCAATAGACTTACACCAATATTACTATCCCTCACTTTCTACCAATATTACTATTGAATTGGATTCTGATCAACTCAACCCCGATGGTGATTCACTACAACATTTCTACAATCTGTTATCACAAGAAAAAGACTCATCAACCATTAACCTCAACACAAATTTCCCTGGTTCAAAACTCAATCACCATAATTATCTGGTACTCAAAATAATCAAAGCAAAAACTCCTCAAATCAATACTGTAATAGAAATTTTACATAAGTTTTGGAAAACAAACCACCCATACTATATTTCTATTTTGACTAATGATTCATTTATAATTAAGTTTGAATCACTAGTAAACGCAGTTATGATAATGGATGGTACTCCTTGGATTATAAAGGAAGAACTTTTCTCCCTAGAGAGATGTTTGCCTGGAAAACTACCATCAAATTACAAGTTTGAAACTGTAGAGTTTCGCTTACAAATCCATGGCATACCTGTTGAGAACCTTTCTACTATGTTTATTTTTGAATACATCGGTCGACATGACCTATCCGGGGATATGAAGCTACATCTTGGGGAAAATTTCCTAGAACCAAAACTCACATTAATATCAAAGAATCTATCCTATAAGTATTGGCCTTTCCTTTACCTAATAATCCAAACTATGTTGTTACCATTAAATATAACAAGTTACCTAAAGTTTGTTTATTTTGTGGTCGCATAGGTCATCTGATAAAAATCTGTCCAAAGGTTAATGTTCTCAAGGATTATATTTTTACTAACTACCCAGAGACGCTGCGGAACAAGCTATCGAGATGATTCAGCCTAACTTTTCTCCTTCAAACAATGCGTCTACAAAGTCCCATATTTCTGAAGTTCCAATCTTCATAGATATTTTTGTGGATGAAGGATATAAGAATACTGCAACAATATCAAATTTTCCTTCTGCATCTAAGTCCCCACAAATTCCCATATCTTCTCCTTCTACATCTATTTTGAGATCTCTTAATCTTCAAAGGAAATAAAATGTATCTGCCACTGGAAATATTGCATCAACTAGATTGGGATCGAAAATTGTTATCCCTGATAACTTCAGGGTTGAAAGAAGATCCATGGAATTTTTCAACTTTGAAAGAGGGTCTTCTACTTCGGACTTTGTTTTTAACACTGTTGATAACCGTAATATAGCTTTGAACAAGGGTAAGCAAAACTTTCAAATAGGAGAATCTTCTTCCCATGTTTAATCTAGAATTCTACAACAATGGTTTTCAAGTTATAATCCAGATGTTGTTATGTCTGTAACTGAGAATCCAGACTGTCTTAATCCAACATTGATCTCTCATGATTATAATGATATAGAAAGTACTGACAAGGTAAATACTAAATCTGTCGATGTTTCATCAATTAGGGATGGAATATTTTAGGCTTATTCTCAAGGCCGAAGTTTTGTTCGAGCTCTAGAAAATGCTATGATTCCTAAATTTTCAAATGTGGTAGATCCAAGAGTCATGGGAAAAGATAAGGGAAATAAAGTTGTTGCTAAACCTTTAGAAACTTCTCATGGTTCTCAATGGAAAAGTTTGGCTCGTTCTCAAGGGAGATACATAATACTTAATCTATTAAACAATCTACTGAAGTCAAAACTCCCAAGAGAAGACAATATGAGGGATATATTAGATCCAACTCTCCTCATCCTAAATCTCAAAGAAAATTAATGTCTGGGTCTTCTTCTACCAATGGTAAGGCGGCGAATCCTAAATTTCCGCAAGATAAATGTTAATCCTTTCATTGAATTCTTGGGGACTGGGGAATCCTCCAACAATTCGAGAATTAAAGTTATTCCTCAGAGGCACAAATTCTTCTATCCTTTTTCTCTCAGAAACTAAAATGTCGGAGGATATGTCTCTACAAAGAGTGCATCAGTTTGGTTTTGATAATAATTATTTTTTTTCTTTTGTGGGTAGAAGTGGTGGTTTATGGTTACTTTGGAAAGATGATATCGAGATAGAGATTATCTCTAAGTCGTCAAATTTTATTCATAATGTAGTTTCACATCATACTTCTATTTCTTCTTGGAACCTTTTCTGCATATGTGGCCCTCCAAATTCCTCTCATAGAGATCGATTATTGGAAAACATGACTCTTTATTTTTAGAATTTCGGTGGATGCAAGGTGTTTATAGGAGACTTTCACGTTATTTATTCTAACAGTAAAAAGTTTGGAGGACTTCCAGTGCTAAATTCTAATAACTCCTATTTCAACAACTTCATTCAACAAAACCATCTCATTGATTTGGGTTATAAAGGTCCGGCCTATAATTGTACTACTCGTCACTTTAAGGGGTTAATTCGATAGTGGATGGATAAAGTTCTTGCAAACCCATAATGGTTCATCACCTTTTCTTATGCGGCAGTTCTTCATCTACTTAGGTTGGCTAGTGATCATGTACCAATACTATTAAATACTTGCAGAAATGTTTCTATACCACCTCCGGAGTATAAATTTGAAGCGATGTGGCTGTCCCATCTTGAACTCTTTGAAAAAGTTAGAGAGTGTTGGCCAGAGGATGCAGATGAAGACATTCAATCAAAGTTGAAAAAAATGGAAGATTTCTTACTGAATGGAGCTATAGGAGAATAGGTTGTGTCAAGCACAAAATTGATTTCCTTAAATTGAAGTTTCTCAGAATCTAATCCTGGAGACCATCAGCAGCAAACATTCAAAAGGAAAATCTTATTCTGGAAGAACTTAATGAATATCTTATCATGGAAGCTACTTATTGGGATCAATGCATGAAGCAGCAATGGGCTAAGGATGGAGATAGAAACACGAGATATTTTCATATGTCTGTTCAAAAAAAAAGAAGGAAAAACACAATCAGTAATTTAATGACTGAAAACCAAGGTTGGACATCTGATCAAGGTGAAATTTCTCGTGCTCTAATACATCACTTCCAATCTCTTTTCAAACAACTTGCTATGACAGATGTTGTTCACTTTGCGCTTCAAACCAATGAAATTTTCGCAATAGACAATGAAGAATTATGTAGGGTTCCAACTATTGAGGAAATATGGGCTGATGTATCAAATATGGTTCTTTTACTTCATCTGGTCCAGTTATTCTCCTGTGTTTTACAAAAAGTTTTGGTCAAACCATTTTGTAATGATGCTTTCAGAGAAATCAAAAATTTATTTCTTTTCTCTTCTTTACCGGATTTGTTGAATCATACAAACATATATATTTGATCCCTAAAGTAAAAAAAAATACTGCATCTCCGTCTGATTTCCATCCAATCTCTTTGTGTAATGTGTTATACAAACTTGTCTCCAAAATTGCCTTTATCAGACTCAAACCATATTTGGAGGACTTCATTTGTTGGTCGCAGAATTCATTTGTCCCAGGTGGGCAAATACTTGACAATATCATCATTGCAAATGAGTTATTACACTCAATGAACAATTCACAGGCCATTAATGGTTACTTTGTTCTAAAGGTGGACATGGATAAAGCATATGATAGAGTCAATTGGAATTTCTTAGGTGACATGCTGAGGTTTATGGGGGTTTCAGGTACTGCTCATTCTCTTATAATGACTTGTGTATCTACATCTTCTTTTTCAATTAACTTGAATGGTCTTACTCAAGGTTTTTTTAGAAATGAAAGGGGTATTCGTCAAGGTTGTCCACTATCTCCTACATTATTTATAATCTGTTCTCAGGGATTATCATTACTCATGCACCAATTTGAAGTTCAGGGTTTATATCAAGGTTACAAATTAAATAGATGGGCACCCACAATCACCCACCTAATGTTTGCAGATGATTTATTCTTCTTTGGTCAAAATACAATGACAAATGTGAAAAACTTGATGAAGCTTCTGGAGGAGTATGCTAAGATGTCAGGCCAAATGATTAATTATGATAAATCTTCAATCCACTTTAGTAAAGGAATTCCATCTTGGATGAGACAAACTACTATTCAATATATGGGAATTAAAGAAATGACGGTGGAAGATAAATATTTAGGCATCTACCCACTGAAAATCATATTATAAAATCTCATTCTTCTTCTGAATTAAGTGGTTTCCCTTAGAAAAATCTTTGGTCTTGTCCAATTATGTTGCCAAGGATCCAAATCTTTTTCTGGAAAATTATTCACAATGAAGTTGCAGTTAAAGGAAATATTGACAGATTTGTTCCTGGTATTAATTATTCTTGTACTTTCTGTCAACAAGAAGAAGAATTAGTATCTCACTTACTTATGGAATGTACTTATGCAAAGACTGAATTAACTAATTTGAATGATAATATTACTTCTGCGGTGAATAGTTTACAACAGATTTTAGATCATTGATTGGAACAAGATTCATAGAGTATTTTCATGAAGAAGATGTGTATTATGTGGAATCTATGGAAAATGAGAAATGACATGATATTTTCTCAGGAATTTTTTTCAGAGATCAATTTGGTGATTAAAAGAGCTTCTCAAGATATGGATATGTGCATGGATGGTAAGTCGGTAAAAAGAAATGGAAATTCTTATGTTCCACAGAATTCATGTTGGCAATCATCCATGTATTAAAATTAATGTGGATGAGACATTTGTACTAAATAATGCGACGGCAGCTGCTATTTCTCGTGATCACGCAAGAAATTATATGTTGAATCTGTAGCTTGTAGGCTTGGTATGGAATTAGGAAGGAGGTTCTTGTTCGATAAGGTTATTATGGAAGGAGATGCATCAAATGTTACTTTGGAAACCCTTGGCGATGTTTCTGATATCCCATGGAGCATAAAATCTGTGATTTTACAGACTAAAGATGATATTTATTCTTTCTCTGATGTAAACTTTATTACAGTTCCTAAAAATGCTAATAGCACAACTCATATTTTATGTCAACATGCTATGCATCAAAATGTAAATAGATGGTGGAATGCCAATTCTCCACCTGCTTGTATCCTTTCAAACCTCAATCTTTGAGGTAGTCTATTAAAGTTGGCTCTGTAAGAGCCTTTTACCTTTAAAAAAACAGACTTACACCACCATCACCTCCATTTTTTTCCGACTAGAACTTGCTTAATTTTTTTCACTGAGAAAAAGTAACGCTTCATGGAAACTGATTAAATCCCATTTCAATCCACTCATCAATCAAAACACAACTATCAAAAAATCAAAATCAATGAAAGAATATATCTTGGTTGAAAGTAATCGAACTTCAACGAATCAAATTTGAAGAACACGAGCAAAAAATTTAATCCCTTTCAGTAATTTGTACCTCTAAATCATAACAAAGAAACCCATTACTGAAAAAACAAGTATATCAATTAGACAAAAATATTGTGGAAATTGAATAAATACCCCTTCTTTTCAGGGGTCTTCACAAATACCCCAAAAATATTTCTTCATTCTACTTCTTCATTGTCATTTTCTTCCTTAGCATTGCCACCACTCCACCATAACCAACACCACCAGTTCAATTTTTTTTATTACGAACAGAAAATTGATTTTCCATTTAGTGAAATTGGGATTTGATTTGATGCAGTAAATACGGTTTTTGTTTGATTTGGATATTGGAATTGGGGTTTTGATTTGGTTTAAGTTAGGGTTCTGTTTGATTAAGAAATTGGCGTTTTAAAAATTAGGTTTTTGATTAATTCAATAAATTAATGTGTAGTTGATATTTTGTTTTATAAAGAATATCTTTAGAAAAATCCACCAAGTAAATATTTTTCACGTAAAGGGAAAAAGAAGTTGAAACTTGAAACCAATTTGTAATGGAGGCGGAAGAAAAATAAATTTAGACGAAATTGGATTAATAATATTTGATCTCTAACCGTAGGTTAAGTGGTTTCTCCAAAGTCATTGGATCCTAAGGCCATTTCAAGATATATTTGTATATTTAGTACAGTCAACGTGAAGTCTAGGTATCAACACTAAATTGGACAAATATTAGACCAAATGCTAAAATTGGAAAAAATGTAAGTATCAATTAACCCATTCCATGTCTAGGGGGCAAAGGATTACGATATCATGCTTATGTTGTGTATTTTGGTAGGCATGGGCTTCTGCCGAACTGCTCGAGGAAGATGATTCCATCAAGTGTTTTTGCTAAAATGTCATACTTGTTATAGGGATTGTAGCCCATATATGTGCGGCCCAACTAGTTATACCTAGGGTTTCCTTTACATGTATATAAGTATATTGTAGATATATAATTTGGCTAATGATCAATAAGAAACTCTCTCCTTCTCTGCCTCTTTGTCTTCTTCTCAAAATGATTTACTACAACACGTTATCATGCACGACTCTACCAACTGGTGCAATTTTTTTTTCTTCATTCAAGACTGGTTATGGATTATTCTTATCCTATTTTTTTATCATCATGGATGCATTACCAGGTATTTCTTTTGAACAAAGAAATTTCGTTTTCATATTTTATATTAGGGTTCCACAAACATATGATTATAAAACATAGAGATTTCACCGTTAGATGTTCATGAAAATTTAATATATTTAACCCAATCGGTCATTACTTACTAGGTTAAAATTTAAATCCAATCGGAATATGATGCAACCTCCAAAACCTGCGTTTAATAAAACTGTGTACGTTCAGAAAAACCCTAATTTTTAACAGCGTAGAAAAACCTAAGTTTTGAGAATTTCAACCGTTGGATTATACTATATTTTTTTTGTATGTTTTGTATATTATTCTTGGTGCGTTAATATAAAAATTTCATAAAGATCCAACCATGGGAATACTCAGAAGTACGTGATATTTCCAACTGTGTCTACAGAAACGCTAATTAGAACAGTCATACGGTGTCACGGATAACTTTTTAATTAGCCGTTGGATTTAGTTGAAATTTTGTCACTTTTGTCGAAACATTATTATGAAGTTAGTGTAAAAATTTCATAATCATCGAAGAAGTATACTATTGTTTTCCGATCACTAAAGTCGGAGAATGTAATTTCCAATTTTAGGGTTAACAATATGTTTTGGGCTCATATGCTAATAGTTTCAAGGTTATTATCAATGGTCCTGAGCACTTCATATATAATGGAAAATATATGTGGACTTATGTTAAACATGTCATAGTCAACCCAATGGACCGGGCATTGACCAATCCGTTGACTGGGTTCTGATTAAACCAACTCGAATAAAATTTGACCTTTTGGACTCAGAAGTACTTGAGCGCCATTAAAGAGCCTCTGATACAGAAGTCAATTGTGTGTCTACAAGTTATTTAATTCCATCATGAAACCTTCAACCAATGACGATGCATTGTTCAAAAGATGAAGACATAACTTCTACGTTTTAAACATTCATGAAAATTTTCCCCCGAAAATTTGAATGTTCATTGGAATTTAAAACACTTGTAATATTGGCTCAAGTAGTAACAATACAAAGTAAATGTATTTACTGAGCATGAGACAGAGACGTAATTCTGACTCATTGGATTGAGAGTTGGACGCTTGGTATAAACATTTACTGAGTATGGTACAAGTGATGGAATGCAGGTATCATATAGTAGCAGCCAACTACAAGATATATAGAGAGTTTAAATGACAATAAACTCACTATATGTTGAAAGAAGGTCATACCCCTGCTTGTCAACTTCAGTGGCAATAAGAAACTTGCCCAATTAATACACTTACATTTTGATAAGTTTTTATTAATTATCTTTAATCAACTGAATTTTGTATGATTTGATCCTGGACTATTGGTTGTATGGTAGTTTAGTAAACATTTATTTTTAATGTTAAAATAAAGAACTTTTTTATGCGAAGAACTAAATTCATAGTTTGTACTTATGAAATGAAAAGTATATCATTTCCATGAGACTGAAATACTCTAAAGCACTTTAGATATACTCATAATATTGGAGTTAAAAGGATCATTCGTACATTATGATGAAAAGTATACTATCCTCATGAATTGTAACACTCTAAAGTAAATGAAATAAATTTTATTTTGTTACGTAATAAGGCCACACCACTTATTACACGAAGCTCTTAAGGAAATATATTAAATTATTTATTGAATTGTTTCCTTATGTAATACCATGCGATGATTGGATCATTACAGATAATAGCCAAGCGAAGGAATGCTCAATCTTTGTTGCCTAATTAGTATAAAGAATAAAAGTTACATGAGCTCTGTAAGAACCAAGAGCTAGTCACACTTTGTTAAGTTTCTACGAAGTCTGTGCAAACGGTTATTGAACAAAAAATAACCATGAGAATGAGAATGCATCTACAAATTACCTCTAATAAATGTGAAAGGAATCACATTTTAGAGAAAATAATGAGTCAATTAGTCTAGTGAACTGTAAATCACTAATACTTGGATAATTGACAATTTAATGTTGGGAATTGACTCACTCAGGTTTTGACATAACCATAAAGACACTTTGGTTGTGATATGATGTTCTATTTTGAAAGAACTCAAATGGACATCCTTTTATTTGAGTGAACGAAAATGGGAAAAAGATTGACAGAATGCAAAGTGACGACATATCTCTCAATATGTGTTTTTTAAATTACTAGATGCACAACCCCCCTTCCCATTATGCTTTTAGGTAAGAAAGCATATCACTCATTTTTACAAAGTCTTCAGTAAAAAAGGATCGAGACCATCCTAAGATGCAAATGGTAAAAATTCCATATTACAAAGAAAATAAGGCGAAATTTAGAAAAATATTCATGCAGAATGCGGACCATTAAAGTGACTGATGGATCTGGTGAATGTTTTGATTTTTTGGACTAGTTATAGCTCCTAAGAAATTTGCGTTTGAAAACTACTAGCACATATACCAAATAATGCAAAGTGCAAAGGCTAACCACCCTTGTTAATGCTAGAGAATTTATATCAAAAGGACTTGATGAATATTGCATGTATAATAGGATCAATATAGAGCATCTTATACCCAATGGTCTCGCAGAGGCTACCATCAAAGGTTACAGATGGTGTCTAAGGAATAGGTTATGCGTACCAACCTATCTTTTATTGCTTTGTGGATATGCAATATTACACGCATCTTACTAAAAAAAATTTTTAGAACCCAATATTAGTCAACCTTTTCTTCGTACCAGTTGGTAACTGGATTTAAGCCTGACATTCGTGTTTTTACGCATTTTTGGTTACACTATATATGTGCCATTACGACTCCACATCCTACTATGATGGGTCTTCAAAACTTTTAAGTAGTTATGTTGGAAATGAGTTCCAAATAATTATCCGCATTTTAAAACTTTTGGCAGGAGATCTCTTACCTCTAGATTTGCGGGTTGTCATTTTAATGAGACATTCTTCCCGTCGTTATGGGGAGATAAGAAAAATTATTTTCTAAGGGAACGACAGGAATTTTCGTGGTGTGTTCCCACTATGTCTCGTGTTGATTCTTGTACTCCACAAATGTAAATGTGAAGTGACAAAGAATAATCGATTTTCAGAACGTACACTGATGTCGCTAAAGTGACAAGATCACACATACCAGCTACAAATATTCCTGCAAGGTTAGAAATCCTCAGGCTGGGGTACACCATAGACTAAGGTGTTGCAATTACACTTGGTGGAAGTATAGTTAAGGTCGTGGCTCTATAAAGGAAGATGGAGATGCCACTAGGTTCGATCAATGCTCACCTAGAAAGGAAATAGGTGAGTAAGGCACAACTTATTTATATCATCAGAAATCATCTCATAAGATTGTCCCTGAATATGTCCATGGATCAAACTGGAGGACGCTCCGAAGTTTTAAATGATTCTAGAGAACAATGAAATCCTAACGGATTATGTGAATGCACATGAGTCAATGGAAGGATCATGCGTGCACAATGATGATATAATCCATAAATAGTTGCTCCAGAAGTAGAGCACAATGAGATTGAACCATGCTTTATTTTGATTAATTTCAAATAAACAACATATTTGGCCTACACAATCCAGGTAGAACTTAGTTCTTTGGCAAATATATGGGTATTTGGTGTGGTAGTGCTAACCAACCAAGTGTAAATCCTATTGGACATACCAGTGTAGTCAATTTCGTTTGTACCGGCCGAAATATCGGCGATATTTCGGGTACCGGTGTTTCACTGAGATTCCGATATTACCGGTATTGGCTGGTATTCAAAGCCGATATTAGTATATTTCACCGATGATTGGCCGAAATATCGTGTCTCGCTGCTCGACCGGTATGCCGATATTTCCGATATTGACTACATTGGGACATACATAATTAATTTGTCATAAAGCATAATTATAAGAAAGTAGTCTTAAAGTACAATGACTCGCCTTGTGGCGCGAGGTTTCTCACAAAGCCCTCGAATTGTTCTCTTGTAATGAACGTTATAGAGTTCTGCTACTTAGTTAGATTGGTAATTTCAAAAGGACTTGAAATGCAGCATATGTATGTGGTTGTTACGTATCTCTGAAAGAATCAGGAGATAGAAGATATTTACAAAAGTACTTGATAGACTTTTGTTTCCCAAATCAAATGACTCTAGACCATAGAGTGCGTTTACAGTTAGATAGAATGCTCACTTATAGATTCAAGCAATCATGCGGATGTGGTATACCCGTCTAAGTGACTATTTGATTTGGAGGGGATAGACAAGTAAGTTATTTTTCCGTGCGTATTCACAAGAAAGTTCCTGATTTCGAATTGTATCTATCTATGTCGATGGTACAAACATGATGGGTACTCTTGATGTAATAATTAAGAGACCTTAAAAGCTATTTAAAATCCGAATTTGAGATGAAAAATCTAGGGAAAGCTCGATCGAATACTGAGCTTTTGGTATATTATTCCACCAGTTTTCATATGTCTAAAGTTGTCAGGAAATTTAATAAAGACATGCATCCTGATAGCACTCCCATGATTAGTCGAGGTTCAAATGTAAGTAAGTAACCATTTCGTCCAAAGGAATATGACGAAGATGTATTGGGAGATGAAATTCCCATATCTAAGTACAATAGACGCATTGTTGTACTTAGTATAATAATGTACTCGATAAAATTTTGCATCCTCAAGGAACTTGTTAGCTAGATATAACTCAGCGCCAACACAACGTCATTGGAATGGTATAATGAATGTAATCATGTACTTAAAATTAACCATTGACATAAATTTGTTTTATCCCTACAAAGACATTAAAATGAATTCTAACAAAAGTGCAATCCAAAAGTTGTTGATTATGAAGGAACAATAATCTCTTCACCAACGAAAGTAATTAGAGGGAGATATGGTAGATTATTCTCTAAGTCATTACCAATATTCAGTTTCGAAAAATACATGACTAAATGAACTTTCTGGAACAACTCTGAAAGTAATCATGGGTTGATGCCGACATCAGGGGGAGGATCCAAGAATATGATGTTGACATATTTTACTTCGAAATTGAAGTTATGTTGTACTCTTTTTCCCTTCGATCGAGAATAGTTTTTCCCAAAGGATTTTGTTAATCGACAAGGGTTTTAGCGAGACAACACTAAAAGCATCAAGTATGTTGAACGTTGAAGACATAAAGATCGCGTGGATATTACCGAAAATATCTGAATCAAAGAAATGAAATGCGATAATATGTTAAGCAACGTAACTTCCAGAATTAACAACATGGTCTTATAAACATTCAATTCACAAAAGTAAAGTGTGATAAACTCCGTTTGAATGCCTTAGACTAATGAAAATTGTCTGACATCAGGGGGAGAATTTAAAGGTGTGTTGAACTATTTTCCTTCACCGAGGTTATTTTTTCCAACAGGGTTTTGTTACTCGGCGAGGTTTTTAATAAGACAATAACAAACACCGGGAATGTAATTTTCCCAATTAAGGCTATAATCTTTCCCACAAGGGTTTTCTTCCTTAAGAGTTTTGAAACAACCAGTCAACTTCAACGGAGAAAATTGATCATGTGCAACGGATCACCTTTACTCGCATCTATCACGTTGTACTCTTTTCCCTTCGTCAAGGTTTTATCCCATTTGGTTTTCCTTGTCAAGGTTTTAATGAGGCAACATATTCGAGTCCAACTATGTTATGAGTTTGCTTAATATTGTACTCTTTTTCTTTAGTTCAGGTTTTGTCCCTCTGGGTTTCCATGGCGAAGTTTTAACGAGGCAATCAACTTAGACTCATCGATCTGTGAAGATCGTATTGTATGCGATGAACTACATGTAAGGTAAGAGACAACATGTGAAGTACTACATGTGAAGAGGTGTACCAAGGTTTTATCCCACTGGGTTTTTCCTTGTCAAAGTTTTAGTTAGGAAATTGATTTCGGCACAAGTCATCAAGGAGAGAACGACATTTGAAGAACTACATTCAAAGTACTATATGTGATGCACTATGTATAAAGTTTTGTTATTGAACCGCACAAGGGGGAGTGTTGTAGGGATTGTAGCCCATATATGTGCGGCCCAACTAGTTATACCTAGGGTTTCCCTTACATGTATATAAGGATATTGTAGATATATAATTTGGCTAATGATCAATAAGAAACTCTCTCCTTCTCTGCCTCTTTGTCTTCTTCTCAATATGATTTACTACAACAATACTAATTATTTTCATTATGTTTCCCTCAAGAATGACGTGGATAAATATATACTAAGTTTATGGGAAAATATTTATTTTCTAGATGGCGATAGATTAAATATGAGAATTTACAAATTTGGCGGCTCTTCACATAGTATGTTCTATTTTTAATTTATTTTAACAGTAAGCCACCATTTGTCAAGCTTTAAACAATTTGATTATTGTAAAGGCGTGTAAAATTGATTATGCAGACTGAATTTTGTCTATGCTTATATTCATTCGCATGTACTTTTAGGCTTAACTAATTAGTTTAAAGATTAGAAAAACGTGATAAATTTAAATAACATCTTACCATCTAAACCCACTAAAGAAAGCTATTGTATGGTAATCAGGCAAACACGATATGCTCATCCAGGACATTCTGACATGTCCATTACGCGATGGTTAACGGATACCTGCAGTCGAGCAACAATGAAAAAGATAAGTAATCATATATCTAATACAGAAACGAAAACGTGAATAAATAAATTTGATAACAAAAAAAGAAGAATAGCAGAGAAATCTTCATTTTAATTGATTAATAATATTTGAAACTACATTGGACATAATAAAACTCGTATTCTTAAAATAACCTGGCTAGTTTGGGGCCTATCCAATTTATTTGGGACTTACGATTACATGACAAAAAAGGGTCATTAAAAGGTAAAAATATAACCTTTTGTCCAACTATTTTACATAATGGCTAATTTGTTTCTGATTAATTAGTGTTAATCGGATGATTATTTGATGTTTAATCAAATTAAATTAGAAATTAACTAATCTCGATCCTTCATCAAAACATGAGATTTTTTTATATTTATATTTTTATTTTTTTTGAAAAAACTCGCCCATAATCGGTGGATGTTCATGCTCACATAAACCGATTGTAAGAATTAGTTTATAATACTTAGAACATATACCGATTGTAAAATTCAAGAGTTTTTCTGTGATTTTTTCCCCTAGAATCGGTTTATGTTAATGCCCATATAAACCGATTGTTAATATGTGCATTTTTTCGACTGTTTTGCTCATAACTTCTTCGTCCGATTTCGAAATGACCTCATTTTTTTGTGTTCAAAATTTCATGTTTTATACTCCCTCCGTTATAATTTAGATGATGTTTTAGGAGTTTTCACGTAGATTAAGAAATGAAGAGAGATATATAAAAAATCTATCTATGCCCTAAGAAAAGTCTTCAAACATTAATTGTTATTAGTGTATTTAAAAATAAACTTATGGTTCCAAGACAAATTGTGAGGGTATTGTTGGTAGTTTTGTGAGAAAAATATGAAAACTATCAAGTAATGTGGAACAAAAAAATAACCCTAAACACTCATATAAAGTGGAACGGAGGGAGTAATATAAAGATAAAAATTTCAAGATTTGTGCAAAAATTCAAACATGGTTAATGAATCGGTTGTTGTGTGCATCAGCAAAAATCAATTGTGGTTGATGTTCATCACATCAACCCAGAATCGGTTTATGTAGGTGTACCATATCTACCGATTTTGGGGAACATCAATAACAATCGGTTTATGTGGACCCTTAAATAATCCGATTGTGGGCATAGAAGTTAAGAAATCAAAGATTGTACAATCGGGTTATGTGGACATACATGTAATCCGATTCTAACCAAAAAAATATACAGAAAAAATGGCTATCTCTACCATACCAGAATCGGGCTATGTGGACACTAACATAGACCGCTTCTGGTTCAATTTTCTCCAACCAAAATACTCATTCAGTACAATCGGTCTCTGTGGGCATGAACAAAATACGTTTACAAATAAAATCGGTTCATAAGTACATTGACGTAAACCGATTCTAATAAACCCAGAACACTTTGATTTCAAAAAAATCGAATTTTGAGTGATTACATGCTGCTAAAACCTAATTTAGGGGATTGGGTTGCTAGAAAAGTACTTGATTCGTGTCATTTCATCTGCTTCTATGACACTCGAAGATGGTTCGTATAAGGGGAGAAGAAGAGAAGAAGAATCGGTTGGAGATGGAGATGGAGATGGAGATGAAAATGAATTTGACTTTGATTTAAGTTTTTAGTTTTATTAATTATTAGGATTGAATGGGGATACATCTATAGTATTAATATTTTCTAGAGGATAAATTGATAATTTCATCTTTTAATAATCTTTTTAATTCTGCGGTAGCAAGCACTAAATAAACGGGATATGGCCCAAATTAGGAACAATTAATTGGGGGATATGGGAATTAATTGGGGGATATGAATTACTTCCCCCAACCCATGGTATTTGTTAAGGGGTTATTTTTGGTTATGAAAATACTAAAATACCCTTCCCACAAAATTAAAATCAAAAACTTAAAATCAAAAAAAAAAATCATATCCCCCATTTCCATCTCCACTTCTTATTAATCTTATTTAGGGGTAGAGCTTTGAAACCTAAATATTCCCCATTCCCTTTAAAATTCTAAACTCTCCCCACTCTACATCAAATTCTCTTCTCTACACTTTGGAAACGAATTTTTATTTTATTCGGAAGTGATGAAGATCATGATATTGTGAGAGACTTGGAAATTTGAAAGTGATGATGACCATGCCGGAATTGATTCTCGAGCATGCCATTAGTTCTCACTTGGGCGTGGGCTATCATGTTCGGCATATGGTCTTCATCAATTCCGAAAGGAAAATTTTTCATGGTTTTCATCACTTCCTTTTTGAATTTTTTCATAAGGGAGAATGATGCTACTTAAGAATCTCAAGTTTTAATCACTTCACTGAAGGAGAATAATTTGATCAAGAAAGATGGTTCAACAAGTATGGTCAGTTGATATGAAGACCATGCCGGTATTGCTTTCCGGCATAGCATGTTGCTTTATTTTCTATGCCGGATGACTTTGATAACAGAATTTCAAAATAAAAGGATTTTTCTCCCGTCAATTAAAAATTTCTATGCCAATGATGATAACAGAATTTCAAAATAAAAGGATTTTTCTCCCGTTAATTTGGGATCTAAATCAGCGTATGATGATGACTCAGCTGTTGATGAAGGTGAGCCGAGTCAGGCACTTGGTTGTACAGATATTGACTTGGGTACTAAGTCAACAACATTAGTACATAATATTGAATTAATTGATGGCCCATTACCTAGAGAAGATGGTCAGGTAGGTGATCGCTATTTCTCTAGCTCCAGAGGTGGTTGTAATGGTGGTATTACTCAACCTGCTGCGAAGGTGATTTCGAATTCTACTTTTGAGAATAATGGAGTAGGGGCTAATTCTCACAGGGATTTCATAATCACCATTGTTAATAAGTTTCAATCTCTAAATGAGTGTGGAAGTGAAGACGAAGTTCCCACCTCAAATAGACTAGAAATTATCGACAGTGCTATTGCTGCTGAGGCACTTGGTACACAGTGTATATTTGGAAGGGAAGGTGGTGTACCCAACACTCATATGACATCAAATAACTCAGTCAGTATTGGAACACTATCTAAAGGAAGTGGTGGTGGTGTGTTTCCCAATATTTCAGGTGTTAATGAACCATCTTTGGACTTGTGTACAGCCAGAAGGTTTGATTCCTCAGTTCCAACTGACGACCTTCAATTGGTGTTATATTCTAGTCAATTGGAGGATACTTATGTTCCAGCAACTCCACTACTAGTGCATAATTCACCAACAGACCAAAGTTTGGAACTTTTCAATGTGGTAGATGACCAAATTGTCATCAAGTTGGTTGATATTCAGGATGCAAATATTGATTCAAATGAAGTAATTTTTTCTATTTCAAAACTAGTAGTGGAACTATGTTGTAGGATGGGAGGTATTTCTTCTAAGGATGAGGTGAAAGCTAAAGCAGTCATAGATGAGATATTGTTCAAGTATAGAGACAGGTACAAATCCATTTGTGAAGGCCAAATAATAGTTGATAGCTGCGACTCCAATTCCTCTAAATACTCCAATGATGAGGATGAGAATGAGGAGGTTAGTTCACGGGATAAAAATGTATCTGATGGGTTTTAAGATTATTTGTTGGAACTTAAGGGGACTAAACGACTATAGAAAAAAAATTACGGTGAGAGACATGATTGCCGAGCACAAATGCTTTATTTGTTGTACCAAAGAGACGAATATGACTTATATGTATTATTGGTTAGTTCTCCAGTTATGGTATGACTCATATTTTGGGATGGAGTTTTTACCTTCACAAGGAGCTGTAGGCAATAGTGGTGGTATTATAACAATTTGGGACAATACTCAGTTGGAGTTGTTGGATAACAGAACGGGATTGAACTCAATTACTTGCCTCTTATGTTTTAGAAATACGGGTTTTAAATTATTATTGACGAATGCGTATTCTCCTTGTGATCACAAAAGAGGAGAGATTTTTTGGAATGATTTGGCAGATATAAGAGCTTGGTCTTCTGAATCCTGGTGTTTTTTTGGAGATGTGAATGCGGTTAGAAACGATTCGGATAGGAACAAGCCTGAAGGAGAAGTAAGAAACATGAAGTTTCTTAACGATTTTATATCATACCAAGAGTTAATCGATTTTCCATTAAATGGAGGCGCTTACACATGGAGCAATAAGCAAAGTGATTTGTAGGCTGGACAGATGCTTGGTGTGTACTTTCTTTGATGCTAAGTTTAATAATGCTTCTCAAACAACAATGGTGCGTACTATCTCAGATCACAACGCTTTACTTCTAGATTTAACACCTTCAATTAAAAATCATTCTTGTTTTAAGATTGAAAATTACTGGTTGGAACATTCGGATTTTGTGAAATTAGTGGATCTGCGGTGGAACTCCTTGGACTTTGTGGGTACTCCAGAGTATGTTCTATTCAGGAAATTACAGAATTTGAATTTTTTTTATCAAAAATTGGAGCATGAGTACTTTTGGGAACGTAAGAAAGGAGGAGGAGGAACTTAAAAAGAAGATAGATGTCTTGAATATTGTGGAGGAGTGCATGGCTTTATCTCCTTCTCAACTTGTTGAAAGAGCTGATTTATTGTACACTATGAACAATGTAAAGTGCACTAGAGCTAGAATGAAGTATCAAAGGGTGAAGGTTAAGGGCTTCAAGGATGGGGATAAGAATACAAATTACCTCCACAAAATTGCATGTGGCAAGAGGAGAAGAAATTGTATAACGAAACTGGAGGTTAATGGAGTGGACGTTTTTAACCATGAAGTCATTAAATAAGAAATTCACGGATACTATACAGGCTTGTTTACAGATGATTCTTCGGTAAATCCTTCTTTTAACAATATGGAGTTCAGAACTATTGATTCAGTGCAGCAGTGTTGGTTGGAAAGGGATTTTGAAAAGGGTGAGGTTTTTGGATAAATAAAGATGTGTGTCGCTAATAAAGCTCCAGACCCGGATGGGTATAACCTGGAATTTTACAAAAGAAAGACGTGTTGGCAGCTATTAACGAATTCCATCAAACAGGGAAGCTAGCCTAGAGATTGAATGTTTCCTTCTTGAAGCTAATACCCAAGAAAGAAGACTCAGCCACGGTAAAAGACTTTCGACCATTGAGCTTGATTAGTATCTTTTATAAAATCCTTTATAAACTACTAGCGAAAAGAATGAAAGTGGTAATGCCAGGATTAATATCTAATGCACATGGAGATTTTGTTAAGGATAGGAAAATCCTAGATGGTATTTTGGTTTCCAATGAGCTAATTGATAGCACATTGAGACAACAATTACCAGGAGTTATGTGCAAGATTGATATGCAGAAAGCCTTCGATAATGTAAGTTGGCCCTCGTTTTTTTCTATTTTGGCAAAGAATGGTTTTGGGATGAAATGGATCCAGTGGATGCGATGGTGTGTGACTGAGGCGCGGTTTTCAATTCTTGTAAATGGGGAAGCAACAAAGTTAATCAAACCCTCGAAAGGAATTCGTCAGGGAGATCCTTTGTCACCTTTTCTTTTCCTTCTGGTAGTGGAGGTTTTCTCTTTACTCATCAACAAGGATGTGGCACAAGGAAAACTCAGTGGTTTTTGGGTAAACGATGGTGGTACTGTTGTGTCTCATATGCAGTTTGCAGAAGACACCATTATTTTCGTGGATGCCAAAATGGATGAGGTGAGAATATTGATGGTTATTCTAGCTATGTTTGAGATTTTAACTGGTCTTCGTCTTAACTTGGAGAAAAGCACAATGATAAGCGTCGGTGCAGACCAGCTGGTGAATGTCCAAGCTATGGAACCGGGGTGCAGAGTTGAATCCAATCATGTGACATATTTGGGCATGCCCATTGGTTCTAATAAAAGAAGTGAGATAATCTGGGAAGTTATTATCCAAAGAATGCAGAAAAAGATTGCACCGTGGAAAATAAGGTATTTGAATAAAGCCGGAAGGGTTGTTTTAATTACAAGTTCTTTTAGAGCTTAACTGTGTATTTTATGTCCTTGCACCACATTCCTGTCCCAGTAAAAAAAATTGAATACGATAATGAGGAAGTTTTTATGGGGAGAAGACGATGAAAGGAAGAAGATGAGATGGTTTTCTTTTAAACGAATATGCAAACCAAAAAGGAAAGGTGTCTTAGGTATTCGAAGCTTGAGACTGGTGAACAAATCTTTGTTATCTAAATGGCATATCCGTTACTGTAAGGAGAAGACGGCATTATGGAGACGAATTTTTTGTGAAAAGACAAAAACAGATGACGATTATTTGCTTCCACTGCAAGTTAAGGAACATGTCGGAAGAAGTATGTGGTTCGATATTTAGAGAGAGAACAAAGCTTTATTGACTCTGTGAATGTGTTGGTAAAGGATGGATTAACAATCAGATTCTGGCATGATTGTTGGTGCGAAAAGAAATATTTCAGAGCTAAATATCCAAGGATATACATGATAAGTACTCAAAAGATGGCATATGTGGGTGCAATTTACAACAACAGTTGGAATTTTCAGTTCAGTAGAGTTTTGGACCCTGCGGAAAGTATTGATCTTTTGGAGTTAAGGTTTGATATCAGACTGGTAACACTGACTCAGGGAGAAGAGGACTACCTGGAAGGAGAGGTTTCAGCTAAAAATATATATATTAAGTTAACTGATGCGGATCCGGATTGGGATGGACAGAATATTTTGTCAAGTAACTTTGTGCCTCCTAAAGTGCTTTTTTTATGCTGGGCTTCTCTTCATAATTCCATTCCAACAAGACATATGTTGCAGCACAGGGGAGTAGTCATTCAATCCAATATGTTTCTCTATTGTAACACGGAGGTGGAAACAATGGATCACTTATTCATTCATTGCAGCGTGATTGTGCAGTTATGGGAGTTTTTTTTTTTAAATTCTTTGAGGGTTAATTGGGTGATGCCGTTTCAGTTCAAAACGATGCTACTAAGATGGGGATTGGAAAGAGTTTCTGCCAGAGTGAAGTTGGTGTGGCAACTGCTGCCATATGATATTTGCTGGAAAGTTTGGAATGAGCGAAATAGAAGGGTTCATGGAGGTAGAGCTAAATCAAGTTATGAACTTCAGATTGCTATTAAGCAATGGATCCATCTTTGGAGCTCAAATACGAAGGTTTTTAAGAACTACTCTGTAAATCAAATTCTGAATCAATGGGAGGATATATTGAGCGTATAGTTTCAATATTTCTCTTCTTTGTGATGGTCTCTCGACCTTGTAAATAACCTGTACATTCCTTTTTCTTTTAATATATCCTTCCGTTTTAAAAAAAAAAAAAAAAGTCACAAAGACTATCCAAAATACTCTCAGAAAATCACTATAAATCTTGGTGGACTACCTCCTTTTTGGTTGATGCTCATGGTATTCTCAAGAACAATTCCACTATTGTAATATTTTTGTGAAATTGAAACTCCTATTTTGATACTTTCTAGATCGATTTTTTTTTTTTTGGGGGATTTGGAAAGGATAAATAAGATAAAAATAGAAAATTAATTGAGAGTGGTGACAGGTTAGATTGTATAGGAATGTCGTGATGACTAGGATTCAACAACAGCAGCAACGGTTGTAGTTGTACACTGCTAATAAAACAAATATGTTCCAATCGTAAAACGCTTTATTATTTATGCAAACAAATATATCCACATAAGTGGAAGAATTATTGGTAGTAGTGGTAAACGAGGTAGTGCCGTTTCGTGGTGGTGACAGCATTTTCTGGTTTTGGTGACTGTGGGGTATTGGTAGTCATTGAGTCTACTGTATATCTTAGCAAATTAAAAGAAAAGAAGTATAAATAGGATAGATAAAAACTATTTATTCCTGGAACTAGGATAACACTGTTTGTTTGTTTTTGGTCCAAAGGATTAGGGGTTCAATCTCCGCCGTAAAGATTTGTAATAGATTAGTTGTATAGTGGATTTGGCGGTGTTGGATCTGGCAGTGAGGCCAGTACAACTAGCTGCGTTCGGGTAGGAGCCTAAGTCCGGTTTTCGTGAAATAAAAGGATAACTGTGTTTTTTAGATTTGTTGACTTGTTCCAATTGACCTGTGATTCTTTTTTAAAATATATTTTTAGTTTGGTCCCAGAAAACTATTATTTTGTCCTATGGTACCCACGTGGATGATGTAATCAGTTCCGAAACATCGTCACAAATACCATTTTTTTCTCTTTTCTCTTTTTGTTCTTAAAAAAAAAAATTAAAAATTTAATATTATGTGAACCATAAGTCAAAAACTAAAAAGTTTTATATTTTCGAAAATCTCTCCACGAGACCTTTCCAACGAGTGCTATTGTTGTTATATCTTGAGGTTTTTAGTTTTAATGTTATAGCTGGGTTTGGTAATGTTTTATTTTTCTTTTTCAAATTGCACTTTCAAAATGTATGTATATTAATAATTTTTTCTATTGGTGTGATAAAAAGAACTTCCAAAATTTCCAAACTTTTAAAAGGCGGGGAAGAGAAGTTTTTAAAAGCTAAAAAAACATAAGTTTTGGTCCTACATAAATTTGATGTTTGATTTATCCTTTTCATCCCTATTTTATATTTATAAATGACAAAAACTACGCTTTAATTTATATAACATATATCTAACCTCCAGGTTTGAATATGTGTCTGGTCTTACCAGTAAACTGATTCACCCATTTTCTAGTGATATCTATGACCTCCAAGTCTGACTATGTACGTGGTCTTACCAGTAAACTTATTCCCCCTTTTTCTAGAGATCTTTAACCTTCATGTTTGGCTATGTGTCTGGTCTTCTGGTGTAAAAGGATAATTATTGACCGGGTTGTATCCATCCCTCCATATTTTTACTCGATAACCCAATACTTATCTCGGGTAGAATTATTGAGCTAAGGCACTTGGGCCAACATACCAAACTATATGGTACAAACCGGTCCGGCTAGGATGGGGATGAGACGCATAATTAGAGTATGCGACTCCTCCTATTTATAAAACACGTAATACTTTACAGGGTGCATGGTAGTCAATTGAGATTTCAAATGACTTTCGGAGGGTTCTCAAATCTACTGTTAGTCAATAGAGGATTTTGAAGAGTCTCCTAATGTCTCTTGGTGTTGGTTGCATACTTTTTTTAAGTCATTTAAATTGTCTGAAACGTAAGAGTCACTCCAACACCCGTGTTATTCGAATAAGAATTAAAAAGTCATTGATTTGTAATTTTCAGATATTTGGAGATTTTTATATGAAAATAGGCATGGCAGAATCTCTCCTCAAGAAGTGATATTTTGGGAGACCTGGAAATTCAGGGAATATTTGTTTCTGAGTGTATGACCAATTGTTTTCTCTCTTTTTTTCTTTGAGTCGATGACCAAGGGACGAGCTATTTGCGTAGTAAAACAGCGGACCTCATCTTATTTTATTGGACAACTCCTCTCTTATTTTATTTTCCCTTGTGTATATCGACCTAGCTTTCTCTTTGCCACTTCAAAGGACATCTCCTCAGATAAAACAACGAAAATCTGCTAACCGGTGATGAAGCTGCTAACTAGTGATGGGATAGCACATCAAATAGAAAAATGTAGGATGACTAAAGACTTAGGCATATGAAAACAATGTGATTTATTCTGACAATGAACAAATATTTTACTAGGTATTCATAGTACTTTTACTAACATTATAACGTGCATAATAAAAAAATCGGTAGATGTTTTAAATTCTTAGTTAGATGTTATACATTTTTTGTCTTTATAAATCACAGAAACTCCTTACAAATCTCATTTTTTTTGTCTCTACAAGTCATAAAGACTCTCTATAATACTCTTTGAGACAGAGATCTCTAAATTTTCAAATAATCTGAGTCACTCATATAAAAAATCTATAAGAGCATCTCCAATGTATAGGGTAAAGGTCTTAAAATTGAATGACACATAGGATTTAAGACTTTTTGTACCAAATTTTCATCTCCAACACAAGGGTCAAGGTCATAGAGATAGATGACATGGCTAAGTGGAGGTAATGGAGAAAGTCTAAATAAGACTTTCTCTATGACCTTGGGTCTTATAGCCACATCATTATTTTGTCTCTAAATTCAAATAAAGTTTGTTAGAGCATCTCCAATGAAAGGGGTGAAGGTCTTAAAATAGCATGACACATAAGATTTAAGACCTTTCCCACCAAGTTTTCATCTCTAACACAAGGGTAAAGTTTATAGAAATAGATGACATGGCTAAGTGGGGGTAATGGAGAAAGTCGAAATAAGACTTTCTTCATGACTTTGAGTCTTAGGTCCACATCATCACTTTGTCTTAAAATTTAAATAAAAAGGTGTGGGTAAGACCTTGAAGTCTGAAGATGAACTTTAGGTCAAATTTTTTATCTTTATTTATTTTTATCTTTTATCAAATGACCCACTAAAAAAGATGATTACAAGATCTCCACCTAGGATGACCTTGGGCCTTTGCATTGGAGATGCTCTAAAAGTCCATAAAAATCTCATTTGACTAGCCTTGGTAGAAAACCTACCAACTAACTTGTAGACACGGATTCCAACAATTTCTTTAATTACTCTACTGTCCCTAGTTAATATTCTTCTTCTTCCTTAAATCACGCAATCCTTTAATAAAAATAAAATTGAAGTATATAATCCTTTAAACTATTTCATAAATCATGTTTATGTTGCTATTTCACCTTTCCTAAATTAGTTTCGTTAACGAATATTATTATCAAAACGGCGTTGGGTTATAACTCATCCACAAAAAACCCATCCAAACAAATATGACACAACAACCCAAGTATCATAAACTGTCTATATTACCCTTCTACTATTTAAATCACCCCAACAAAAACAAAAATCAACCCCACATTTAAATTTTATTTAAATTATCACAACCAACAGCAACACAGCAGCACCGCCGCCACTGCACCGCCTCCGCCATTGCACCACCACCGCCACTACACCACCGCCACCCCACCACCGCCACCCCTGCACCACCGCCAACCCTGCACCACCACCACCGCCGCCACCACCACTGCCGCCACAGCACCATCGCAACCACCACCACCGCCACCTCCCACCACCACCACTATACCACCACCACCGCCACAGCACCACCACCGCGACACCACCCCCACCCCCGCCACCAGTGCACCACCGCCACAGCACCACCGCCGCCTCCCACCACCACCGCCGCCGCCACATCACCACCGCCGCCGCCACCACTGCACCACCGCCGCCTCCCACAACCACCACCACAACTGTACCACCACCACCGCCGCCACATCACCACCGCCACCCCCGCACCACCACCACCACCGCCACCACTGCACCACAGTCGCCTCCCACTGTCACCACTGTACCACCACCACCGCCGCCACATCACCACCGCCGCCGCCACATCACCACCTCCGCCTCCGCCCACCACCTCCGTCACCTCCGCCAACCACCACCATCGTCACCAACCACCACCACTTCCAACCGCCACCACCACCGCAGCCAACGACCACAACCACATACGACCACCACCGTCACCGAGAAACACCATCATTATCACCGACCACCCCCACCAAACAACCGCCGCCACCACAAACAATTAATTTGATTGATCAATGTTCAGCAAAATGAGAAAAAATGATGCAACCAAACTGAAAATGAGAAAAAAATGATGAAACCAAACTGAAAAAATGATGGAACCAAAATTTCGCGTGCAAATAATTTCTCGTGAAAAATGATGTAACCAAACTGAAAAAATGATGGAACCAAAATTGGTTTCACCAAAAAATAGATAAAACCGAAATTGGTTTCATCATAAATACGATGAAACCATAATTGGTTTCGTCGACTGCAATTGCTCCTTGGATCAGTTCTTTCCTGCAACTTCAACTACTTCTTGGCTCAAATCTTGCCACACCACTAGCACCACCACCACCAATACTGAGCAATTGCATCACCACTGCCAGCTACCGCTACCAGTCAGCACCACCGCCAACACCCGCCGAGCATCCAACCACCACAGTACCACCACCAACTACCGTCGCCGAGCAGCACCACCTTTATCACCGACCACCACCACCACCACCAACCAGCCGCCACTGCAAAAAAAAATGAATTTCATTGATCAATATTCAACCAAACTTAAAAAAATGATGAAACCGAACATAAAAAAATGATGAAACCAAACAGAAAAAAATGATAAAACCAAACAGAAAAAAATGATGAAACCAAACAGGAAAAATGATGAAACCAAACAGGAAAAATGATGAAACCAAAATTGGTTTCACCAAAAACTAGATGAAACCTAATTAGGTTTCATCATTTTTCACATATTGTCATTTCACCAACACAGCTTCAATGATGAAACCAAAAAAGGTTTCACCAAAACTAGATGAAACCTAATTAGGTTTCATCATTTCACCCATATGCCTTGATGGCAACAGTAACAAATCCTCAACACATTGCAGATTCTCTTGTAATTCCAACAACATCTCTCAGCACCTCAAAAACAAATGTAACATCTATCCGTGTCCCCGTTTTCTATTTTTTTAAGTTGTTGTGTCAATGTAACGTATTGGACACGACACACCGACACTGTGTCCGTGTCCTTGTTACACAGATCAGAATATATGGACAAGGGAAGAGAAAAAAGGTGCACCTTCCACACATGTGTATCAACAGAAATGGCATGATGTTGATTTAAAGAGAAGAGAGCAATGCAAGCTGCTACCTTGGGACCAACTACAGGTAAAGTACAGAGTGCTTCAACGGCCTCATGAAGACCCAATTCACGAAGAGAAATAAGCCACTTTGCACCTCCACCAGTCTTCGACTGCAAAGCACTCATCGTATTAACTATGTACTTTTCCCTGCTCAAGTAAGCCAAGATGAAATCATTAACTGGTAGAAACAGCTAAGAGTAACACACCTCAGTAAAAGAGAAAGATCCCGGATACATTGTATGTAAACTCTTAAATAATACTACAGCATTAAGGATACATGTCAAAACACAGATGTGAGAAGTTTCCTGCTCTCAACTCAGTGCAACTGCCAAACTTTAAGTGCCAAGGATAGGCTATTTTAAACTGAGCAAGTAAATGGCCCTAAGCACTTTCCAGGTAATCAGGTAAAGAATTTAAATCTAAAGAGTTTTGTGAAGCAGAAGCTTAAACAGCAAAGAAGCATGACTATGAAAGAAATGTAACTTTCCAAATCATTTTAACATGCAGAACGCTAGAAAATAAAGGTTTATCAAGTAGTTAAATACAGAAACATACCAATATGCAAATGTCATGATGTTAATATAGTAATCTAACAAACAAGGACAGGGACATCGTGCTAACCTGTATCCAAACCCCGCAACTCAAAACTCATCCTCCGAGACCGATGGCAATCGCTCTGGCGACGGAAATTCGTAAAATTTAAACCCTTCAACAGTGACTAAATACTTACCTAAAGATGAAACAAAATCCACCATTTTTGTAATTCTACCAATATTATTATTTGAAGAACATAAGAATTGAATGAGACACTCAAAAGGGTCTTGTATAAGAACACGAGCACCGCCTAAATGCAACGCTAGTTCAGCAAACTTAGGATCAGAAGCAGAGAAAGTTTCCCACATTTCATTCAGTGAAATCCCATCATTTAAGTAACCCTCAAGAGCTGCCTTTGCATCATCCTTATCGCTATTTGAATGAACGAAGTAGAAGACTACATTTCCGTCGCCATTGCCATCATCAACTAGCTGATGTCTGAGAGAAATGAGGTGAGAATCAATAACACCTGTGTACCTAAGAAGACCTGTTTGTTTCCATCTGAAGGTTTGCCCAGTTGGGAAAGTGAGAGGTAGAAAGAGTTCTGATTTACCCATATTCAAAAGGGGTTCCCATTTTAGGTCTTCTTCGTATTTTGGTAAAAATTACCAAGTTTTCTAGTGCAGGAGTTGAGATGCAAAAATTCCTCACACCATACCAAGAGAAGCAAACCAAAATCAAATTTACAAGAACAAGGCAACTAGAAATGTGTTGCTCATTCCAGCAATCATCAATAAACTGAAATCCACAAAGTGTAAGGCTCTTGAGTTTTGGTAAAGAGAATCTTTTAGGAAGATGGATAGGTGTAAAATGATATGCAATCTTGTTCATCCAATACACCCCCAGAATCGAGCAATTTCACTGCCAGTTCTCTATAATTCGAACTCAACTAAAAAACCCATTTCAATTTCACCAGAGAAACACCAATCTGCACAAATCAATTCCTCTCAGCTTCTCAATCAAATCTCAAACACAGATTCACTACGAACCCTAATCAAGATATATACATCAGTAACAACACCAATTTTCAAAATTCAAAACCTAGATCTAAAAAAAAAAAATTCTTTAGAAATAAAATTCGAATTGAAAATTAGATACAAAAAACCCCTAAAATGAAACACCCACCTCTTATAATAGTTGAGGTTGATTTGAAATTTCTTCAAATTAAACAATAGATGAAGATGTTGATATGGAGTTCCACCACCGCCATCATCATTGATACAAACTGATTTAACTCAAAACATGAATACCCAATCTTCGTTGAATCGATCTAACCCTCTTTCTCAACTATTACGGAGAAGAAAACCAAATTTTGAAGACGAAATTGGTGCTGGTGGTGACGTTGGTGTTGCTGCTTGTGACGACGGAGGTGTTGCTGGTGGTGTTCGTGGATATTTGTTGCTGCTGGCGGTGATGGTGGTGCGAAGAAGGAGACGAAGAAAGAAGAAAAAAAGAAAAAGAAATGAGAGAAGAAGAAGAAGATAAGGTAAAAGGGTATATTTGGATTTAAAAAAAAAACAAAAACTAAATTTATTCATTATTATTTGACCTGGGGTTTTTGTGCCACTTTCTTTTGGAACGGTTTTTATTTGTCAAAAATAATATGACCGGGTTTTTCTTATCACTAGTTTGTTCACCTAGGGGTTTTGTCACTAGTTTTGTTATCAAAAACAAACAAAAAATCTTCATATTCCTTATTATGATGATGATTATAACAAAAACAATCTATCTATATTATTATTTATGATATGAACACTGATTTAATTAATTTGGTCGGATTTCAGAAGTAATAAAGATATAAGTGTTGTGTTATGTTTGTATTTTGGCTTTAGATTGTAGGTAGAAATCACATTAGATAGAAAGTATACTTGAACAACGTGATCATCGTATTACGTTTACAGTCGTATAATAGTTGGAATCATAATCTTAAATCCAAGAATTGATAAAAACTACTTCCTATATACCCCCTCCGTCCTAAATTAGACGAAGGGGAAGGTGTTTTAACACATATTAAGAAAAAGTAAAGAAACTATATATTTTCCAAATCTACCCTTATTAATATCTTCTAAAATATTTAAAATTTTAGTTTTTAATTCCTAGATTTTAGTGTGAATTTGGAATCTAGTGGATTATTTAAAAATTTCATTTGGGAAATTGAGCTTAAATACATCGGATTATTATTTAAAAGGGGAAATCACGAGTTATTACATAGCAGGCAAGCGATCAACAAGCTGCGCCGCAATCCATTTTTGAATAGCAAACCCTATCCTCTTAAACACAAACTCTCTCGAATCAGGAGTCATGACATTACTGTGCATGACTCTTTGAACTCTCGCTAGAAGTCCAACCGCCTCTGGCGCTAAATACCCAAAAGTGTCAAATTCCAAGGGAATAAAAGCATGTCCATTATCAATACATGCCTTTTCATGCTTCGTTATCTTACCCGAGGCAGCTTTTAAAGCTTCATGTCCAACTGTGAAAGAGCCTTGCCCGATGCCTACTAATGGAGAAACCCAAGTAAGATCAACACACGTATGTTTTCCATTGGCCCACCCAAAAATAAGAACATCTGCTGGCCTGAGTGTTGATCTCCCTTCAAGAGGATCCGTCAAAAAGTTGACCGACGCCTCTTTCTTTGCTAAAATACCAGCCCTCCATAATACGTCATATAAGATATCTCTCACATGATCATGTCTATATTTAAAACCAGGATCTACCTTACAATGAACAACATGTTCACCATATGCGTCTAAGCAGCCTATAATACAAGAAGGGCAACGAGAATCAGAAGGGTATATGGGAATCATTAACCTGTATTTAAGGATGGAACGGTACTCCAAGGGGGACATCTTCTGTCCAAGTCCCTCAATTGGGATAGCAAGAAGAAAATCCTGCGCATGCGCTTCTTGTAGGCAACCAAAAACTGCTTTCTGTCTGTCCGAAAACCCATAAACCCTACCAATTTCTTTAACAACTTTACCAAAAAGAGCACTCGCCAGGTTGCTTTGTGCTTTAAGTGGGGCAGTGTCTTTATTGGTAAAACTACTAAAGTCTTGGTCGGGCAGAGTTTCTTGTAAGGTTTTCAATTCCATATAAAAATTATCCTCCAAACCTTCCACTCCACTATCCCTAAGTATGTGATCTTGCAATCCCCAAGATTGCACACATGATGCAAGAAAAGCGTATTGTGATGCTTCCTTAGCCGTGTATAACCCAAGGCCTCCATATCTGATAGGCAGTGTAACAAGTCTCCATTGCAGCTCCCTGAAAAACGGGCCTCCACAAACAACGATTCCCTCTATTGCCTCCCTCAAGCCTCTATCAAAGATATCTACTGCCTCTGTAGTGTATCCCGGGAAACAAATGCGAAGGCCAAAGAGCAACTTAGAGATGCCCATACATGCACGCAGAAGTAACAACTCACTCTGAGGATCACGTAGTCTGGACAAAATCTGCATTAACTCCACTGCCTTCTCTGCTCTCTTGATAGCAAGCCTTTTCACAAACTCATCATTAAGGCTGACTGCACCTCCTAAAAGTTTGACCCCATTGTCTGGCCTTGAGATTTCAGCAGGAAACATCCCATCCCTTACCTTTCTTCCATCACAAGAGGGCCAAAAGATTTCAGTTTTTTTAATATTCAATATAAGTCCCAACTGAGGCCCCTCTGTTTGAACAACAGTAAGTGCTTGCGCTACTTCGACAGTGTCACCAATAATAGTACCATCATCAAGATACCAAGCCTGTAAGGATATTGTGCATTGCTCATTTATCTTCGTTATAAGCCGATGAAGCACCAAAGAAAATAACAATGGACCCAATGGGTCACCTTGTTGCACCCCTGTCGAAGAATAGATATGATAATCTCCCACATATAATCTTGCAGGTTGACCATACAAATAATCCACCCATGGAGATATGGATGGACAAAGTCTTCGAACCTCAAGAAGCATGGCTGTGCGGTCGACTAGGTTGAAAGCATTGGTGAAGTCTACAGTTAGCATAGTGAGACTAGGGTCTAAATGGTGCTTACTAACATACCTGTTCACTGCATGTAAAATTGCCTCTGCACCTCCTGAAACCCCCACCCCAAACTGAAAGTCTTGTAAGTAGGCCGCATGTCCTTGCCAACTCCCTTAATAGTCCTTGTCAACTCCCTTCATAGCTTAAATTATATTTTATGTTTATATATGATTCCAAAGCATGGACAAATCAGGAAGGTTTAGGGAGAAAATATGAAAACCTTCATGTAATTTGGGATTTGAAAAAAATCCTTCCCCCTTCATCTAAAATAGGATGGAGGGACTTTCTAGATAGAAACTTTCTTCTCAATTCTCATATGATGAATCGATAATACAATACCAAAAAGATTAGGATTGTCAACGTCTAATCTTCGGGAGAAATAAAAAGCTTCCACTAAACTATTATAATGTTCAATGAGCAACATAAATGAATGATTCACATGATAGTTTCATCGACACACTTATGGAATCACTCTGAGCTTGGTTCTGCATAACTGGGAGGCTGTTGTCCATTAGCTTTCTGTTTTTGATTTTTTCTTTCATGGCACCATTTTAATGTGTCTTTGTTCTTTGCTTTTACCAATACTATTACTTTCTTAGTGATGTATTGGATTTTTAATAAAATTTGCCATTCTTGAGCCAAAAAAAAACAAACAAACAAGGATCTTCGTTCAATGACATACCCTTTCCACAATAGTTACTTTTGAATAAAAATTTCCCAACTGTTAGTAAGATTCTGGAATACCGAAAATTACGATTTTATAATTTAGAATTAACCTATTTTAGGAAATTGGGGATAATAAAGTAATTTAGAAACACCGTTAAAATCTGTTTCTACAAGTTAGTTTGCAGGTTGTTTACAGTATATATTACGTGTCTTATTAGGAGTAGGGGTCGCATACTCTAATCATGCGCCCCATCCCCATCCTGGCCGGACTGCGCCAAACAGAGTTAATAAATAAAAGTAGGGGTGCACACGGTTCGGTTCGGTGCGGTTATAGGTAAAACCGTTGACCTAACCGTGTATGGAACGGTTATCACATTTGAAACCGAAACCGAACTGTTACATTACGGTTTTCATCGGTTACGGTTTCTATTGTCGCGGTTCGGTTACGGTTTTCATCGGTTTTTAACCGACTCATACCCATACAGAAAAGAAAAAAAAATTTGCATCTGTTTTCTCAAATCTCAATTACATGGATTATGTATTACATATCATCAAATTACAAACCCAACTTAAAATTCACAAAATTATAATTACAACCCGAAATTATAATTACAACCCCAATATAGAGATAACAATCAAAAAACATAAATAAAACAAAAAAAAATGGATTCTTAAGAACCCTACAGATCTAATATTTTCTTCCAAATCTGCAATCCTTTCAGATTACATGAAATAATCCAATTAAATAAACACCCATCAACACACCAACTACAAAAATAAGAATTGAAACCCATGAAATCTAACTAATTAGTCAAAAAAAATAAACCCATATTTTTAAGAACCCTAAAATTCTATTGTGGTAATTAATCTTCGATTTTTCACCAATCAAAAGGTGGTGTTGCTTGTACTGGTGGTGTAGCTTGTGATGGTACTCGTGATGATGGTGTAGCAGGTGGTGGTGCTGGAGATGATGGTGTATGTTAAAAAGGAGAAGATTGAAAGGGAGAAGAAAAACTAACGAAAAGTATAAAACAGGAGAGCAAGAGGAAGGAAGAAAAGAAAAGAAGGAAGAAAAAGAGATGGTGATTGCGGTGCAACCGATGAAGGGGAGGGAAGAGTTTCTGCAAAGAAGAAGTGAAGAAGAAACGATACTTGTTTTAGTTTTAGGGTTAGTTAAATATATATTGAGAGTAGACGGCTAAGATTTAATAGGAATATAAATCAATGGATATTAATGATCGGTTTTTCGGTGCGGTTAGTGTGCGGTTATGGGTAGAACCGTACACCGAACCGTACATCTAACGGTTATTAAAATGACAACCGTGACCGACCGTAGGATCATCGGTTCGGTGCGGTTTCCGTGCGGTTTCGGTGCGGTTGCGGTTTTCGGTTCGGTTAGTGTGCATCCCTAAATAAAAGTTGGGATGAAAAATTGGCCAACAAAAAGGAGTGCAACTTTGTGCACCCGCGGGTGCACATTTCTCCTTTCTTCATTGGATTGGACTTAACGGGGGTTAACTGGTTATGGTAAATTTATTTTTTTATTTTTTATTGATTTTAAAAATATTATATTATTGATTATATTATTACATGAAACTAGTTGGAAGCCTAACAAGCTAGGCTCCAACGACATACTACTACATTAATTGAACAGGTTGTTGTGCTAGCCTACCAGCGAGCCTCATGGGTAACCTTGCCAAGGGGAGCCGAAGCGGGAGGGGGGGCGAGATTGTGTCACAATGGGGGCAAACTAACACTACCTTCCATGTTAATTCCTGCAATATTACGCCATTGGAGACTTGAACCTAGGACCTCCTGGAACGCATGAAACTTCGGGAAACGGGGATAACCAGCTGAGCTAGGGCCCGTTCTTTGGAAAAAAAACACACAATTCCCAATATTATTTCTCTCCTTCTTCCCCTGTATATCCGGCTGCCATACTATCTCTTCTTCGCTCAAACACATAAACAACCTAGCCATTGTCCGACGGAATTTTCATAGAAAAGTTTGAAATCAAATAATAACAGTTGTTAATTCAAGAAAACTAAAACCAACTAACCAAGAACAAACCTTATTCAGCTAGTTCAAAGAGAAAAAAAAAATCATAAATCCAATCTCTTCATCAAAAATTCTTTTTTATGATTGAATACATTATATCGATTGAATACGTGGCAATGATGATTGATGACAATAATGGTCATTGAAGATGATTTTTTTTCTCTTCTATAATTGGTTGTACAAACGACTTACTGTTCTTCTTAGGATTCTCTTATTTGCAGGCAGCATAAACCAGTTGTATCCCGAACAAGAAATTGATTAATCATTTTTCTATCAAAGTGTTCTGAATTTGTTAGATGGACAAATGATTATTTTTGCATTTGGGAGGCGGTGGTGGAAATCTTTGTCCAGTAAGTAGTAGTCGGCGGAGAAGAAAATCAAGGCTTGATTGGTTAAAGAAACAACTCCAGTTTATGTGCTAATCTAAAAGGAGATGATAAACATAGAAAGTGTTAAATCCATAATTGAAAAAATAAGAAGAAAATTGTAATCATGGTTTCATTTTTAGTTTCATCTTTGGATAGATACGGAAAGAAAAGAACACAAGATGGACCGAGACAGTGAGTAAAAATTACGGAGTAGTAGCATGGTAACTTGTGCTTCAACTTTATGTTTTAACTTTTACTAGATCTTAACCCGTGCCGATGTTTTGTCTCTAATACGATATTGTTCACAATCCTCTTGCTTCATTTTATTCGTGAGTAATTATTTTGATATTCAAATAGGTTTTGGGAAACAAAATGGGTTACCTGGTCTTTTTATTTTTTACTTAAGCATGTTATTCCAATTTATTATCTGGACGGAGTAATAATGTTGTGCCAACATGAAAAAAAGAAAAAGAAAAATACAGTAAATAAAAAAATTCCCCATTTATTGTTCCATCGTATTATAATTTCAAACTTCATAAAGAATATTTCATCTAACAATACATATACCTAAACTGCCAATCCAATTTCATGATGTTTATGAATACATTTGTTCCGAAATTATTGATAACTAAGGCTCTAAGGAGTGAAGCAAAAACCCATAATATTTTCCCTACTATAGATAAACACTATTTATTTATTTTTTGCAAATGTGAGAGTTATAAAAATGAAGAACCCTTGGCTATTGGAAGGCTGAGATATACACATGTGAGTTGAAAAAATAAACTTATAATAGTAAATAAAAACATGTGTAACATTTTTTCTCAATCATATTGATAACATAAAATTGAAGAAATTCGTGGATAAATTTTTTTAACACCAACTATGCTAAGTAGTGCATGAATGACGTTCTCACATCTAGTGTTACTCAAGTAATTTGGAGTTTTAAAGAGCATAGTCATATTGATATTTGTATCTACATAAATCAACTAACCTTCCGAAGAAAAATTATTAGTTTCAAGGTAGAGCCGTGTAGGACCAGAATATCGCCACAACAATATTCTTGCGAGATTAACAACATTTCTGCGAGCGTCACAGCGAGTTCTCCAACAACATTTTGCGAGTGTCACAAAATAATGACGTAACAGTTGGCGATTGAAGAAACACTAAAAGAACATGATTGACTGGAGATGGTTACAATGCTTGCGAGAAGGAATATTATAGTTACTGCGATAATATCGCGAATGATATCCGAAATTAGAGGACAGCTTAGCTGTCACCCATTATGTAATTTCCTATAAATAGAGATCAAATAGATTTAGGAAGGGATGATGTATTTTTTTTTAGAGTTGAGAGAGTCTTGAGGAGAGAGACAATTTTAGGAGAGAGAGAAATATTTTCCAGAGAGATTTTGAGAGAGAGAATGTATTTTTCTTTATCATCTTCTTCCCCAAAACTAGATTTAGAACTCCATTAATGGAGTTTATCAATGTAAATTATAACTATCATAGTGAAGAATCATGGATGTAGATCAAATTGATCGAACATGTAAAAAATCTTGGTGTTCGTTTATAATTTTAGCAACTTTACTACCATTTTTATATGTACATCTAGAAATTAATATCAAGATATGACAAGGGGTGTGTTGTAGGAATTTCTGCAACTACATTTTGGCGCTAGAAACACTACCTGCTTGTTGGATTGAAGAAGATCAATAGAAATTAACAATTGTTAATGATGAATTTAATTGGATTTATGAGATACAGGGGAAAATATGTATACAGAGAAAGAACAATGAAGAACAGCCAACAAAATTTAAGAAAAATGTTTACAGAGAAAGAGAAGCAGAAAATATTGGGAAGCAGGAGCAGATTCGAAAAACAATTTATAGGAATAAAATGAATCGACATCAATTAATTGTTAAAACAAGACAAATTCTTTCTTATCTCTTTAATTATATGTTAATAATATGGATCTGGAAGATTTTGAATTTTTTAACTATCAAACTTTGTTTTCACAAAAATTGCTTTTTAGATGATATTTTGAATTAATAAGAATTTTGATAATACATTTACATTCATAAACCTTGAATTTAATCATAATTTTGATCATATAAACATCTCAGGTGAACAGTATTGAAGTCAAAAACGATGGAGGAAAAAGAAGAAAACAGGTGATAGAATTCAGGAGACTATAGAAGAAAAAATCTATCTCAACAACAACTCAAAAGAATTATGGCAAAACGATGGATTCATGAAGTTCACACATCTAATCAAGTGCAGCGAGCAACAACGGCAAAGAGTGAAGAAGGACATCTCATAATAAACAATGAAAATCCACAAAGAAACGGCTAAGGGGAGTCGCATCAAATTTCCACTCTACCCATCTCTAAAGCATGTTGTTGGCGATAAATAGAAAATTAGGAAATCAGATTTACGGCGTAGTCAGTTTTCAGCGAGTTAATGTAAAATGTTACCATGTCACTCATAATTATATTTCAAAATGGAACGTCAAAACTATAGTTAAGAAAATGATGCCCAAAAATGGGGTAGTGCTGGAGTTGCTACAGTCGTTGTGAATAGGGAAGTGATCTGGTGCATGGTCCCTTGATTTTTTATTCTTTTACTTCGTCAGTTTTGGATATCTGGCTGGCATGCGTGCGCTGTTATGGAGATGAGGTACACAAGACTGCGCACTAAGGGAATGTGGTGCTTGGGATTTGACCCAAGTGCAGTTCGGTCCGAGCATACATATTTTGTTTACAAGAACACTTATTTGGTGAAGGCAACAAGTGTTTATTTGGAATGAGTCTATGGATATATAGCAAAAACCACTTCATGCAGAACATTTTGTAAATTATAAAATGGCGAGGATGAACCATTAATAGTAGCTGTACATTCATTTTCACATTATGACGATGCTTGATGGCTGGAGAAGCAAGGGGAGTCCTAGACTAAAGTAACGGGAGAAGTGGAGAGAATTTCGCAAAGTTTCCTCGCAGAAAAGGAGGATTCAAAAACCATGGCGAGCAGGCTAGCAAAGCAAGGAAATGAATGGATAAAACTACAATGAGACAGTAACAAGAAGCTGCGAATAAAATAGCAAAGAAGAATTAAAGACGATGAAGAGAAGTAAAGCAAGAAAATGACGAAGCACCGTAGGAAACTGGCGAACTTATATCCACTCAACTCACTTTGGAGAACATCGCCAGTCCAAGAAAATGACGAAGCACCGTAGGAAACTGGCGAACTTATAGCCACTCAACTCACTTCAGATGAATCAGCCAAATTAAAATTATTGTTATCAAGGGCGTCGTCGCAGCCTCAAGTCTGCGAAGCTATCGCATGAGCATGATAAAAGAATCCTGAACATAACAAAATTCAGGAATTTTACCAAATGTCATCGTCACCAGGGGTAAGACGAAGGAATCATGAATGCCATCATCACCAGTGATGTTTACTAAACTTTTTAAACAAATGGGAGAATGCGAGCTTAGCTCATTTCGTTATCCATTTCAGAGAGTTTTTCAACATTTCTGTGAGCGTCACAACGAGTTCTCCAACAACACTTTGCAAGTGTCACAAAATAATGACGTAACAGTTGACGATTGAAGAAACACGAAAAGAACATGATTGACTGGCGATGGTTACAATGCTTTCGAGAAGGAATATTATAGCTACTGCGATAATATCGCGAATGATATCCGAAATTAGAGGACAGCTTAGCTGTCACCCATTATGTAATTTCCTATAAATAGAGATCCAATAGATTCAGGAAGGGATGATGTATTTTTTTGAGAGTTGAGAGAGTCTTGAGGAGAGAGACAATTTTAGGAGAGAGAGAAATATTTGCCAGAGAGATTTTGAGAGAGAATGTATTTTTCTTTATCATCTTCTTCCCCACAACTAGATTTAGAACTCCATTAATGGAGATTATCAATGTAAATTATAACAATCATAGTGAAGAATCATGGATGTAGATCAAATTGATCGAACCATGTAAAAAATCTTGGTGTCCGTTTATAATTTTAGCAACTTTACTACCATTTTTATATGTAGATCTAGAAATTAATATCAAGATATGACAAGGGGTGTGTTGTAGGAATTCCTGCAACTACAAGCCGACACAAACTTCTGTCGCCTTCAATGTATACAACACACATTGGGTTTAATCGGCCTTGAGATTAAACAAATACCCCAACATTAGTCAAATAATGTATACAAATACGGGATCGAAACAAAGTGCTAACGGGAAAAATGAGAGACTAACATCAGTTCTACAAATAAAATACCCTATATGTATCAAAGTTTGTTAACCAAACATGTATTCAAATTAAAAAGTCATCAACTTAACACAAAAATATAAAAGAACCCAAGTTAAATCAATACTTGCATAAAAAAAACTTATAAGAGAATTTTGTAATTATTAAATACCTTTAAAATCACTATTAGAGATTTAATTGCATGCCTCGTTAAAAACTACGGTAGGACGAAATCACCATATTAATCTGTAGAAATTTCACTGGATATGTAGCAATTCAGAGAAGTTTACACTGGTGGTGATGCATTCCATCTAAGTGTTGTTCGATTGATTATTTTTTTTAGAAGGTTTCAGTTTTCATTGGAGAAACCGAGAGGGAGCGTTTCATTATATTCATTATCATTCAGAAATCTAAGACCAACCCGCCCTCTGCTTACGGGATCTCAATACAACCTTAGATTTATCTATTGGACGGAGAAATCTTGATACTAAATATGTAGTTTTTAATGTTATTTATTATATAACGTGACATCCAAATGTTTTTTCTTCTTCTTAATTTTCATGTATTTTAACCGAGTTTATATTAGCATTAAGACGATCAACCACATTTCTAATTTATAGTGTTATCCTTTTGTAGCAGCACATAATTAACATAGTCAATTACTACTCATCAATACCGGCCAGTACCACAAACCACCAGATATCACTTCTTTCTCCACCACCACCATTTTCCATCCCTCGTAGAATATTGGGCACACTTATAACTTTTAATCCACACGTCATGTATAAAGTTTAGATTTAACAAAGTTAGGTCGTCAATTAATTTATTCAACTATATGTTTTTTGTTAATACTGAAAATCATGCGTACGAACGGTTACCAAAGATAGCAGTGGTACCAAAAACAACCATTTTGTCTTATATGATTTGGTATCATCCCAAAAGTATTTGTTATCCGCCTTTTTTGATCATGTCAAAAACAACCAACTATACTTTTCACAATACAATGTTACCCGTCATGTAATTTTTTATTATTATTTTTAATTCAAAAAGAAAAAACCAGTACCACCGCCATTAAAACCATCCAGCACCACTATTTCTTCCACCAAAACTAATGTTACCGCCTCCACCACTTAGTAACACCTTCCACCGCTTCTACCACTTACTTCTTCCTCTACTACCACCGCCACCACTAATATCTATTGAAATAATTTTTGTCAAAATTATTATTTATTGATGGAGATATGTATTAATATTAATTAAGAGATATTTATGATGTAAAATTAATAAATCATTTATCATGAGAAATTAATGAGAAATCAATTAATAAAACACTTATACTAATTAATATTTAAGTTGAACAAACCATGACCATAGATTTATCTTCTCTCTAGACAAATCACTTATACTAATTAATAAAACACTTATACTAATTAATATTTTAGTTGAACAAATAACCGTTGTTGATTTATCTTTTCTATCAATTCCAACCAAGGTGGAACAATGGTTAGAGGCTACTCTTATGACACAATAGGTCATAAGTTCGAACCTCCCCGTTATAATTTTTGAAATTCTATATCTTGACTTGAGTATTCATTTTTAATTCATAATATTGGAATGAACACCACGTGTGCGACTTGTAGGGCGGATAAACACAGCCTTTGATTTATCTTTGCTAATAATAAATCCTGACCACCACTCGGATAGGCTAAGTTAGCCAAACTGTATTTTATAAGGGAGAAAGTAAATATAAAGTCTTAAGAAATATAATGAAACACATTGTGTATATAGCGAATATAAAGGGGAGGAATGTGCACCCGGTTAACTAAGGGGTGCACAAAGTCGCACTCAAAAAAAAAAAAAAAAAAAAAAAAGAGCAAGAATAAAGAGATATCATTAATATTGGAAGCTTATACTTTCTTTGTTGAACGAATCTTAGGAAAAATGTAGAAAGAGAAATTTCAGCCATTCACGGCACCATTTTAGTGTATAACGACTCATCAAAGGAAATTTTAGCCATTCACGCGTAATACATATATATCTATATAACTTGCCCAGCTTGTTATTCCAACCAATCAATATCCAGATGTATTCAAATGGAGCCTTATAAAATTAATATAGTACCTCGTTTTTTTTTTTTTTTGGTAAATGGAAGTAGATTAAACCTCGCTTTCGAATATATAGTCTTTGTTCATTTTTGAAAATTACTCGTAAAGCAAGACTAATTACTCGTAAAGCAAGACTAAGGACCGAGTACACATTAAATTATTATTTGATCAACGAGTGCTGGTTGTTGGTCGGTCCATTTGATTTCTTTGCAGACACGGTGGGTTTGATTCATCATACCTCGTCTTCTCCAAACTAGAAAGGCAGTTTACCAGCCTGGAGGCTGTAAGAGTCCATTTTATGTTAAAAAATTAGACTATTCAGAAGTCATAATTAGGGGTGAGCATGGGCTGGTATGGACCGGTTTTTAACTCATCCGCATCCAATCCAATTCACTACGGATTTCAAATTTGGCATCCGCATCCAATCCAACATCCAACGGATTTGCATCCAATAGATGCACGGATGAACAGATTGGGTGCGGATAATACAATGAATTATTGTTAGTTAAAATTTATAATGGAAAAATATAAACAATATAGATGACTTCTTATAGAACCTACATATTTTATATATGTATATAAATATAGAAGTGTCATGGACAATACTCCAAGCAAACACCTTAAAAATTCCAAAACTATCTATATATTTTCTATAGACTATATAAATGCCCTTAATCTAACGGATTTTTAAGGTTGCATCCGGGCCCAATCCGTAATCTATTGGATTTCAAAAATCTCATCCGCATCCAACCCATTAGCAAACGGTCCGGACATCCATCCACAAAAATACGCTTGGTTCCGATTAAATCCGCAGATTACAGATAAAATGCTCACCCCCGTAATAAACACCAGCTAATCAAAATTCACGGCCCACTACAAGGATGGGTAGGTTCAAGTTTGATTGCACTCTCTACACCGATTGATTGCACTCTCTACACCGAAAGACCTTGACCGAAAAGAAATCCCGATTTTTAATTCCGCAACACACATTACGTTGGGACCCACTTTTGCCTTTCCTAATCCTTGAGAAGCTTTATTTTAGTCCGTCAGATCCCAATAGGATAATACTCGTGAAAAAAAACTCAGGGAGCACATCACTGCTCCTCTCTACACTGTGATTGTCAATGGATGAAAGTAAGCCCATGCATTATTTGGGTCGAGATTTGGACCCGATAAACCTAGCATTTTCCACATTAATTTAACCAAAATTCCACCGCATGACAAGGATAGCTAAATGCAATATTTATTTCATCCAACACGACAAGAACGTTAGGATAGGTGCGACCTGGTTAACACGATAAACTAATTTTTTTCACGAACCGTTGGGACGGCAAAAATATTAGTGGATGCTGTGCTAAATTGTTAAATGCCTCACGAAAACATAAAACTAGATTGTTGTTACAACAACGGGAGGCGGACCAAAATTCCTAAACAATTTTATTCCGAATCAATTTTAACTAATATATTTTATTTTGCGATAGAAATAAAACTAGAAAAGTATGTACATCTCTTTCTAATTATTTGTGGATAGTGAAGATCACACTTATAGCACGGAAAATAGGTTCCTAAACTGTTTAGCAACGACCACCGCTTAAATAGATCATCATATAGTAACGGTTATATGTTTTCAATCAGATCAATGTACTGTTTATTAATAACCGAAGAACACATTTAGCATGTCAAAACTATTTCTAAAGTATTTCGCAGTAGTTTTCCCTATCATGATATAGTAACACTTAAATGTTGCAAACAGATCCTTGGACTCTTTCTTCCTTGCCCACGATCTAACCCGATTGTGACCCGTTTTTCTAGGTTAAATTTTTTGATCAAAAATTTCCAAATTTCTCTCAATCCACATACAACATAACTAAAAAATTGTACAAGAAACGATCAACAACTTATCAAGATCGAAGAAATTAAAAAATTTAGAATTTTTTTTATTTTTTATAATTGAAATTTCAAGCTATCGATTCTCTACTTATGGATGATCTTTTTCGAAATTGCTTTCAATTAATGACAAATACAATGATTAAGATTAATCTACTGAAAAAGAATCCGAAGGAAAACGATTGAGAATCGATTAATTTCGAAAAATTATTTCAAAATAAAAATCCAATTTTGAGGACCATGAAAGTGTGACAGAAAAAATCCAATAGAGTCACCCTATAGAAGGCCTCCTAAAGTCGGCCAAATAATATAATCCTAATATCCAGATAAATTTTTGGTCGGAGTTTTTAGATGGGATACATTGGATAAATGATATTATGATGACAAGTTTTTTTTTTTTTTTTCCTTTTAATTGTTTGAACATATTTTATTTCTACAAGAATCGGATTCAACTTCAGTTATCACCTCGTTCTTTTTTTTTCTTTTTTTTTTTCTGGACCTTATGACTAGCAAGGAATGAACTAATATACGGTCAGAAACAAACAACATAAGAGGAAATTTTATCTTGGGCCTTAAAGCAACAACAACAATACTTCTGGGCAATTGAAGCCATGCCTCCTGTTTTACCAGGGAATCGCCATCTTACAACCAATCATGAGGTACAAAAAAAACGACACCAATCTTAGTTGGGTGGTCCTCTCCTACCATGAAATGGATAACGATCAACACAAATTTGGCTTTTAGGGGACACCCGGCATTTGCGGGTGCAGGTTTTATTTGCAGAGACTCATAGGCAAGAACGGTTATGGCGTTGACGCAACCGCTTGGAATAACGACTGCATTAATTGCTGAAAATTGGGCTTTTCTTCTGGCAACTAGAACAACCACAGAAAGGCAATGGCCAAAAGTTTTATTTGAAACAGACTCAGAAAGACTTCTTCGGTTCGTTATATCTCCGGCTGCACCGCCTTGGTATATCTCTGATATCAAAATTGAAATAAAGCAAAGAATGAGTCAGATTCCGTAAGCTGCAATCTGAAACCTATTATTACTTCAAAGTTGGGATACTCTCTACCTTAATTTACTATTACTACTGCATAAAATTGTATCCCAACTTTGAAGGAAAAAGACTGACTATAATCTATTCCTCTTTTAAAAACCTATTATTACTTCCGCAAGCAGTAATAGTGACGCTGAATCAATCATGGATTACTTTAGATTAAATAATAACCAATTATTTTGGTATAACATCTCAGTCTTAGATGACTGTTGAACAATTTGTTCATCTTTTTATTTTGTCAAGTTTGAATTTTTACACAAGAATCATATCATTATGGCTGATCAAGCAACCAAATTCAGTAAAATGACTAGATTATTAGGGGAATTGATGGAAGTTGTTCCATATTTTCTCATCTCAGCTGTGTAATTATTCCTTCTTTCAATAAAATCTCTTTTCTAGCAAAAAAAAAGAAGAAGAAGAAGATCCTTTTAGTCTTTTAGTAACAAGCCTCAAATAAACACACTAGGTCCCCACACTAGAAAATTTAAAGATGTTTTAAGGTCAAGCACTATGGTAGGTGTAGCATGCCCATTTAATCGCCTAAAATTTTCATGGGACATGACCGGCAATACTTGCAGTTCAGTGAATCAACTTCATCCACAAGTACTCAGCCTTGCATAATTCCATCAAAGTATGCATCTTCCTTCACTCATAAGGAAATACACAACGAAAGTATTTTTTTCTTTCTCTCTAACTCTTCATGCCCCCATAAGCATAAAAGGTTTGCCATTCATAAACTCAACAAGATTAGCAACATGATAACACAAAGATATACTGGAACAAACCCATTTTAATGCACTAAAGGAAGATTACAAAACTTGGCCATCACATGGACCAAAACAGGCCATCACCCTCCTGGTGATATTTTATTCTCTCAAACAATGAGACTAACTCTCTTCTATGTAGCCTCCTGATTTTCTAATGTTTCTACAACATTTATACATTGGTTACAAGGGCCAAAAATTGTGCATAAAACTTGTACACACATGGAACAGCCATTGTCCCATAGGGTAGTTTTCATAACCGTCAATCTTCTTTTCAACTGCCACCTTTTGTGTTGTCATGAAGATTGAATCCACACTTGTCTTAAACGATTAGGGACACTCTACTAAGTTTATGAACTCATTTCATAACCCTTCTAACTTGTCTCGCACCTTTGGTATGCATGTGAAGCCAATAACCAATTTATAACCGCCACTTGAGCCATATTGCACCACTGTTGCGCATTTCTAAACTTGGCCCTGATCCAATGCTCATCCATCTCGTCCCTGCTTAATTCTTGCTCTAAGATAATGCACAGACAATCCTTGTGCTTCAAACATCAAGTCCAACACCTTAAGCTCATTATGGTTATTCATATGTCATATGCTTCACTTGGCCAATTTGCTTGAAAATAGAAATGTCACTCTTGCATCACTAGCTTGTTTGCATTGCTCAAGTTTTGGCCCTGCCTTGAAATAATGCAATCATTTGGGCCAGCTCAATTCCAACATCACATGTGATACGCATCAATGCCAACATCACATGTTGTATTTGTCGGCTTGGCCTGCATGGTCTTCCTCAATAAAGCTTTATTGTGTCGGCCAATAAGCTTCATTACTTGGACAATGACTCTACAGTGCAGTGACACCTTTGCACTTCACTGGCCTTACAGAGTCTTGCTATCTTTAGCACTTGACAGTCTATGCAGTATCGCGCAATCATTATCGGACACTGACTTGGCCTGCAACATTGTAACTTGCAACCTTTGCGCATCACTTGCCTGACCGGTTATACTAGGGGTTATCCCTTCCCTATCCCTTAATTATGGGGAAGGGATATGGGTCACAAAGCTCCTCACTATGGTCTTATTTTATCCCTTCCTTACACTGCAAGAAAACTCAGTTTCCTTGTAAATAGTGTCAAACGGATACTCAGTTTCCGTTTTTTTTTACCCAATTTTTTTATGTTGGGGTATAGGTTAAAAGATAATTAAGAGGAAAGAAAGAGATAATAAAGGTAAAAAAAAAATACTAAAAAGAAGGATTGAAAAAGAGATAAAATTGTGAAAACCAGAAACAAATACTGTATCCGTGTAAAATGCAACGGAAACTGAGTATCTGTTTCAACTCCCAAATGGATACTGAGTTTTCGTAAAACATAATTTTACACGGAAACTGAGTTTCCGTGTCATTTTTGTTCTCTACTACCTTGATCAGATCTGATCCAGTTTAAAATATAGGAAAGGGATATCCTTATTTTGAATGGATCCGAGAGACCATAATAGATGGGTTTGAGATTTCTCTCTACGCATAAGGGAATAGGGATGGGAAATTTACGACCATAATGCTTGGGCTAATGTATCCTTGACCAAGGATCAACAGTTCCTACCTACCAGCTGCATATTACTCGGATTACATGCTAGTCAACTCTATTCTCGTGTGAAAGGGTGACTTGGGCTAGCTACCAATTTGTTTATAGGCTGGGTGACTGCCAGAATTAAAAATAAAATACATCTTAGCTGTACACACGGAAAACCCCAGGTCAGTCATACAAATTACGAGGTACGAGGTACGCAGTGGGTGGGTGGGTTCGCTTCCAAACGTGGTGAAAGTTTGAAAATGTTACACACCTCTTTCTTCCAAATATCATGTCATTTCATCCGACCAAGTCTTTTTTTGTTTTCTTCTTCTTCTTCTTCCCCGAAGCATGAAACCAAGTTCTTATTGGGTATTAGTTATTACAGACCAGATAGATACAACTATTTTATTAAACCCCTATTTCTTAGAAAATGTTAAGGTCTTGAGGGTATAACCAATTGTACCAAGCTAAAACTTAACATCCAAGTGCTATATATAAGGATGGTGGATACTGGAAAATCAGAAACTCGTTCAAACATGTCTTCCAGACGTCATAGGCACTTTGGAATGGAATTTCAAAAAGTTGGTCATGGAACATACTATCCTCGATTATATGATCAACCCGGAGTCAGACCTACACATCACAAGGAACTTGTATTGAGTGCTGATCGTCATGAAGATCCAATACCCATATTGTTAGGTTCGACGCCGCATTTTCCGAGGCGAGAAATACGCGAAATCTACTATTACCGGTACCCGAATACTACACTTCTTAAGAGAAGTTGTTGGACGCCTCCTGGAGACGAATTTCCGGTCGATGAATCCTTTGCTATGATAGTTTATCTTCCAGTAGTAGAAGCGCCTTATGTGCAATGCAATTGTGATGGATCTTACAATGAAGAGACAAATAGAGGTGCTTATGGATGTGCAGTTAGTAATCATGAGGGTACAGTGCTTTTTACTATCAGTGGAGTATCTAACACGCCTACAAATATTACTTACCACGAAATCGAGGCGATTCACAGAGTTGTTCAAGAGTGCGCGACAAGAAACTATTCTCACATAGAAGTATTTTCAGATTCAAGGAATGCGGTTAACCTTCTGATTGCCAGAGCTGATCCAAGTCCTAACGATGTACGAAAATATGGTCGTGAAACTTGTCAATTGACTGTCACAGTGAGGAATCTATTGCGACCTTCGTTTACATATGCGATTACGCATTACCCAAGAGAAGCCAATTTCATTGCCGACGATCTTTCGAAACCCAGATTCAGAGCCGGAGAAGATATTCGGAAAGCACGTCAAATATCTGAAACCACCGAATATTTTATGCGAAGATTCAAACAAAATATTGGTTACATTCGATATGCAAGTAAGAGACGTGATGATTGTTAACAGGGCCGTTCCAAACTATTTAGGGACCTAGTCAGAAACCAAAAACGGGGGCCTAAAAATTAAATTTGCCGATCGTTTAAAACAAAATTATAATACCGTAAAATTTGCAAAAGAAAACAACTACATAAAAATAGCTAATCTACTATGAATTGACCTTTCCCGTCTCCTTGATGCAAACTCATCAATTATGGCATCGTAATCAATGTTGTTTACCATATCGATATAATAACATTGCTAAGTCATTCAATCTTTCTTTTTTGTGATATGTTAAGTTTTGATCAGCTTCAACTTTGAAAACTTCTTTCTTTTTTTCAATAAAGTTTTATATGCGACCATTTGGGTAGTTCCATATCTTTCAAGAAATTCAACAATTCAATGGCCCTTTCAGTTTCTTGCGGCAAATAACTTTTTAGAACTTATACAAATCATGCCAATCAATATCATAACTCATGGCATGCTTTAGATAATTTTGAATTTTGATACAATATGCCTTTAAAGTAATGGCCTAATTGGGATTTAGTCGAATATGGCTTTTCTTTGTTAGGCTCTATACATAACTGTAGTGTGTCCATCATGTTTTTTTGTTCCTTTTTATTTATTTTTTATTCAAATTGGCTTTATGTATACCGGAAGAAAATTTTTTGGGGGGCCCCTTTAATTCGGGGGCCCTAGGCCCGCCTATGCCGCCTAACAGTTTGGTACGACCATGATTGTTAAGTTTGATGGAAGAGAAGTTATGGAAGACGTGAGGATTAATTTTTTTCTTTCTTTCTTTTTTTATGATATAAAAGAAGAAAAATATGTTGTTGCAGTTTTTTTTTCTTTCTTTCTTTTGAGACCATGTTGTTGTTGCAGTCTGGTCTTCAGAAGTAATTAATCCTTTTTTTCTAAATTTTTTGAATTTGAATTTCGATGTGATTGTGAAGCCCATTAATGATATGTAATTTTTGTTGGTTTCACGAGTCAACTGCCTACTTTTACCATACTCTATACTCCCAAACGATCAGAAGTTTCAGGGCCCTCTAGGTTTTAGATTTGAGCAGTGCTCTCCCACGCAGCTGCGCGGGAGAGCTTTACAAGAAAGCAACTCCCGTGTCGTTGGATCATCCTATGGCGGGTTTTCTATAACGATATATTTGCGTTACTAACAGCAACGGGTTTTGTCCATGATGGTGTGTCATGCGTTCCTCATGCACATGCCAATGGGCAGTGTGTAAAAATAAAAGGATACAATAGGGACAAATATTTCGTTCCTGTTGTATTTGCAATGGTCTTTGTCACGGTAAGGGTTGCTAATATCACACGGCCAGGATCAAAAGGTTAAGCTAGAATCTATTGGACGACTAGTTTTTTTTCGGAATCTATCCAAAGGTCTTCAATGAGATGCCGCTTAAATCGGGCACGTTCAACTTCCGCATTTCGAATTCAAGTGTACTTCAGAAGAGTTATTTGGAAATCAAGCATCCAAATAATTAGTTCTCTTTCTCTCTCCACTTGGTCTGTATAACCATATATCCCAAAAAAAACTCAAACTACCTCTTCTTCTTCTTCATCAATTCCTTTTACAAATCTTCAATTACATATTAATTTTTCAGTAGATTTTTGTGTGTTGCCTAGATTTACTCTAATATTAATTAGAGTAAATTTGGGTAACATTTAAATTAGGTTTTTATGCTTTAAATAAAACTTGTCCTTGTTTTAGAAGGATCTTAAAGTCAATTTGAATATGTATTCAGTATTTTTAATGTATGTTAGATCTTCTGTATTAGGGGCTCTCATTAAATGTATTTTTTACGATTCTTTGTTGATGATGTATAAATTTCTGTCACTTGTTGACATTTTATTAATATAAGTACTCTAAGGGCTCTGTTTAGCTCGTTGTTCCTTCAAAAAAAAAATAAAAAAAAATTCAAGTGTACTTCCTTCCCTAGTTTCAAGTTTCTTTATGCAGCACAGGAGAGTATATATACGAACCAAAATGTGGTGGAAATTTCCAAAGGTGTTTAGTTTTCTTTAGTTATTCTCAAAAATATTATAAAATACCAAGAATTTTGAATGTGTACCCATTGCTTGATATTGTGTACACAATATCAAGAATCCATACCTATAATGCGTACATTTATACCTTTTTCGGAATTTTTAATTTTTAATTTTTTTTTTTTTTTTTAAAAAAAAACTAGACATTTTTAATAAATAGGTTTTTGTAGAAAATATTTTTGGGCATTGACCCCCACGCGTAAGATGAGTATGACTACGCTAAAATGAAATTTCTACACCTCATGGATTAATGGCAAAATTCAGAAGAAAAAAAAACACCTGAGCAAGCTCATTTGTGCAATTTCGTTAACTTGTGTAACGCACCAAGGCAGGTTTCTTTCTTTAATTTCCGAATAGAACGTTGACTAGGGCTCATGTCCAAGCTTCATCCAGGGTGAAGTTTAACGAAATAGAATTCTTCAGTCAATGATTCCTGCTAAATGTGATGGGAAAGAAAAGACGAGTGAGCTACGAAACTCCCGCTAAATGCGAAGTCTTAACTCGTCTTGTAACTTTTTTTCTGCCATTCAACGGTTCAATGGATCTTCATGATCATTACGAAGAGAAAATCCCCCCAAATGGCGAAGAAAATTCGCTCTAAACAGCGAAGAAAAATGTCGAAAGACATAAAAACTAATATAAAAATTAGTTTTATTCAAAATTTACTTACTAAAAACTTAAAAGGAAAGAAATTTTGCTCAGATCTGGTCCAAAAAAGACCAAATCTGAGCAAGATGTTAAGGGAGAAATGTGTTTTTTTTTCTTAGAGAGAAAATGAAAGGAGAGGAGGAAAGATGAAAGGAAAAAATGATATTATCTTTTTCTCGTACTATTCGAGTGTTTTTATATGTTATATCTAGTGAAATAATTTTTAGTTTAATCTCTTTTTTATTCTTCATAATTCCATTAAATAGCTAACCTAATCCACCATATTTAAAGGATTTCTTAAGATTTAATGTAAATCCATAAGATCCTGGAAAAATCGCTAAATCAGAATATACTAATGTTCATACAATTTCTAGTCCAGTAAATGACTTTTTCTTAATACACGTTATGATTTCATGTAGTTGTCAATGTCAAATTGTTGTAAACAAGGTTTGAAAAACGTGTCACAGGTCAGGTCACGATCATAGGGCATGACTAGGGGCAGGACTTGGGTTTGTTGGGTGCAGGGGCGGAGCCAAGATTCATGAAAAGTGGGTGCAAAAATCTGCTATGGGTGCAATTAAAAATTCTAGGGGCGCAAAAAATGCAAAAATGGGCTTGTTTGTTAAAAAAAAATCCTATGAGGCCTAAAATGGGATTTGGAGCCAGCTGGGCAGGGGGTGCAAGTGCAACCCCTTGCAATGGGCTGGCTCCACCCCTGGTTGGGTGGGTTAGAAGCAGGGCCGGCCCTGACATGTTAATGCCCGAAGTTCATTTCCAAAGTGATGCCCATAGGCCATATATAATACTCCATAAATATACCGGTTATGTGTAAAAACTCCACTTTTCTTATCTTGTTTGGGTAATTCAAAGAAGAGAGGAAAAAGAACCAAAAAATAAATAAATCATGCTAACTTTTGCTTATTTTCTTCCAAAGTGGGTCCTGTGATTAAAAGACGGTGCGAAAAGACCTCATTTACTTCCGCATGTTCTATCGACACGTCCCCTAATAACAGTTCAAACGTTTTGCCACCGTAGATATCTATATGTTGACTATTGTAATGGGAAAGAGAGGAAAAATTTGATGCCCCAAAATTTTTGATGCCCAAAGCCATGCTTCGGATGCTTCGCCTCAGGGACGGCCCTGGTTAGAAGGCTTGGCCGAGGCAGACCCGAGTTAGGAATCTTTTTCCCAGATTGCCCATCTAACCCGTGGAACTCATGGAAGTACTGCCCAAGCCCGCCCAAGTTATGTTCCTCGGGTTCCCCGGGTTCTTAGGGTTGGCTCAAATTTCGCTGGATATACGAGTTTGTTAATATAATAAATAGCAAATTTTAGTAATAATAAAATTTAATTGCTCTATTTATCTCAAATTTCCAAATAACTGAAGATTATTTACAATAATATATAAATTGTTATCATATTGAATGATTAATGAAACAAATATAATTTATATTTTCATTATTAGATTTGAAGATAATATCCAAAATTACTCTAAATAGATAATAATATCAATTGTAAAAATAGATTTATATAACTATATCATAGTTTTTCGGGTTGGGAGGGTTACTTGGGTTAGAAATATTTGTGCACATGCTTGCCCAAATTTAACTCGGGTTTATAAAACTTATGCCCAAGCTTGCCCGAAGTCTTGAAACATGTTGCCCATGTCCGCCCAATGTTCGGGTTGGGCATGGGTTGGGTGGGTTAACCCAACCCAAGTCCCACCCCTAGGCATGACCGTCATAATGTGTTTTGACAGGTGTGAGCATGTTTCGAGCAAAAAACACGTTGTTTAGGGAAAAACACGTTTATTTGATGTTTCAGAAATAAAAAATTGATTAAAATAATATTTTTATATTCTTTTTTTTCTTCTAAAAGATGGGTATAACGGGCTTGAAAACGGAAAAAACAGTCTAAAAAACTTATTTTAAATGTTTTTTAGATGAAAAAACGTAAAAATCAATTTTAAAAAAACGGTTATCACATGCGTGAAAACATATATAACGGGTCTAAATAATGCCGTTTTTTACTATTTATCAGTGTTATTTAGACAAGCGTATTGATGGCCTTCACGGGCATGCTACATAGGCGTGAGCGTTTTATTGACCATTTTTCGTTTGCAAACGTTGTTTGCAGCTGTCAAAAATGATTTAAAGTAAACGCAATGGTCATCGAATGTCTACGGGCATGCTACATAGGCGTGAGCGTTTTATCGACCATTTTTCGTTTGCAAACGTTGTTTGCAGCTGTCAAAAATGATTTAAAGTAAACGCAATGGTCATCGAATGTCTTATATCAGTAGTTGGTTTATTAAGTTTTCCACGTTACCTTCATCCTAAAATCTGAATGCCGTGTTATAGTTGGTTAATTACCTGCTCTTTTGTTTTTTTATTTGAAGCCAGCCAACTACCTGCTGGTTGCAATGTAAAGCCAACCTTCAATCTTGTTTTCCTCTGGTTACCAGGTCAACCATATATGGTTTTTTATTTATATTTATTTTTCATTGGTAAGCATGTTCACACCTCAAACGGTAGTAGGTTTCGCGGTAAAAGCGAAACAACAATATCCGCACCAGACAGATACGCTTTGTTTGATGCAGCACGCTTCCAGAACCCAGAGCAAGACGGAAATTTTTAAAATTGGGCCGTTTTTCGGTGTGTCCGCAATCCGATTTAGACGCGTATCCACCATCTAGACGCACGCCTCCGCATAGGACTCTTAATATTTTATTTTAATAAATAGGAAAGACTCACCATTAGAGTGACATTTGGTTGGCATTTCGACGCCTCTTTTGTTATAAATACCGGACGGTAATGTACTGCCTCGTTATTTAATTAACAGTCATAATTGATTTTATCAAAATATTGAGGAAATCCTATAAAATGTCATGATTAACTCTTGACTAGTCCGATTTAATGTTATGTTATGTTATTACCAAACTAAAATTATATAAAAATAAGTAGAAATATTACTAAGAATTTTATAACCTGGCGAGATTGGGGTATATCCAGATTAATTGGGGTATACCCAATACGACAAAAAGGATTATTATGAAGTAAATCCAAGCCACCCCTTAACCCAGATTTTTCAAAATGGCTAAAATGCCCCCACAATGATTAACTATAATTTAACTAAAATGATTAGATTAGTTAGATTAGTTAGTTGATTTATTTATAAGTTGGGTTTTAGAAATCATTTGGAGAGAGAATTAGTATGAAGTAGTAGAGGAGGTTTAGGGGGAAAAGTTAGGGTTTTTGTGAAATTTGTGATATGAGTGATTCAAATCCTGATTTTGAAGTGGGGGAGCCTTCTAACTTTCCTCCTACAGATGAGTACTTGTATGATGATCTACCAGACCATGATCGAATGGATTATTTGCATGATCCTCACTTTTATTTTCCTCAAACTCAAGATGGGTATGGAAGTGATGAATGTCTCGAGCCAAACGTAGAGTCCAATGACCAAGAAGAAGATAATGGAGCTGCAAGTAATCAGGTAGGCAAATTACGTGGTGAAGATTGTGATTTTTCCATGCAAATGATCAATTTTTGTTTTTTTTTTCCACTTCTGCTGTACCGGGTCGGCAAGGTCATCGCTCGTCGATCATGCCGACCGTAAAAGCAGGCGTGGTTGTACTTTGCACAACGTGCCGACTTTTCATGAGCAGTACCACGCCGGCAGGGTATAAAATTTGAACCTTGCCGACTTCTATATTTTTTGAAGCACATGAACCATTACTTGAAAATGCTTACGCCGGCATTTTCAAGTTTTAAGACATTTCCGGATGGTTTCATGTCGGCATTGTGTATATTCTTTTATGTGCCGACTTTTTTTCTGCCGGCAGTGTTTTATATGTAGACCATGCCGACCGTGGTAATACATACTAACTAAACTTTTGATGTTGTGTAGATTATGGCATTGATACCTATGGCAGATCAGCCTCAAGCTCAGAAAATTAGGGGTCCCGATACTTCCGAACATTATGCTAATAATTTGGAATAGAAGGAAAAAGACGACGTGGTAAATTGGATTGTTGAGAAAGCAAAAGAGAAGATGTGCGTTCTAGTGAAAAACACTCAACAAAAATCTACGCGGTTTGAAATGGTATGCGAGTGTTATGGATCTCCGGACGAAAGTCACAAGAGAAAGGGTTATGTGTATGATAAGAAGACGACTAGGGTGTACAAGACGAAGTCTAAGAAGTGTGAATGCCCATTCAAGATTATTTTTGAGAGGAACCAAGAAATCGATAACATGTGGAGAATGAGTAGAGTTGATGTTGGTTGGCATAACCATAAAGATCCGATAAGTCTTTTTGGGCATTGCCAAGTTGAAAACGCACGAGTTCAAACAAGTTGGGGAATTAAACCAAGCAAGCTCCTTCGTAAGTTCAAGAGGGACGACCCGCATAACCTCTCTTCATTGTCGACAATTTATGCCTCCAAGGCAACCATTAAAAGAATTGAATGGGATGGAAGAAAGGTGATGGAAGAATCACAATGGTTAATACACAAATACAACTACACGGTGAGACACCATGAGTCATTGTAGGGGAAGGTGGATCATATTTTTCTTGCGCATCCCGATATGATTCAATTGGCGCGTTGCTTTTACCAAGTTTTGTTCATGGATTGTACTTATAAGATTTAATAGGTACAACATGCCTTTGTTGAACATTGTAGGAAAAACCTCGGATAAGCAATCGTTCACGGTGGCATGGTGTTTTATGGATCGTGATAAGGATGATAATTATGTTTGGGCATTGGAAACTCTAAAGCTTCTCTACCATGAAGACGAGACTCCCGGGGTTATAGTCACTGATAATGAGCAAGCAATAATGAATGTCGTGAGGATAGTTTTTCCCAATGCACCAATTTTTCTTTGCACTTGGCATATACAATGCAATCTTAGAAAGAATTGTAGAAGTCATATCCAAAAACCGAAATCAAAAAAAGGAACTAAACGTGAAAAGGAGGAAGATGAACGTCTTATCAAACTAACTAAAGAGGAGAGAGAGAGAAAGAGAAGAAGAAAGAAGACGAAGAATGGAAAGAAGGTGATATTAAGTTTGGTTTATTCATGAAAGCGTGGGATAAGGTGGTTTGGTCGATGAGTGTGGAAAGATATGAGTTAAACTTGAAGGATTTCGAGGATGATTGGGGGACTAATTACCCCAAAGTAGAGGAATATTGCAAGAAACAATGGTTGAGGCCACACAAAGAGAGGTTTGTGTATGCTTATACTTACAACTATAGACATTTCAAACTTGAATCCAAAAGTATGGTAGAGAAAGCTCATAGGAGACTAAAAAGTCTACTTTTCACGAGTCAAAATGGGATTGTGACGGTGCAACATGCTATCCATGAGTACACTAATAATGATATCGACAAGATAAAAAAAACAATTCCAAAAAAGTAGCTTCCGGAAGTTGAAGGAGTTTAAGGAGGATGATTGGTTGCTTGTTGGTATACGTAGAAACGTCTCGCATTGGGCAATATGTTTCATGATGAAACATCTCGCATTGTATAAAAAGTATGATGACCCGACCACTCCTTGTAAGTGTAGGATAATGAAGGCTATCGGACTTCCATGTCGTCATATGCTTGGTAGGTATAAAACTCCCATTCCTCTTGATGATATCGATCCTTATTGGAAGCAATTATCTTTCAAACCAGCTCCAAGAGAAGATCCCGGTGAAGAGTTTGGCGACATGGAACTTGGGAGAATAATCCTCGACAAGTACCCCAAGTTGAATAGGTTGGACAAACAAACTATGAATCACAAGTTGATGCCGATTGTTTACCCTTTTATGGAAGAACTTGAAGAACCGGAGAAAGAAGATTCTACATTGGGATAAATTGCGTCAATATATTCTAATAACTCTTCTGGAGTAACCGAACAAGGTAGATCTTCTTTTTTTTTTCTCTGGGAACCTAAGCAATACACAAATAAGAGATATAAAAACAAACAACACTGTTGAACACAAATAAGAGATCAAAATTGTTACACATTGAAATTTGGTTATGGTCATCCACTAGCCGGCAAGGTATATAATATGTAAACTGCTGACCAATAGATGGCCGGCATGGTAATAATCATGCACCTAGCCGACCAAAAAACCTCCGACAGTGTTGTATTAAATAATGATGCCGGCTATAACTTAAAAAATATCAAGTTTCTGATTCCTACGGTCGGCAATGTACAAGTACAATACAATTCCGGCTACAAATCAGCCGGCACGGTTCTGTTGGTTTTGCATGCCGGCCTTGGTTATTGTCTAAAAATCTCCATGACTGATATGAAACGTCGGCAGGTTATTCATCCTCATACAACGCCGGAGGTTAAGAAACAACAACCGCCGGCATGATGTTAAACTATCGACCTTGCCGGCCAAAAACCCTAAAAATCTAAATTTTCAGTTTCTAACCTAATCTAACAATCAAAAAACACCAAACAATATTGGGTTGAGTTTAGAAATCAACTTACAGTCTTCTTTTCACCGGCAAAGACATTGTTTTCAACATTCTCAGGGATTGAACTTTCGGGTTTACTAGTTCCATCTTTTCCCTTACCTTTTTTATCTGATTTGGATCTTTTGATACTTCCTGTTGAATCTATGTTATCTCTTGATCGTTTGGAATCAACCATTATTCTGGATAATCAAAGTTATCAAGTTTTAGATGAGATGAAGAAAAAGAAGAGAAGATTAAGAGAAGATTAACGGTTTGCTTAAGTTTTTAATTTTAGGATTATTAGATTAAGCAATAGGGTTATTAGGTAAAGTAATAGGGTTATTAGGTTAAGTAATAGGGTTAATTAGTGAAAGGGTAAAAAGGTGAACTCACCACATTTTTGCCTCCCCTTAGTAACGGAAAATTTCCATTTAAATTTGGGTATACCCCAATCTCGCCATGTTTTATAATTATCATTAAATGTTTTTATTTAAAAAAAGAATGACGATTAATACAAAGATATTGAATAGATATATATGGTGATAATATTTAAGATTTTGAATTAAGTTTACATTAAAAATGATTTTATTATTATAAAAAAATAAAGGGTATATTTGATAGTTTAAGGGAAAATTATGTCTATAAACAGAGCTGACAAATAAAAAAAGACAGACCAAAGTATAAATTAGGACGGATAAAAAACCTAGCTTGATTGGGGTATACCTAATGAGACAAAATCTATGTCATTTTTAAGTAAAAGAAGAAACCCCTTAACCATGTATTTTCAAAATGGCTAATATACCCTTGTTTAATTAACACTAAAAAATTTGATTAGCTTAATTAATTGATTTTAGATTAAAACTTATGAAATTATTAATTAAGTAGATTAAACCTTTTGTCTTATGAGTTCGATCAAAAAATTTGATTATGAAAATGTTATAAAGTTGGCAAGGTCTACGATTGAATATGGTGCTAACTAACTTTGGCCGGAAAGGTTTACGGATGAAGAAAACGCCGACTATCTTGGGCCGACAAGGTCTATGAATGAAGAAGATGCCAACTATCCTAGGCCAGCTATCTTATAGTCGGCATATAAATATTTCCTACACTATCGGCTATCATATAATCAGCATGTAAATAATTCTTACCCTGCCGGCTAACTAATAGTCGGCACACAAATAATTTCTAACATTGTCGGTTTTCTAATAGTAAGCAATGTAACCTTGCCGACCTATAGTTATACCCAATATAAAACTAAGCATGGGAAGATGTAATTCACTTTATTCATGCAATTTTGATTCTTACAGTTCAATTATCTTCAGTTTCATCTCTAGGATCTTCTAAAGAATTCTAAAGAAGGATAAATCTTGTCAATAAATTCTAATAGCTCTTCTGCATTGTTAACAAGAAAATGGATATCTTCTATTTTTTTTCTCTGGGAACCTAAACAATACACAAATAAAAGATATGAAAATTCTACACATTGAAACATGGTTCTGTCACTGTGTCGACAAGGTCGAGAATCTAAACATTACCGACTAAGTATTAGTCGGAAAGGTTGTAATCATATACCAACCCGACTAACACACAGTCGGTAGGTCCTATTCAAGAAAGATTTCGACTGTTAACTCGGGAAATTAAGGGTTCTGTGACATAAATTCGGAAAAGTACAAGTCTAAGAATATACCAACTTGAAAAAAGTCGGAAGGGTTGGTTATTGAATACCATGCCGGCCCTAGTTAATTTTTCACAGTCGCCATGGCTATTATGATAAGCAGGCATGATCTTCATGTTACGACCCTGCCGACTAATACTTACATCCTAAAGTCGGCATCCTATTTTTAAAAAAACTATGCCGACCAAAAACCCTGAAAATCATCATTTTCGATTTCTAATCTAATATAACAATCAAAAACACGAAACAATAATGGGTTTGAGTTTAGAAATCACTTACAGTCTTCTTTTCACCGGTGGAGCGTTATTTTTAACATTTTCAGGGATTGGATTTTCAGGTTTATTAGTTCCAACTTTTCCCTTACCTTTTTTCCCTGATTTGGATATTTTGATATGTCATATTGAATCCATGCTGCCACTTGATCGTTTGGAATCAACCATTTTTCAGGAAAATCAAATTGGATGATTTGCAGAGATTTGTTTCTATGATTTTGATGGAAGATGTAGATGAAGAAGAAAAAAAGAAGGTTAAGACAAGATTAACAGTTTTTTTAGGTTTTTTATTTTAGGGTTATCTGATTAAGTAATATGGTTAATTAGTGCAGGGGTACTAAAGTAATTTCATCCATTTTTGACCTCCCTTTAGTAAGGGCACTATGTCCATATAAATATGTGTATACCTCAATCAAGCCAGGATAAAAAATACAGAGGGAGTAATTTTTTATGACCTTACTTCTTTCATAGGATCTTATCTTGTACATATAAATTTTAATCATAATCTTCAACACTTGAAATTAGAAGCAGTAGATGATAGCCTTATACATCTCTAATAACCCTTATTTTTGGTAGGAAAGTACATCTTTCATTAGGTTGTGTTTCGAAGCTCACTTTTCTATGAGAAAAAACTAGCCGCATTATGTAGTCGTTGATAATTTTAAAAATATAATTGTTACAAATATTGGCATTACATGGATGTTCTTTTTAAAAGATATGGTGTTATAAGTAGTGTGCTATCCAGCGACTCTCGTTGAATTCTTTATAAATACTCTTATTTCAATGATAATATAATTTGATGTTCTTTCGCCGCTATCAAACCAACTTAATTAAATGTAAATATGAATGTAATAAACAGTGATTAATTAAATAAATATTAATATTATGCCTAAGTTTTGAATTCTAAATGTTTTCCAATGAATTAATATTATGCCTCATTGGTTACAAGATATGAAATTGGATAATAAAAAATTTATGTACGACTTTAATAGGAGTTTCAGACAATATTTGGCCTCCTGATCATCTTCATTTGAAATAACTTTCATTCAACGCACTCTTCAACAATTTTTCTTTTGGTTTTGTAATTTTGATTGTTAATTTTCAAAACTCGAGATCTTCTTTGCTTTTTAGGAGAATATTCCTGGATTAACTTTTAATTGCACTAATCTTCCCCTTTCATTATTTTCAATTTTTTAAAGTTGATGCATATCTTATAAGTCCAAATTTGTGCACCCCTCTGAAGTCGGGGTGCACGTTCCTATTGGTGGAATTGTCGGTCAAAACCAGTTTTAGTTTTCTACTCTTTCTAAAAAAAAAAAAAAAAAAATTCCATATTATAGAAAAATTCATTCTCTTCTTTTACTCTCATCCAATTGAGTATCTTCTTCATATTGGTTGCATTCATCTCGATCATGCAAGTTTTATCTAGTACTGGGTTATCATGAGTTTATGATGAACTAGGGTTAAAATTCTTAAAACCAATGTTTTATTAGCTCACCTAGTCACCGGAAGTTTGAAAATAAGACGATGAAAGATGTTCTTTTGATTCGTGAGAAGTTCAGGTTGTGAAGAGTTTATGTTTTTAGATGATGCAGATACTGTTGAATCGCAATTGGATCATGAATTCTTAAATGACTGGTTTTCATGATTGGCTGCAGTGAAACTAAACTTCCGATAAATACTTTTGTAGCAAGATTGTGACGTTAGAAGCAAAAATAAACAAAACAAAATCAGAGCCTTAAGGGAAATTTCTATGGGATGAACAAACTTAGAGTTTGTTCATTTTTCTCCCACTATGGAATGAACAAACTTGAAAAATGGATGTTCAAATGAACAAATCTGATGGTTTGAACATCGAGTCGGAACATATAACGCGCGTCTGTGGGAAGGACGCGCGTTCTTGCCAAAAACGCTGGCATCTGTGCTTTCAACGCGCGTCCATGCAATTGACGCCCACGACTTTCTCACTGACGCCCACAACTTTCCTGATTATCTTATTAACAACAATATCTTATTGGACTCCATATCTTATTAACAACAACTTTTGGCTTTATAAAAAAATATGGTTTAATTGGGGGCCTGAACTTTTAATTGGAGGCCAAGCACTAGAGCACAAATAAAGGTCACCCAATCCTAATTTGGGTCACCCCTTATTTTATTTTTTTAAAATGGCTAAAATTCCCTCGAGTGATTAGTATTAAGAATTAACTAAGTTGATTAGTGTGGTAATTTTGTTTAGATTAAATCTGATTTTGGGAACAAAATTTGGGGAAATTTTATTTTTGGGTTTTTATGTTTTGAGAAGAAGAAGAGGAGTTTTGAGAGGAAAAACTAGGGTATTTAGAAATGAGTGATTCAAGTGGAGGGAATAAGGTTGGTGAAAGTTCAAATAACAACCATGATTGTGTTGATCGATGGTAAGATTGTCTCAACTAATCCTATGGATTGGATTTTTGATGAAGAGATGTTAATAGAGGAAGCCATGAATAATGGTGAAAATGAAGAACCCACTGCTCAAAATGAAGGAACCAATCCTCGAAATAAAGAACCCAGAGCTCAAAACAATCAGGTAAACTTCCTATACTCTTCAAATCGTCTGAATGGTGCTTCAAGTGGCCGATTCATGGTCACTATGGAACTACTCACAGTGAGGGTCGTTATTGTCGGGTGTTGTATACACTAACGACCCTAAAGAATCGTCAATTTGTTGACACTCATGGCAACGACTCTAAACTGCAACTTTTAATGGTGATGAAAAATCATCAAGATGGTGTGTTAAAAAATGACGACTCTTGTTGCTAGTTCACCTAGAGTCGTTAGTTGGTTTTGTTAATACCCGAACGACTCTTGAAATAGAAGGTTGTTTGAGTTCTATATAGAGTCGTTAATCAATAAAAAAGGGTCGTCATCTTCAACCTAATACAGTAACGGCTCTATTATAGGGCAAAAATTGTTGAAGTAGCAGAATTATGGTCGTCATCTTCAACCTAATACCCTAACGATTTTTCATAGATCCGCCTACAAATCCAAAGTCGTTAAGGGTTTCCATTTCGATACTAACGACCCTTACACCGAAACTGCTAATTGAGTGATTAATGGTGGTGGTGGATAAGAGAAAGGGAATGAGAGGAAAATGAAAAGAAGAAGGAGAAACTGATTTTATCTTTTGCTTTAGGGTATATGAATTGGGGGCCTAATTAAGGTTATTAATTAGATTTAACTAATTTTTAAGATTTAGATTTAGTAACGGGTAAAACAGTATTTTCACTTTTGATTTAATACGCCCCTAAAAAATTTAGGGTGCAAATAAAATGTCTAGGCCCCCAATTAAACGAGGGAAAAAAAGTTCAGTAGTTTTGGCTTTTCTTAAATGTAGCTCATGCTATATATTATTAACCATAACCCATTTTAAATAAGTGACAAACATACACATCCCACAAAATTATACATATGTATTATATATATCCCAAAATAATAAGATAATTATTAAATCCCTAAATTAACAATAACAATTATTTTGTTGGATCAAATTTAAAACTACCCCTTTGTTTTTCTTATCCTTTCATCTTTTGTCTTAGGAAAAAAAAACTAGCCTCCACTTGCATCTTACTCAGATTCAGGCCTTTTTGGACCAGATCTGAGTAGGGTTTCTTCTTCTTTTTAAGTTTTGATTGAATAAAATCAGTTTTTTGATGTCTTTTGACATATTTGTTCGCTATTTGAAGCGTTTTTTCTTCGCCATTTTGGGAGAGTTTATCTTCGCTTTGAGGGTGATTTATTCAAACCACAATCGTCGGTTCGTGACTTGCTAATTTCGATTCAAGAACATCGACTATTCAACTCGATATTTCTTTGAATCCATATTCAATCCAAGAGATTTAGGGAATTCGGGTTTATAAGATTTTGGGCGAATTACTCCTTTCTTACAGGAGCATCTCTTTTTGAAGAAGAAAGAAATCAGATTAAATGGTCGGAATCGATTCCATATTATACCATCAACCTTCCCTATTACATTTACAAAAATTGGATATCTTTGCAGTTTATGGCTCCTTCTCTTCGTGATTTACTTGTAATTGATGTCTTCATTTGTATGGTTTTGATTATCTTTTACTTTGATGTTTTTGTTATTCTTGTTAGCGATCATGTAATCACGATTTTGATTTGAATAAAAAATAAACAACAAAAAAAAAAATAACAAAGAAAAAAAAGAGGTTAAATATCTAATTTTAAAAAAATAAAATTATGTAAGATATTTGGCATAATTACCAGAATGATCAACACTCTCAAACAATTTTAGAGTAATCATGATTGAGGAAAAAAATTATTTATTTTATATAGATTATAGTATTTATTATGGGGTTTCACGAAAATGGTCCTAGGAAAAACATCAAAATCTTTCACTAGTTTCATTTCCATTAATGTTGTTGTGATTTTTTTTAAGGAATAAATTAATTAGATTATTGAAGAAGAAGAAAATAAGAAAGCCAGAGAAATTGATTATTTTTTGCAGAATTGGAGATTAAAATGGAAATAGGGAAATCCAAACATATAAGGTCCTATCAGGATGGTTTCCTCACGCATTACATACAAAATAATACAACAAAAAGATAAGGAAATGGAAAACAATCATAAAATCATATTTTCAAGGAGGGATTTTTATGTATCTATGATTGCGCACTTCAAAGAAAATTAAGAATTATGATTTATTTTGTTATAGGGGCAAAGTAAGAATTAGATTTTATAATTGATCAATTTATGAAAATACTAAAAGAACAATTACAATCAATTTGAAGTATGATTAAAAATAGTTGGGATTTCTTTTGATTTTGAGTAAGAAGGAAAATTAAAGTTTAATTGTTGTAACAGATAAAGGCTTGTTTGTGTTCTGGTTAACATATGCATAAACTATATTTAAGAGAACTCATAATTTTTTTTGACATTTCAAATAAGGCATTTAAAAAAATACTCCCCGATTTTGAGAAGAGGGTACTTTCACTTTTTCATTTTAGGCTAAAATGAAAAAGTGATAGTACCTCTTCTCCAGAAACAAATGGAGTACTATAACAAAAAATAAAAGGATTTTAGTAGAGAAAGTTGTTTTAAAAAAAATTGAGTAAGTTTAGTGTTTCAAGGAGTGTTATATTAGTTTTTTTGGAATATATTAATTAGGGATTTAAATAATTACAAAGTTAAAAATTACATACTAGGCAAGCGAGCGACAAGCTGTGCCGCTAGCCCTTTTTGAATAGCAAAACCTATCCTATTAAAAATAAAATCTCGTCATTACATTGCTGCGCATGACTTTCTGGACCCTCTTGAGTAGTCCAACTGCTTCTGGAGCCAAATAGCCAAAAGTATCAAAAGAAAAGGGGACGAAAGCATGCCCATTGTCAACACATGCTTTCTCATGCTTCGATATCTTACCTGAGTGGCCTTTAGCGCCGTCACCCGATCGTAAAGGTGCCATGTCCAATGCCTACCAAAGGAGATACCTTCGGTGAGGTCAACACATGTGTGTTTCCCATTAGCCCATCCAAAAATAAGAACATCAGCTGGTCTTAGTGTCGATCTCCCTTCAAGTGGGTCTGTCAGGAAATGCACATGTGCTTCTTTCTTTGCCGAAATGCCAGACCTCCACAGTACATCATACAAAATATCCCTCACATGATCATGTCTATATTTATAAATTACAGTACATCATACATGAGTGTTTTGTTTTTTTTTTTGAAGAAAATAAATTTTATTAAAACTATAAGTACAACAATGGCAACATGACCTAGAACAATAACAAATTGAGAAGACTACACGAGAACCAACTCTAAAGACTCAGAGCTTACAACAACATAAAAAATAAAAAACAAAACAAACTAACTCCAAACCAAACTCAAAAAACTACACAACCTCAAAGTACCCTAAAGCAAACAGCTAACCCAAAAACATTGAAGACAAGTAAATTAAGAATCATATTCCTTTTCTTGACAGTCCATATTGCAGATGTCTTTGATAACGAATTTATGAACTGAGCTGGGAAGATTACCTCTCCAAACTAGATTGAAATTACAGTTCCTCGCATATTTTGCCAAAGCATCAGCAATCTGGTTACAAATTCGTGGACGAAACTGAACCTTCACTTCCTTGAGACATGTTATTAAGTTTATACATTCAGTAATAAGATTATTGTCTTCCCATCTACCACTATCATTATTCTTTTCCTGAACTCTGCGCATTACAATCATATTATCACCTTCTATAATGATTCTACTGAGATTTCTTTCCTGAATCCAGTTAGCTGCTTTTAACATACCATATTGGATTCAGCTTGATCCACAACTCTAACTGTCTCTATGCAAGCCATAACTTTCAGAACTGGTCCTGAATTATCACGAACAATAAGATCAATACCAGCAACATTAGTATCAGGTAAAATAGATGCATTTGTATTCACTTTGAGACAAGTAACATGAGGAGCAGACCATATATTTTTCCTGCCATTTTCATTATCACAGGTAGTGATCGAAACAAGAGGTAAAACATAAATATTATAACTAAATAAAAATTTATGAATTTGTTAAACCATGTTAATTGGATTCTGGTTTTTCTGATCAAATAATTTAGAGCATCTCCTTTTCCAGATGTGCCACATAGAGATTACTGCCAGATTGACATTATGATTTCTATCTTTAGAGAATAGATTTTGTTTATTATTCCAAGACCTAATCCAGTCTCAAGAGAACCGAATTCCAAAGCCTCCTTGAGGAGATAGAGTTAGAGATATCAACCCATATTGCTTTTGCAAAAGGAAAATTAAGAAGAAGATGGCCTGCTGTTTTTACACTTTGAATGCACATTTGATAAATAACCTCTTCCTTCTTGACGAAGCGATATAATTTAGTCGAAACTGGAAATATATCTCTAAAGATTTTCCATATAAACATATGACACTTAAATTGTGACAGACCAAAAAATTACGCTTGGCACATTTGGGTACGTCGGCCATAACTTCCCTGGTGCCCATAATGATGCTACTTACTGGGTTTTAACGCTAGGAAAATGCACGTCCATTTTCCCTTGCAAGCATGCTCGTGGAGCATGATGCATCTAACTTAGCTTCCACACTGTTCCTACTTACCCTTGTTCTGGGAAGGGTTTAAACCTTGAAGGCCATGGCCTATGCACCTTACATGCATCACTAGCTTCCGAGTCCCTTGTAGGCATAAAACATTCCTTGAACTTACACGTAGGCCATTGCTTCCCATTTCCAGTCCTTTAGTTAGCTTAGAATTCTTTGAGAGCATGCACTTGTCTTTCTCATGCCAAGGGTGCATCAATCAGGCTCAT